>OX459002.1:10000000-10600000 GCA_949774965.1 Diarsia brunnea | reverse complement strand
CTTCTTTTCCGACACATTATAATAGCGCAAGATGGCATAATTCTTTTTTTTCGCGGAGCTTCGTACGCTGTCACAATATGACCGCGATTGTTGGCCGGTAAATCAAATTTTGTCGAGATATGAGCGTTTGCTCGTATGTGCGGCGCGCCTGCCCCGCCCACAAGGCCCTTCTAACCTCTTTTATCTGTTCTGTGGGACAAACAGACGATTTGACGAACTACAGCTTTGACCAATATCAAATTTGACGAATTGCCGATTTGACGAATATCCGACTTGTCCAATGTCGTTCAACCCGTTTTTTTTGACACTTCCTTTCTTACCATATCATTCTTAACACAGTCCATCCATAGTGTCTTTGGTCTTCCTCTACTCGTATACCCTTTCACATTCATATTCAAAACCCTCACGACATTTTCCTCATTCCTCCGCCTCACATGCCCATACCACGACAATCGATTTCCACACAACTTTTCAGTCACCGGCGCCACATAACCTTTACTTGATAAGTTAATAATAAGTTTTCTGTTCGAGCCATGTCTTAATTCATATTATTGTTTCATTAGTTCAAAGATACTTTAGTAGTAAATAATATAGAATATTTCAACTCAACTTTGTCATAGGTTTTTTTACAGCAAGAGACCCAGATAAATAGCAGTACAGGCATAAATGAGTCTTTAAGGTTGGCCATTTGCTGTACTGGTTTGCATGGCCACATGCTAAGTAGTGTTTTATGAAGCTGATGTAGTGGAACCCTCGAATATATTTTATGAATAACTGATTAACTTTTTGTTATTATTATTTACTTCCAGAATGTCTACCAAAAATGGTTGAGCGAAAAGTTGGTCACATAGTGTTTGTGAGTTCAGTACAAGGACTCATTGCAATACCAGATAGATCAGCATATGCAGCAGCTAAACATGCTATGCAAGCATTTGGTGATTCACTTCGTGCTGAAGTGCATAAGCATAATGTCAAAGTAACTGTTGTCAGTCCTGGATACATAAAGACTGCAATATCTTTGAATGCATTTACTGGTTCTGGGGAAGCACATGGAGGTGAGGGAATTTTCAGAAATTGATGTCAACAAATCATCGAATATTCTTGTAATGCTACAAAAAACATATTCTATTTCAGTAATGGATACCAGTACTGCTGCCGGTTTTACACCTGAGTACACTGCAAAGAAGATAATTGATGGAATAGTCAACAATGAAAAAGATCTGATTATAAGCCAGTTTGTGCCTAACTTAGCAATCACTTTGAGACATTCTGCACCATCTTTATACCATTGGGTTATGGTCAGAAGGGCAAATAAGACTTCTTCTTAAGTAAGGAGCATCATTTAATTATTGGGGCATAGAAAGAAAATATTTCAACTAATGACATTATTCCTATATAGCTGTTGTGTTTAATTCTATTTCAGGAGATATGCATATTTTGAATTTTTTTTAATTATGTCAACAAGGCTGTGAAAATGTCTGTGGAACCAGACCTGCTCATGGGTAGTGCTGATTTATTTTCACACCTACTGTCTTAAAATAGAGTTTAGATAACTTTGGGCATGAAATTCTCTTTCTAATAAATGAGCTTGAAGGCTCATGGAATTTGAATTTATAATTTATTTATTTTGGTGTAGGTGTCTGCTTAACCCTTCAGTGATCACAGGCGTGATGTATGTGTTTTGGTGTAGGTATACAGGTGACAGAATCATTTTGGGAATTTTATAATAGCAAGTAGGCATAATTTATAATATCAGTTCTATTTGAAATGTATTCTATACAATTTGGGCACAATAAACATGTTTAAATATAGTAAATACTCATAACAATACTCAACTGCTAACCTACCGAAATGAATAAAATCATATTTAAATTGTATCATTGTTTTATTTCATGATAACAGTGAGGATATTATATCTCAGAGATCACTGTTAACTTAGCTTTGTAACAGAATCCTCCATAAACCACTATCACATTTGATTAACTAAAAAGCATCCTTATATTACAAGAAAAATATCTTTTGTACAGGCTTTTAAACTAATTCTACTATTAATAACTTTATAACATTTTTACACTGCATCCTACAACAAATTATATAATTACACTATTAGACTTCCAACATAAATACAACTTATTAGAAAGCACTAATATATTTTTTATGCTATTTCGATGGAGCATTATGTGGCTTCTTAATTTAAGCTCAATGCCATTATTATGCTAGCAGCAGACTAAATCTTCACTTAAAGATGTTGTATAGTCTCCATAGGCATATAGCCGTTGCTGTCATCGACACTGTTGTATGTAATAAAATTTTCCTTTTATTGTCTGTGTGTACCAGCACAACAGGTGATGCAGATGTAAGATCACTCAACATAGGTAATGTAGCTAAATGTCTGCGATTCTTTTCTTCTTGATACTTGCAACAAGGATCCCACTGCCATGACAGTGTGTAGCAACCCGCACAAAGCACTGACACAATGCCAAAGGGAGTACAGGCTAGTGAACTCCAAGCTGCACCTGAAATGATTCAATTTTAAAATGTTTTATTAGTGGAACTCCATAAATCAAGTTTAGGTGAAAGTGTAAAACACATGTGAAGTGTGTAAAAGTACCAGCTATTTGCCTCGCATTGTCATGTCATCATTTGCATTGTCTTGTAAATGTATACAAACATTTGCAGAATATACCTACTGTGTTGTTTTAAAGCACATTATTGTTTAGAAAACATTTTATATTGTGTAATCATGACCATAGGAATATATCAGTATTAGTAGACAATTATTTTAAGAAATTGTATATTTTATAAGATACTATTTACAAAACATACACACCTGATGCAATGCTACAGAGTCCACTGTAAACAGAAACCTTATGCAAGAGGTTTCCTACATAAATCCAACGTGCTGTTTCTTCACCCAAAGGTTCCGGTTCTATTACAATAACGCTAACGCCAGCCTCCAGTGCTCTTTCCAGTTCCATTTCAAATTTGATGTGAGCATTTTCACTATCGTAAACTTCTCTGATGATCGCGACACTGGATGGCTTTAGATCACTGTAAACAAAGCCTAGTTATGTAATTACGGCACTTATAATAGATCACATTATAAGTTATGTATGCAAAGATTTACAATTAATGTATCACTCGGTAATTTATCAAATAGAGCATAGGTTTTTGTAATTTCATTTATTATTTACCAACCTGTCACTTTCATCACCCGCCATCTTATATATAGACAAGCATATTTATTTTTTATTAGTTATGAACAGAAAGATATGACTTTATGGTTTAGTAAAGGCAAAATGTGTTGCAAAAAAATCCATAATATTATTGAAATCGTGAATAAATTAAACTATTATGTAATAAAACTCTCTTTTTCTGACTTATTAATAAAATCGAAACATGTTTTGATGTAATACAGTTTATTTTAGACAGAAACTGTATGGCAATGGTAAAAAGTCTGTAATTTCTTTTTTATAATTATTTTACTGTGCTCTGAAGAAAGCATTCACGCAGGCACAGCGCCACTTTCAAATGATTTTCCATGTATTCGTACGTAGTTGCACGTAGTTCCAATAATTGCCGCGGGACTTCTCCTCGGGGTGGTTAAAGCAACAAGGGTAACTCCAAGTCCGTCACTGTTAAGTGCGGTTCTTGTTACGCCACACTCTCATAACAGCTGAGGTATTATTATATTATTAAATGGAAAAAGTACAAGCTACTGCAAACAATAAAAATTGTTAAAGATGTGTAAACTGTCAAAATTGTTATTGCTACGGAACAATAAGCGGACTGCCTTTTTTTTTGTTTCTCTAGGAATGATGTCAAATCGTGATCCTCTTATTTTAATAGTTTCCTATTCCGCCACGGACATTTTGATCTATGTCGCAACCTGTGAAAAAATCCCCGGCCATAGAGCAAAACAAAGAGGTAGAGAGGTAGGTAAGTTTCGTTTGGTGACAAGCACCAAGTATGGGTCCAACAGTAATTCGTTCATGTCCCACAACCTGCCTCCGAGCCGTCGTTATACGTAGCTATTGATAACTTTTGCTTAAGCCTAGGACTCGCAGCCCGCTAGATCTATTTAAGTAGGCTCTGAGGGTTGTCGAAACTAAATTAGGTACCTACATGAAGTTCTTTTTTATAAAATCGTTGGTCCAACGCGCTTTTGAATGTCTTTGGTTTTTTGGCTACTATTTGATTAACACCTTAATTCAGCGGCTGGCTATACATATGTGTTCGAATAACTAGATAAAACATACCTAGAGAATAGCAGATTGTCTTTTCATTTTTGATTTGATCAGTTTTAAATATTACAATCTTTGTTAGTTAGTTACGGAAGTTTTCGCTTATGTACCATTTGTGAGTTAGGCTGGCGATAATTACTGAAGAGTCCGTTGGGGTGAATCCCAAAAGAGGGAACATTGCCAATAAGTATTTGAAGAAACTATTGCCGTCGCGCTGCGTCTTAAGTGCGATTGGGTCAGCTGCAGCTCTGACCGATTATATCACAAAAAATTTACGAGATCGACGTTTTGTATTCCCGTTTTTCCTCGAAAACTGAACTGTTTCAATCATTTTTGACATTAAAATTTTAAGATAGAGTATGTCTAGGTCAATTTCTTTTATGTTAAAACTTTTTGAATTTGTCTGGTACAATAGTCCTATAATCACGTCTGTATAAGGGTTATATTTTTACACTAATATATTAGATACTTTGATTAAAAAAAAAAATTAAAATTGTTGAGTAAGAAAAAAGGGGAATACATTTTGTATGGAGAAACCACCGTGTTACATCTTGACCACACTCCAAAACATCTTTTCAGGGTTTCGTACCACAAAATGAAAAACCGGAACCCTTATAGGACCACTGTCGGTCTGTCCGACCATTCCCCCCCTCCTATCTCCACTCCCATCTCCGAAACTAATGAGCCCAACATTTTGAAAAAAATACAGAAATTGGTTCAACACTTATATATTACAGGAAAACTTATAAGAAGTCTATGGTGCTAAAATAACATGAAAAATCTCTCAGTATCTACTACAATGGTACGGAACCCCCTTTTTTTTAGGGTGGTGGGAAATAACTCCTCTCGCTCTCGCTCGCTAGAGAGCGGTAGGGAGTGTCAGACTTCTACTGACTAAAAACAACTCATATTCCTTCTTAGCCCTTTGTGTCGAAGCCGCGGTATCTCTTTCGAATAACCCGCAGCCCCGACGGGTATGGTACGGATAACGGAACCCTTCATGTGCAAGTCCGACTTGCACTTGGCCAGTATTTTTTTAATCTCTCTGCAATTTTTTTTTTCGTGTGGTTAGTGGCCTTACCCGGTGCCAGTTTTTATGTCGCCCAGGCTTCAGCCTAGTGAGTGTTGGCGGATAAAGTTATATCCGCCAACTATCATTATAGGTATACGGTGTAAAAGTACCCTTAACGCAAACGAAGGGCACTTGTTCTCCCCGCTACTGTGATATTTTTTTGTTTTAGACCATCTTGGAACCCCCTAGTTACGGAGATATTGGGGGCCAAAGTTCCAAATTTTTCACAGCTGTTTTTGTAAATACTACACTCGGTTCCAAAAATAACGGGTCAGTCACATAAACCCGAATATCTCCCGAACTACGTATGCCATCCTAATGAAACGAAGACTGTTCAATTGAGAATTTAATTATACAGATAAAAAATAAAATAAAACTTAGTTACACCCACAATATTAATTTCTAAATTAAAAAAAAACTAAAGTAGTCATATTTTTCTTAAGATTACATTTTTTTATGATTGTTTTTTTGCTGTTTTTCATCACTTTCTTCATTTAATACTTTGTATTGCCTCCACGAGCTCGATAATTATCATTCTGTGAATTGAAGCATGGCAGTCACGATATAGGAATGTACCAGAATCCTAACTTTTTTGGAACTTGGGCGGAGCCAGCGTGAAACAGCCAGAAACATTGGTGTATCTTTGTCGACTGTTCAGCGGGTAGTCCAGCGGTACCAAGAGACCGGATCACACCTTAGAAGACCAGGAAATGTCAGATTGCGTACATCACGACACGCTTTTACGGAAACTGCGTCATTACGGTGTTCAAAATGAGGCCCTAAATATGATAGATTCGTATTTACAAAATAGACCGGGAGAGAGACCGGGCTACCGGTTCGGCTTGGTGAACCTCAAGGTTCAATACTGGGTCCGTTTTTATTTTTGGTTTATATTAATGATCTACCATATTATACAAGGTGGTTCCGACGATACGACAATAAATGAAACCACTGGTAGTTCTAGTTCATAGGAACACTTTTAAACTATCAAATAAATCCTAACACCTTCGTAGTGCTGACGATACGACAACAAACTACCTAAATGTCTTTGCCAAATTTTGTTACCGTTTATTTCCAGTAATTTCCACTCGTTAATCGGTGCAAATTATTCCTAAGGTTAGTAAACCCATATTTGTTTGTAAATTGTAATGTATTTCGTTAACAGTTTTATGCTACTTAGTTTTATTGTTTTTTTTTTATTTTTTTTATTTTGGTGTTAAAACTTTTTTGATAGGTTAATAATGTTCCTATGGACTAGAACTACCAGTGGTTTCATTTATTTTCGTATTGTCGGCACCACCCTGTATAAAAGGTTTTTGTGACGTTGTACTATTTGCAAATGATACCTCTCTTATTCTTTAAAGTACTCGTAGACAGGAATAGACACGATTTTGAGGACGTAAACAGCACATTTTGATAATTAGTCAGTTTGAGAATAAGGCATTAAGAGAATTGGGCATTCGGAGAACTAGGCTTTTTGCGACTCTGTTGCCATTTTGAGAATTAGGCATTTTGCGCCTGAACCGACATAACGTTGCGATGGTTTCATTCGCCGTTTTGTGAAAAGTGATGTTTAATTAATTGACACAAAGTGGTTCCAATTTGTACCAAATCATAACCATTTGACAATTAATCGATGGACACTATGATACCCACTGACATTTAAAAAGATACGCAATAGCCCAGCAGGTCAGATAGGCAGTCGCTCCGTGTAAAAAACTGGTACTTATTCAGTTGCATCAGGTTAGAGAAGCTAATCATAGTGTAGTTGGGAAAAGGTTATGCAGATAATGAAATGAAAAAAAAACCCATTTATTTGAACTCTATTTACAAACCTATCAACGACAAAATAATGTTCAAAATGTAGTACGTGGTAAAAAACGTGACAATAAAAAGTACCCGTGCGACCGTTTTTAATTTATTTAATTAAGTAATCTGTGTGTCTGGTTTCGTTCAGTCCCAGGGTCACAGTCAGCGACCAGTGTTCAACTAGCTTTTAATTCAGGATTATATAGGGAATATTATGTATGATACGCTATAGGTTAAAAATAATTATTTAACTGAGAACCTACCCTTTGAGGTTAGCCTTACACCTACAAACTAATAAAAACCATTTCGTTAAATATCAATGTATGTTTACCAAAGTATTTCCCTCCACTCACGATTGTCGCCCACAACAGCCGTTCTAAAATCCGCTTGCCTGTTTAGGAAAAGGTGAATGTTGCAAACCGTATGCCCGACCAGTTAAATAAAACGAACTCTTGAATTCAAACTTTACAATTTGCAACTTTATGCACTGTGTTTAAAGTATAAATTAATATGGAATTAACTGGTGACATTTGACTTTTTGTAAATATCATATTATCTTGTTTAGTGGAGAGATACGTACTTAAAAGGTGTGTGTGGGTGCAAGGCTGACCTTATAGGTGCTGCCCACAGTCTTCGCTAAACATTTAGAATGATTTCCCTGACATCCCACACCCGATTGCTATTATCACCATAAATGATACAAAGAAAAAACTTGAAACTGATATTACACCTATTTTAATAAATGAAAAGATTTATATAGGAATGGACCTACCTACCTATAATAACTGAAAATACTTCGTAATTATGTAACTAACTACTTAAACGAAGTTAATAGATCATAGAACTCTGCAGTGAGTGTTAGTGTTGCACAATAGGAAACTGTGTTGTAAAATGAATAGATTGACTCAGACAGATTGGAATCGCTGACATTAATATTTACGACCCTTACGGAACAAAGCTTTTTATCTGCATGCCTAATTAAGAAAATAGACACTTGTTAAATGTGACATCATAGCGTATTTATTACTTCCCAGTTTGACGAGAGAAATATTAACTTTTCACTGTACATACATACATACACCCAACTTCGCTCTAGTATTTGAAGTTGAGTAAAAAATATTTTATTGTCTGGGAACGAGAAAGTCGGTCACAGAACAATGAGTTTGTTAAAACACAGCAAGTAGGTAGGTACCGACACTATACCTACATTTATTATTTAATGTAATCATGTTACGAATGAATTTCGTGTAAGATTCAGATAAGTATCAATAAAAGTACCAAATCCTTACCTCATGAGAACAAGTTTTACCAAGGGCGAATTTCCTAAACTGAACGTGATCAGCACATTTGAAGCCCGTTCAATTGGTATCAGTATCGCCATATTCACACCAACAACTCTTTAGATGCGGTTTACAAGTGCTGATTGCGTTTATTATCATTCCCGAAATTCTTCCTAGGGCTTAAAATGAACTTCACACATTACTTATTTCAGAATTATTTGTAGCTGGTAGGTACAATCTAATTTAATTATTTTTCATGTTACAAGTAACCACTGAGGTAAATCTCTACTAAGTTATGATAGGCACAACACTTACCTTGGGTTGAAAATATTATAATATAGAAAGTAGAAATTTCGAAATCGGAGATCTCTACAAATATACTCTGCTCTCAATAAAACACCTGATATTATATTGGGCTGATATGTATAACTTCACTTGAACCAACAGTTTCAAAGAATAGCAAACAGTGGTCGCTTAATAAATACAAAACGTTACAGTCGTCCTTATTTTCTACGATCTATAAGTAGTTACTTATTTATGTTAAGTTAGTTCTCTATTTCCTTATTTGCATTGAAATATTATCACAATGGCACCGATGCATATTTCTAAAACTCTTGTTTAAACATTTCGTCATTATTACTAAATACATCTATTAAGGATCTTTCAATTACTCAAATTAATATTGATAAATATGTTACTTCAATAGGTATACAACATGGACAGGACCATCGGACAAAAGAAAGGTCGGTCGACCTTTGAAAAGATGGGCTGATGATATAGCGCAGACAGAGGAGCTTTAGACAGGCCTGCTGGCCTGTCTAAAGCTTGCCAAGAACCGGGAAAAATGGAAAAAGATGGAGGAGGCCTTTACCCGTAATGGGAGTATATCTCCAACCCTTTGTGAAAACTAACACTACTAACTAGGATAAGGCAACACAACCAACATTAATTTATTAATAAGTACTAGTGGTAAACAGTGTAAAAATGTATTTGAGATAAGAAATAAAAAGGCTTTTTATTTATTTATTTTATTATAACACATAATATCACATGTGTGTATGGCCCGTGCGCTTTCTATTTATTTTCATGAAATAACTTACAGGAAAATCTTACTCTACACTACTCATACTTACAGGAAAATTAAAAGCAACCTTCAGTTTTAATCAGTTATACAAATTATTAGGTATTTTTATTAAATATAACTATACTAAATATATAAACTAAACTAACAACAAACTAAAAAGCAGCATCGACAAACTCCTTCATTTAAAAATTAAATTAAGAAAAATTTAGATGACAATTCCTTTCATTGAGGTGAGGTCTGTCTCAGCAGTGGGATTTTCCAAATGTTTACTACTTGGTTGTTCCTTCCTAACTAAATATAATAAGTAAATACGAGATGAAAATAACAAAAACACGGTAATTACTATTAGGTAACTACCATTTAACCATAGAGCGGGGTTTAGCGTTTAGGGAGTTTGTTGCACAATTTCTTCACTAAGAATAAGAAGTGGTAAAGGGCGGCCGTGTGTTAAGAATTTTGGTCTGGACAATAAAATAAATGACTTACAGTAAATTTTAAGGCATTAAAAATCATTGTCAGAATTATATCGCCTACACAGTCAACACCCATTTTATGACACATAATGTAAGCCTAATTTTGACTGTGGCCTTAAAGTGGGCGCGCGAATCTACCGTTTTATGATCCGAAGAATGGCGAAGCTGACGTTGATTGCAAAATTATATTTAAATATTTTACAAGTATTTTGAGTACTGAAATAGTTTAACATTGCTTTGTTTACACGGAACGGTTCCAAGATGGTGGTTTACCACATTCAAGTATGGTATGGCCCCCATTGTGGATGGTCCGTGATCGAACGGGCGCGGGTAATGAACCCGAGCATCCGCGGGACCCATGAGCGAGCGGCGCGTCGCCCGCGCTTCCGCCGCGCGCCGCCGACTTACCTCGTGCTCACGAATTCACAGTTCCTTCGGGCAACACACTACATTGTCTAGTTCTTAAAGCTCTTTTTGTTTAATTCCAACAAATAAAATATAAGATATAAGGTGGTTGGGTAAAAGCTTCGGAAACAATAGAAAGCTCTACCTACTCTACCATACGATATAAATTCAGCGATATTAACTTTATTGTTTAACTAGCTGACCCACACAACTTCGTCTGCGTCACATAATATAGCTTATAACCTTTCTCGATAAATAGACTATCTAACATATTAAATTGAGTTAAATCGTACTCGTAACAAACAAAAAATCTTAAGTTTCCTCTTTATAATACCTATTAGTTTAGATTGGCTTCGATTATATTATTAAAGTAACAATTACTATAGGTATCTCTTACTGTTTAATATACAGTAACACCTTGTACTTGTAAACATTATGGTGCAGTAAATATTTTGAATTTGAATTTCTCCGGAGCCCCCAGAGGCCAGAATCTCCACGTACCTACCGCACCGGACCAAATGACTGCCACGCGTTTAATTATTTTGTCGCCCGTATATTTTTACATTGCGATATCTTCTAAGATATTTGTTTAAACTGTATAAAGTAAAGGGCACAAATATGCTATATTAAATTTCCGTGCTAACAAACACATTTATTTAGATATAGATTAATACCATATGGGTTAAATAAGCTTCGCAAAATATCATTCTTTTTAACCTAACATTTTAATATTAAAAAATGGTTACAGTGAGTCAATCTTAAAAGATAAACATATGCTGTCGCGGACTTTTTTTTAGAACTTTTAAAGAGGAACAATTCCGTCATACATGATATTTACGTAACTTAAACCGTTTTCGCAGCGCACGCAACGGAAGCTCTCAAAAAGGAATATCTTTTCCCGTTTTTGCAACATTTTTCATGTATGCTCCGCTCCTATTGATCGTAGCGTGATGTTATGTAGCCTAAAGCCTTCCTCGATAAATGGACTATCCAGCACTAAAAGATTTTTTCAATTCCAACCAGTAGTCCCTGAGTTTACCGCGTTCAAACAAACAAACAAACAAACAAACAAACAAACAAACAAACTCTTCAGCTTTATAATATTAGTATAGAAAAAGTAAAAGTGTTGTATTTCATATTGGACAGCTTAATCTTATTTTAATGGATTGCTAGAATGCAATATAGCAATATGCCAATAGCCAAGTTTAGCTATGTATGAATGCTGATACTCTAAGAAAAGGGTTTTAACTTTTTTCTGGATAAATTGGAAACTTGCTTTCCTATGCAATTGCCATTTGAATTTTTCTGTAAAGTTATGACACCAGATGAACCTGACTATGGCATATACGATTTGTGAGTCTATACACATACGCCAAATTACAAACATAAAATGTCCTGGGGTATGGTGTCCAGTATCATAAAGTTTCGCATTCCCGAGATATTGCGGGGCTAATAAATATCGCGGTAAGTAGCATTTTACATAGACAGACAGTCACAGAATATACTTTATTGAACACCAAAATTACATTTGATTACATTTTAAGGTAGGTACTTCGTTTCTATACCCACACATTTAGTGCATGTTATAGTTGGTGGCAAAAGTCTGGGACAAAAGCACAGCATAGCAAAGTCAATAATATTGTGATGGTGAGAGTTGAATGTCATCGCAATAAGTAACGCAGCGGGCGAGTATTCTCTGGGAGAGTGTATCTAGTATCTATCATATCTCTTGAATCAACTGCCATCTACATTCTAAAGATATTTTATTATCTTCTTATAGTTACACCTAGAATAAGTTTGAAGCTGGAAGTGCATAAAGCGAGAGCGGCTGTTATAATTTCGGTGGGTAGACATAATGAACACGCTCATCTTCAGAATACTTTGAGACAAAATTAAAAAATATTTTCATAATAATATCGTAATCGCGTCCAAAGCTTGTCTGACTCATGATACACAGAGCTACCGCGCCTGTGATCCCTTCTGAATATCAATTTATTTCTTTGTATTCAACATTCAAATAAAAGGATTTCGTTTTCGCAAATTGATTTAGCAGCAGGCTATGGTTTGTGTTTTGGCTTGTCGGTACGTGATTGAGTTTTTTTTTTGAGTTACGTGCCTCAAAAGGAAAAAAATGGAACCAAACAGGATCTCATTGTTAACCGTCCGTTAAGACCGTTTTCTTCTTCTCCCAAAGCTCTCAGTGGGTGAGTCCCATTCGCACTTCTCTAGTTTTATTAATTCTAGAAACTGTTTTCACACTGCATAAATAATAATAACTATGTCATAGAGGTCTATTCGGCAGAAGTGGGTAACTGGGTAACTATAGTAGGTAATAGGTATGCTATGTAACAATAAATATTTTTCGTCATCAATATTTTCATTGGGTCTGACGCTGTCGCTGCGTAGCAGCGGTGCAGGCTCGCCTTAGGCCTGGCCCTTGTACTAACGTAGGCGTTTAATGCAGCATATAGTTACGTAGACCTAGCGTACAGGCGGCGTAGGTTCAGCGTACAAGTACCGTAGAGCCAACGAAAAACTGGGAGCGCAGGGCCAGCGTTGGCTTTCTACATATTTTCCATTTTCCAGTGTTGCACAGGCACCGTCTTCAATTCACCTCTTAGGACATCAACGGAAGAGATAGGTCAACCTTTTACTAGCCTCTTAGTAAAACGGTTACAGTATGTTGCAAGACGTCTACTGTTCTCCAACTAAACGATCCATCACTCTTTTGCGTCTTGAGATGATACTATCAATCTGACACTAGGAAGAACTTATAAAGAGTACCTGATGATGTAGTTTCTTTATCAGGAAGCTATACCATCACTTTTTAGTGATTTGTTTGATGTACAATACCTTTTATTTATTTACTGTACATATGTAAATACCGCTTGCGGTATTTTCAGACTAGGATATAATGTGATCCTGCAATCATATTACTTTTAAATGCTTTAAGATTAATAAGTTTTTAGTGTATATTCTTAGCATTTTTGATCAGGTTGCCAAGTATTTTATATTTAAAACGGATATCAAGCGGAATATCGCAAGTAGGGACATGTTTCTGATGTTATAAGATTTATCCTTCCTTAAAAGAAAATTGCGGCTTGCGTACTGAGTAGTTACCGTTAGAATAGGCAGTTGCCTCGTGGGCAAGAGGACCGGAAGCAGCCATATCCTGGGCAATGCCACGGCCGGAATGGCCGTTTGCATATAATCAGCGTGTAATACGTCCCAAGCTACCTTTGCTGTTTCTTTATAGCCACGTGTTGAATAATGTTTTTGTTTTCAGTACATATCTCCATAAATATAGCATTCGAGTTTACATAAAGTTGCCAGAGGCGATTCAGTTAGTATTCTGCCGATGTTTATACTGATAATCAGCAGTCGGTCATGATTTCCTGTCTCCTTAAACACACATTATAAGGTGGTGCTGTCATGACGTGCGTCAGTCGCCGACCAGTCCCCCCCTCCCCCGGACGCCACTTCCCCCCCGCGCCGGTACCCTCTGCTCGCCACGGTCACCGAGCACTGTGACCTTTCGCTGAATATCTCACTACAACATTACGTAATTCACACTACCATAGCAGACAGGATTAACGTGACTTCATTCTTAATTTTAACTTAGTGTTTATCCATTAGCCACTAAAATGTCACACTTCATAAGGCTTTTGATGCTTTTCACAAGACCGTTATGAAATAAGCAAACGGTTCTGCAGCTGCATTTTAGGTAAATTGTATTACCTATAGTAAAATTATTTGACATATTTATTTGTTTTCTGAGGTACCTGCTTTGGAAATAGAAGATTTCAATGCAAATGCATGTTTACTTGTTTTTACTAAATGACACAAACAAAAACCTGTAAATTATTTTAAATAAACAATTAAGCGCATAGGTACTAGTATGCATTAGTTGAGTTCAATCAAAAGCAAGAAATAGATTATTATTGCAAGAATGATTCGTATCTTGTATCTACTTTCCACCATACTTGCTGTGTACGCCGCCGTCGAGATGAATTATCGGTTGATTAAAGTACCGGTGAGACAATCTTGGGATGAGATCTGTTCGGTCGTAGTGGCCATAGTCCAGTTTCCCAACAGTGCTCTATTGTTGTGTGACGGATTCGGTATTTTATTCATTATTTTGTAGCGGGCGGTGTTCCACGAAGCGCGCTTAGGTACTACGCTCCTACAAAAGAGTTCAACGGGGACTATACGTAAAGATACACTTTTTGAATAAAACTCGGACATTTAATGACTACATTCACTTTTATACTCTTCATTATTCTAAGCATATCGTAATCAATATGAAACTGTGGAAAGATATAATACGTAATTATTATGCCTTTAATCAATTTTGAGTAATTATGACGCCATTGAATATGAAATCTGTGTGAAATCTTTGAACTTTATACACTGAAAGTCTATAGATCTGCGATGCCACGTACATTTAATACGTTGGCAGTCGCTCCGGAGTCCTAGCCGGCGGGTCCTTTACATCCAAGTGTACGTTTTTTATAAACGACATTTTCTTAAGAGCTTAAAGCTATAAATATTAACATAACATTTTATTTCTATAATGCGCTTATAATTTTAAGATCATTAGAATGTGGCTCCTAATAGTCGGAGTAAACTTTTCGTACACATATCTTCGTTAAATTAAAAGGAATGCCATTTAACAGAATAATATTACTTGAGTACAGTCATGGGGTCTCAACTCGAACAAATTATAATTAGTCTTGAAAAAAAACAATAGATGGCAGCATAGGTAGCAGTAATGAAATTAACTATCACTAAAATGCGGTATACGGTAGATATCGGCCGAAATAAGATTAGCGAAAATCGAAAGTTCCTTGTTTAACGCTAATTTATCTATTTACACTCATTTATCAAGTTATTTCAACAAAAAAGACAAAGGAGGACTTTTACTTCAATTCGCACCCATAGTTTGATAAAGTTGTCAAAAGTCAGACATCTGTAAATCATTTTCTTTAGAGCGGTATGCAATAGATGGCGTTTTACTCAATTTGTCACATACAATTATAACCACAATCGTAACTAAATTTACGTTTAGTTGTTTCATTTTAATTAAATTTAAACAATAAAAAACATACATAGTACTGTTTATAGAAATATAACAAATCTTCTATCATTTCTAAGGTAAATAATTACATGTTTTTCTCATTTTACTGAACCCGGAACTACATAACACGAAACGTTCTACAAGTAGGTAGTTACTCTCTGTCAGTGTCAAATGTCAATTCTGTTTCCGTCACGTCTGACTCTCAAATCTCAATTGCAGTTGTTGACATAATAATATTGTTTGCTCGTTTCTTTTATCTTCTTCGAATGCGTTTTTGTTCTCATCTAACCGACCTGGCTTTGAATTACGGATTTTGGAAAGGAGTTCCTTATGGTTTAAGAACTTTATTATTCCTCATCAAGAATTAACAATAATTCACTTACTGAGAAACTAAATTTTTTCAAGCGTACAGAGATCTACGTTCAAATCAAACACTAAAATCCTAATAACTAAATAACAGAAAGAAAATAAAAGTAAAAAACATGCACACAAAGGAAAATGTAACAAAAATAACAAAATAAAATCTAAAACTTAATGTCTCGACGTCCGACGAGGACATTTCAAAGAATATAAGTGACTGGTTTCGAACTCGATACCACAGTACTGTGAGTTGGCGTATTATGCCCCGAGACCAGCTAGCTTCTTAAGAACTGTGACAAATATGTCGATCTGTTTCGCGAGAATCCACACTATAAATATCGCTTCATCAATTGAAGCCGGGATTAATCCACAATATTGTGTTTGATTGAGAAGCGATTGTGTGGATTCTATATATTTATTCTATATATTTTCAGATATAATACCATACCTTCCATAAACCTCAGAATATCACTTAAAGATCAAACAGTTTAACAAATTATGTACCTATTAAAAATTTGTTTTTGCCGTGAAAAAAGTTCAGGACGAAACTTCCAGACAAACTGCGTTAGTAATCACGATTCACGTCTGTGTTTGCTCCATCATCCATAAATAAGGTCAACTCAAAAACTCATACTGTATATCATCATCTGCCTAGTCTTTTCCCAACTATGTTGGGGTCGGCTTCCAGTCTAACCGGATGCAGCTGAATACCAGTATTTTACATAGAGTGATTGCCTATCAGGGAGTTTAAAATGGCCGCTTTAGCAGAATCATAATTAATTTGAATCACGTTAAAAATTTAAAATTCTTAAAATGGATTTTATGGTTATGATAAAAGTCTATTTTAAGAACTGTTTTTTTTTTTTTTTTAAATTGCCCGCTGACCTCCACAACCCATTTATTACTGGGTAATACGATACCACTTAATAAGACTGGTTGTCTGACTTTTTGGGCCACTGACTACCTGTAACGACTGCCAAACTCATATTGTATAGGATCAAATTTAATTAGGTAGCTAGCGAAACATTTTTTTCGGAAGCTGTCACGGTTAGAAAAAATCTAAGTAAAATCGTAAAATCAAAATAAAAAACCACAAAAGCAGCCGATATAAACGCGGACGCAAGGCCGCGCGACGCTCGCTGACCGATTGCAGGCATTGACCTCGACGCTTGCGGTGCGTTATAATAATATTATTTTGGCGCGTTTCGATCAGCTGATTTTGAGACGCTAGTACATCATCTATTCTGTGCTATTCGTTTTGACAAGTATTTAGGCAGTTAATTGAAATATTAAAATAATTATTAAAAAAAAAATTGTTCGTGTTTTATATATTTATGTAGGTACTCCTACTTTCTATTCTATCTTCCATCGTCATATTCCTAGTACTTACCTACCTGATTCATTTCATGTCCTTGAGGGTAGCTCGCGAAATTCAAATTTTCTTACGTTTTTTGCAATTTGCAGGCCAGTGGTAGGTTGTATGAAGTTAAAAATTTCGTTCGCGACTGTAAAACGTACGTACTATGTCTTACAGTCGCGAACGATATTTTCATCAACATACAACCTAGCACTGGCTTGCAAAATCCAAAAACCGTAAGAAAATTTGAATGTTCATGAACTTGGAGGATTGTATGTATGATTCTGATGATTATAATCTGTAACTACATACGTCTTACAGTCTCGAACGATATTTTCATCAACACACAACCTAGCACTGGCCAGCATTGAAATACTCAAGCATTCACTGCAGCGTGAATATTGCTAACTCACTCATACAAAGGAAATGTTCCGCCAACTCGAGACACATTTTGTTGTATTGTTATTATTACATTTGTACTCGTTCTTGAACGCACGGCGATGCATGTTGAGAATCTATATAGAAACAGCGCCATCCAGTAAATGCAATGCCACTTATTATCGAAATAACCTAGTATCGAAGTGATCTCCTAGATGGCGTTGTAAAACTGCAGTCTGTGGCAATTAGTGAGACGCTAGTGCTGCCATCTGTTGAAATAATGAAGGAAACAATATAACCCGAGCAATAGCCTGACTTAGGGAGGTGTCATTTCTTTGTATGGGATTGGGTATCTGTACGAAGTATTATAATATCTGTGGTACAGTTTATCAGCTTAGCTTGTATGAGGTTTTTGCTTAAATCTTTCAAATATGAGGTATGCTTGTTTTCACTGGCTTACATTTTAGTCGCACCTTAATTAATATTATTCCACCGTTGGATTTCCAAATCTCGGCGATGAGCTGCACGTTGAAAATTCGTTAGTGCGTTATTTTTAGCATTTTAATTAATGTGTCGCCTTAGGAAGGATTTTAAATTGATATAAAAACATTTGAAGATCGTTTTTAACCTTGAAGAATGTCTAAGGTGAATAAATATATTTCATGTTATGTCACATGTCATCGAGACATAATTATATTGAAGTTGCTGTGCTTGTCTGTCTGAATGATTGAGTTTTTCTCCTTAACTCCTCAACGGATAATGATGCGCTTTAGAGAATGTAATCTGGAAGTTTAATGTTTATGAACACATTATTTATCTTAGGTATAATTAAGAAATCTTCATGTTTAGTCACGACACAGTAAACGCACGAATCAAGGGCAAGTCGCGAGTGAAAAATCGAGATTTTTGTGGTGTATATATTTATTTAGCTAATGAACTCATCCACTTTTAATTGGACGATTTTTATGACAATATAAGACTTAATATTATTAAGGATTTACGCTGGATACGAGAAACTAAGGTTTGGTGGCAACTTAATTGAACAGCATACTGCTACCGGTATTACACAGTGAGAAGGTCTTCGTATACGGTTATTAAAGCGTCCCATAGACAATTCTTGGAGGTCATTTCCAACCATTCATTATTTTGGTGTAGTTAGCATTTTTTTGTTGTTTTAGAATTCACCAAGTTTTAATGTACTACAGACGCCAGCAAATCATGCTACTCGAAACTGTCAATTTTCCCAATACACCTTGAACCTGATGCTTTAGTGACAAAGTTGAATTTGACAGATTGTAGTAACATAATGCAGAATGATCAAAGTACATAAAATATCTTATTTTTATTACGATATTTCCTGAGAAGACGGACTTGTGTTTTTCCCACGTTGAAGGTCGCAAGTGAAACTGTTGGCATACAAATAATCTTATGCTATTGTCAAAGATTTATTTAAGGAGGACGCCAAGAATGTTTCTTACTGAGCGCTTGACAAAAACTTGCTCAATTTCCTGCAACTTTTGTCTTAATGGCGGGTTTACGTCGTGATAAGCGTCGTTGCGCGCTGGAACTGTCACACAAATATTCATCACCTATACGACCATTTTAGGGCATGATGTTTCCCTACGGGGCTGCGGGTTGTTCGAAAGAGATACCGCGGCGTCGGCACAAAGGGCTAAGAAGGAACATGTGTGGTTAAAAACCACACATGTTCAGTAAGTAGAAGTCTGACACTCCCTAAAAATAAATAAGGGGGATGAAGTTTTTAAGGACCTTTATTAGTATAAGCACCTCTGAGTTTTCGGATTCATGTGCATATTGTGAATATTGCATAATTATCACGAACTTCGGTTAAGGAAAACATCGTGAGGAAACCAACGTGCCTGAAAAATATTTGTCGACGTCATGTAAAGCCAAGTCAGAGGTCTTTAAGTGGCATAAAAACTCTGACACCAGGTTAGTCACTATCCACACGATAAAGAAGAAGAAGTATAAAGTTCTGAAGCATTTTTTTTGCTTCGAAACCTAAAGGTTGAAGCTGTGCGTTGTCTGTTATTCAATCAATTTTGTTTAATTAAGTGGAGACACGTGGGATGCGTGTCTCTACTGTATTGTCTTGAAACTAATTTTTTCGCTTTTTTATGCTTATGTTCTGTTGTTGTTACGGAATATGTACTAGGTAACAGTGGCGAGGCGTGAAGTATAAGAAAAAGGAAGCCGATAGAACAAACAAAAATGAGTTTTTTTACTGTTTGTAATTTTTTTTTTTGTAATTTTTGTTGTAATATCCTATATAAATATATTATCCTATTTATTTAACATTCAGCCAACGAACCTAAACCTCAACCTTCAATCAAGATTCTCTTATTATTGCTTTCAACTCCTAACCGTTGAGAAGTTGTACCTTCCTTCCATAATCAGCTCACCTAGATAACCTGAAAGAATACAACTATATATTCGTCCCCATAATAATTTATTTAAGAATTATTCTCCAACTCCTAACCGTTAAAGAGTTATACCTTCCATCAACAGCTCATTAACATGAAATGATGACTGCCAGGTGCGAACCACCTAGGGAGTATATTCATTCGAATAAAAAAATAATTTTGCAAATCAGTTCATAAATGACGGAGTTATGACGTTTCTCCCCTACATAGTCTCGATTCCTGCCAGTCGTAACTCGATAATATGCGGCTTACTGAGTGCCCTACAAAACCGTGTTAAGAGTCGTGATGCCACATGGTCCAATTTCATACGAATATAGTTCTGAATTCTGACACCAAAGCACCGGGTTATTTGGCGCTGGCTGTTGCTTTCTTTGTCGACATGAAAAATGTTGGCATTTTTGTAATCCTTTTAATCTTATGATGCGTTAAATATTTTTATCCACAGGTCTGAAAATATACTATTGATCTAAAGTACATAATAATAAGTTTTTCTACACTTCTTTTTTTTTTCTTATTGCTTAATTTTCAAAAGGGAAGCTGGTGGGAATGGGCTTATAGGCACGCCTCGGCACTGCTAGGTAACAACCAAGGACTAGGTACTTAGGTTATGTGAGCACACGTTTCTGATACATCTAGTACAGAAAGAGAATATTGTATTACCCGAAAGGCAGAACCGCACTGGTCTTCAGGCTCTGACTCACAAGCACAAGTTCTTAGTGGCAAAACCAAAAAAAGAAAAAATCAGTACGTAATAAAAATAACGAACCAAAAATAGGTTAAACCCAGGGTATTTAGGTTTATAATGTATTGGACGTTCCTGAAGTTAAGTCGTGCTGCACGAATTCAATGTAGCTACTGGAACGTGTTAATACTGAGAATATTTATTTATTTCCATTCAAAGTGTTAGGTTGAAAATTATTTGGACAAAAGCAGTGAAAAGAAACTCTTCAGTGACATTAAGAATGAAACTGAAAAGTTGGGTACCAAATGCTTGGACGTCACTTACAGCACATGATTCTTTTCAACTTTATGGTAATTTAGAGAAGAAGTTTGTACACTAGTACAGTTTCTTTTGCAGTGTTAATTTGCTAATAGCAAGAATTGTATACAATGGTCAGATTAGTCGAGTCAAGATTCAACATTCGGCGTTAAGTGGAAGTATCGGAGGGTCTTCACAACATTCCCACGTTGTACCAAAAGTATTTACAGATATTCAAAGCAACTTTGAGGGCAGGGACAGACCTGTTTTTGACGAATCCAAAATGATGTGTGTATAAAACACTACATTGCGCTATAATGAAGCTCGGTGTATTTTTTTTAAATTTAATAATTCCGGTTTAACAACACTAAACTTGTGCTTTTTGTATTATAAGCATACCAACATAATCTGGGTACTGCGGCGCCGACGGCGTTGCCCCTTGAAACTTGAGCATGTGCGAAGAAACATGGGCTCGAGGTTATTTTTTTGTGCAAAATGTGTGAATGTATGTGTGGGTGTGCTGTAGAAATGTGTGAATGTATATGTGGGCATGTGCAATTTGGTTATAGATGTGGAAATGGTCAGATTGTAATCTGAATCAAACTTTTTTCTTAAAAACGCGAAGTTGCTAGAAATAACAACTACTTCTTCAAAATAGTCCCTTTTCTCTTCTACAATAGGTATATTTGAGAGAAGGAAAAATAAAATCTATCTATATCTATATCTTATAAATACATATAATAAATCTGTAGAAAAATCTTTTTTGTACATCGAAAATATTAAAAAAAAAAATTGACAGGGTATTAAAGTATAACCAACAGAACACATTTCCAGCAATTTTGGAATTTTTGTCTGTTTGTCTGTTTCGATGACTAAGCATCACGTCAAATTCACGAAACGAATGTAGGTAACTTTTATACATAAATATTGTGCGTAACTTGGGCTATTACTTAGTCTTTGTTTCATCGTAATCGGTGCTCTCTATCAAAAGATATGCGCATTTATAGTTTTCAAGAAGAACTTATCATTATGGTCAAGAATGAGACAAGCAACGACATCTATTGAACGAATATGGTACTTATTAATAAATGCCTTCACAAGATAACTTTAAATAAGTTATGATAGCAAAAGGTACGTAGATATTAGTCTAAATGACGCTGCTTTCAAAATCTACATAGCCTAAACCCTATAGCGTGTTTGATCGCTCTTTTTTAGCAGTTTATCTTCGTCTTCGACAGATGGCGTTATTCATTTGATGTCATTTTCTGAACCGCGGTGTTATTAAATAAACATATGTTTCGTGAATAGTCAACAAATAAAGATTTACCAATTACACAGTATAAAAATACTATTTTTTTTAAACTAAATTAAAATTAGATAAAACCCACGACATATTTTTTTTGTACCATGTGGGAATCGAACCTGCGACACGCAGTGCTACTGATAATCGTCCAGACACTGCGCCAAACATGTCTTTATATAGATGTGGTGTGTTGTTAGCCCTAAGTATGTGTCGAGGCCGCGGTATTTCTTTCGAACAACCCGCAGCCCCGCCGGGCGTCGGTCCTTGGGGGCCCCTTCAATGTTGCTGACATCCCTTTGAGACGCGCGTGGAACACGAACGCGCCTCCATCGTCATAGGACGGACGAACGATTAACTAGCCCGTTACTCACCGTTCACAGGCCCGCGCCTGCGGTGGCCGGAAGCCATCACGTGGCCCCCGATGCCTGGAGCGTCTCCCGCGGCGGCTGGGAAGAGGGGTTGTGTCCCTCTTACGTTCACCTCTTTCGCTAGCATTACTGCTTCGCAGAAGGAGGTGACGGCGTTCCATTTCAGATTCGAAGTCCCAGATTCGCTACAGGTACCTCTCGAAAAGCTTCTAATCCCCCCTTTTTGTGGTTCGTAAATTATCAAATGACGAAGGAAGAAAGTGGAAGAAAGTGGAAGAAAGTGGAAGAAAGTGGAAGAAAGTGGAGGAAGAAAGTGTCAGACTTCTACTGACTAAAAATCACCTACGTTTCTTCTTAGCTCTTTGTGTTTCGGGGCCGTGGTATCTCTTGCGGACAACCGTCAGCCCCGGCAGACGACGGCAACGACAAGGACAGTCGACAGGTACTGTCGTTGGCGCGTTCGTGTTCCACGCGTGCCTCAAAGATATGTCACCAACAATTAAGGGGCCCCAAAGGACCCCTTAATTGTTATATATGATGTACCTGTAATGTACCCTATAATGTACCTGTTTCAAATTTCTTCAAGATCCGTTCGGCCGTTCTGACGTGGTTGATTAGCAAACACCCATCCATCTAAACTTTAGTATTAGACATAGTCAGTACTTTGCATTACCCTCTTCTTATTTTCTACAGCGGCAGTAAGTTAACGCAGGGCAATGATTTAACGTACTTTTATCTAAGCGACGCATTTTAGTTTCCGACAAGCACGCGAACGAAGTCGCGGGCACAGCAGTATTCAAATAAGAATCTACAAATTACAGGTCCCGAATCAAAACATGAGTTTTTATTATTATAATAATAAGCGAATTTTAGATAATTTATTTATGTATGCAGTAAAAATCATTCTCGCGATGCATGTTTAGGCAAAAATTCTTGGACACCTGATTCGACCTGTAATTTGTAGATTCTTATTTGAATATCATTTTTTTTTTCTCACAAAATATTCCATACTTCTAATAATAATAGAATATTTCGTGATATGTGTTTTAAGTAAACTGTAAAATTAGCGTAACGCTGAGATGTGAGAGGGGTCTTAAGGATAAATCAAATTAGTAGGAACAAACAGGGGATCAGCTGCAGATAACGGACACTGACAGATACGTCTAAGTAGTATGTATCCGTACCGGTTTGACTCAACATTTATATTGACGTAAAGTGCGTTATGGTGGACTTTTGTGATCCTCAGTAACAATTGAAGTAGGGCAGGTGAATAGGGACAGAAGGCGCGAGTGAGACGGTGACGCGCTGCGCGAGTCGTGCTCGTGACACGGTCAACCGCGCGTTGGTTAGTCAATAGTCTGCAGTACCGACACAGAACTCGTAACATCTGCTTAAACAGCCGACCAATGAACTCTCCCAAACTTCGCAGTTTACTGAAACTGTTCTTGTTTGGTTACATAAGTAGGTAATTGCGTTACCAACGTGCCCAATTCTGTAAAGACAGGCATTTTGATTTAATTACTCTACGGGTTCCAATATGTAATTAATTCAATATTAAAATATACTTGAGAATACCTATCAGCGTCTTTTTCATTGGAAGCTCTGGTCAAGTGATCCAGCTTCATCTGACAATGTTGAGGCCGAAATGCTATCAAAGAAGCCCATATTAAAACTACTGATAAAAGATGAAGCCTTTCGACCCCAACACCTCCTTCAGCATAGGATATACATCTTCAATGACTCTACAGGCAGCACAATTTGGTAAATAGACCCAAGGGGCCTCACTGTACGTTTAGCTCCCTAGCTCTGCCAGCATCGTAGCTAGGAGTAGTCAAAAGAATACTTGTCTCTGGCAGGGTATTAACTTTTTCGCTTGCTACGCTCGTTCATTCTGTCTCTTACTTATTAATTTTAAAGTTTTTAAATCACATCATCAAATCAATCATATGTCGACAAAGTGCCTCGTATTTTTAGGGATGTTAAAAGAAACGTTACCAATCCTAATCCGAGTGAGAGTCAACATTTTTGATTTAGTTTGAGTTAAAAACGTCCCTGAACTTTCTGAGAATACTCACGACTTTTTGAAAAATAACAAAAAGAATGGGCAGATGACGACGAGTGAAAGTTTTAAGAAAAGGTTGAACGTAAATGTTACAAGATTTAAGTAGGTAAATGGCGTGCAATTAACCACGCTGTTCGTTAGCAACAAAATGGTATTTATGTTGGCTCATCCTCGAAGAAACGCATTATCGCTTGTTTTACGATTTTCTTTTGGTTTTAAAGTTACGCAAATAAACTTTGTAAGTGATTTAATAAAAATAAATGCATAATAACCAGAACGCGAATAACTTAGGTGTTGCTTAGGATCATAACTTTATATTACCTACGTAAAACGTAAAGATGACGTGTTTTGAGGTCGCAATCAAATGTCAAATACACGAGTAAATACTTGTCTAGGTATGAACTAAGTATTAATGTCGATGAATAAGATGCACGTAAGGTCAGAACAAAAACATTAAAATCTTCAATTGGACAACAAGGCTAATAATATAAACTATTTGTTGTCTAGGATATTAAAGCTCCATGAATAAACCTGTAAACCAATCATGAATACGTATTTGCATGTATTTTAAACAGTGATTACTAATTATGTATGTACATGCATATGCATTGACACATCATAGGTGCTGCAATTGTTTCGTCACTGTAGTTAGAATGAAATCATGGATGTGGTTACTGGTTATGTATATTTTCCTCATCACGATGTTTTTCAGTACTTCAAGACGTAAAGCTGGTATCCTTGTGCATGCAACAGGGCAATATTGCTTTTATGATTTATGATTACGATCCGTCGTTGCACAGCTATTAATATTATGTTGCATCGGGTTTTCTAGCTTATTGGAATATTTTTCTTAAACATTGTCTGTACCTCAATATTATGCAGTAAAAAGTAAACTATAAAAATGAACCCTTAACTTTAATGGAGTGTCAGCGGACTAAACAAATTGTGAAACACTTAAATAGACGAACTGTAATTTAAGACAAATAATTCCAATTTTTAGGGTTCCGTACCTCGAAAGGAAAAATGGGTACCCTTTTTTTTTTTTTTTTTTTTTTTTGTGTGGTGGGGAAATCATCAAATAACCCCTCCCGCTCTTGGGCAGAGCGAAAGGGAGTGTCAGACTTCTACTGACTAAAAACCACCCATGTTCCTTCTTCGCCCTTCATGTCGAGGCCTCGGTATCCCTTGCGGACAACCCGCAGCCTCGACAGGAAAATGGGTACCCTTATAGGATCAATTTGTTGTCCGTTCGTCCGTCTGTCTGTCAAGACCCTTTTTCTCAGAAACGCGTAAAGATATAAAGCTGAAATTTATATTAAATACTCAAGTCTACTGTCCCTTAAAGCTGTGAAGAAATGAAACTTTTAAGCCAACGCAATAAAAAGATATAGCCGTTTATGCCGCAAATTTTCGACACTCGCAAGGAAATCAAAACCTACAGAGTACTGAAAACTAAAACTTTTATTGCAGTCGGGGGACTGTTCGGTGGAAGAATTCTTTACAGGTCCCCCAACTGCAATAAAAGTTTTAGTTTTCAGTTAACCATTTTCGAATACATTTACGGGACCTTGCTCCCATTCATTACTGAATTCGTTTGACTTGTTTTTTTATTTTTTAGTTTACTTTTTGTCATGGCAGGCGTGTTTTTTAATTTTATTTAATTATTTGTTTTTTTTGACCTGATTGGTACAACGAAAAAATCTGCGCGCCAACTCCACGTCATCATCTTCTTTAAGGTCGTCGACAAGTATATGGCCCAGATATTTGAACTTGGTTACCTGCTTAATATTAGCGCCGTTCAAAGTAATCGTAGACATGGTATCTGTGCATATACAAAAGAAAATTGTGAAAATTGTAAATTTTTAGTAACATCATAATATAATTTTTTAATAATTTTACACTTTGTTTGTCTGAACCCTCGGTGCGCGAGTCCGACTCGCACTCGGCCGGTTTTTTTATTAAAAAAAATATTGTTTTTTTAATTTATTGTGGCAAGTTTTATATTATTGCATGTCATTTTTGAAAATTATTTTTTATGTAATGTGAACTATGAACCATGAAACGTACTCATAATATAAATTGTAACCAATAAATAAATAAATAACTTTTTTACAGTAAGTATATAATATATTTTGGATATGCTTTCACAATATGTAAGTAGACCAAGTCAATGTACCTAGTTTAGCTTTATTTGGCCGGCGACAGGCACATGAAATAGCGGTCGAGGTCCTTCACACACAATCACACATGCACAAACCGCAACCGTGTGTTGAATCAAACCATTTCTTATTATTTCTTTACGTAGCCTTGCGAGTCCATCGTTTGCTTTGGTGACATCATCCACTTTTAACTTGACAAGGAGTCGTGAAGTCGTGGCTACGGATGGTTGCTGTACCTACATCATTCTTCTCGTTACTAATAGGCTGATGCTACCATGCCGTCATATCTAGATTTATTGGATGATAAAGCCGATAAAAAATACTATAAAATAAAATTATAAACTAAGTGCGATGCTGTGCAAAACCTATAGATGCGTCAACTGTTGTTGAATGTTTGTTTTTTTTATTGGTGACTTTAATTGACAATCGTGTACAATATACCCATATCTGTATACAATCGAACGTCTTCAAAGGTAACACTTGTCGCTGTAACCTCAGTTATAACAGTTCCTTATCTCTGAAATATTCTACGGCACTCATACGCGACGTGTTGATAAATGTTTTGTAGATTACTATTTTCCATGATCACGTTTAGTGTTGCTTTTTGCAGAATCAACCGGCACACGATAACATAAATTAGGAACATTATGTGGGCGGAATGAGATAAGTAAATTGGATTTACTTTAAGACCTTAAAAAGATATGCAAAAAAATAAAATCTGTACACGAAGCGGTGGTCGGTACGCAAGATAAATAATATCATGATGCCTTTGAGACACCATGAGTCGGGTCAAACGCTGCTGCGGAATCTACTCGGGGTGATTTTCTACTGTAATGGGTGTCTTGTTATGCGGAATGTTGACGACTGTTATTGCTTGCGCATGCAGATCTGATGCGATTGCTCGACCAGTAACGAGCAAATTAAAATATTTATTGGCCTATAAATAGTCTCCACTCGTTGTTTTGCTTACTACTTTCATGCATCGACTATTGAGGTTCTATTGAGTTTTACATATTTATCTATCATATGTGTTGATAGACTGTATTTAAATGAATTCACATAAGTGTTTTGATATCACCAGCAGGCCATGAAGCAGATAGAATACCGTAGGTACTGGATGTGAATATTAAATATTTACCTAGTTATTTAGCACGAGTATGAGTACGAGGCTACAACACAACTGTTTCGTTGACTAATTGTAAGATAACCGTCAGGCACCAGAAGTAGGAGCACAAACCGGCAAACATCACGTAACGAAGATATTTATGTCTGAGCCTAATTTCAAGAGTTTTTACAGCGTCGTGTGGAACGGAACGAATTTATATTTTATTGTTGAGAGCAGCCAAGCGCGAGACGCTGATGTCATGCTTAAAATGCATGATATGTAAAGCTAACATAAAGCTAACGTTATGAGTGTTGTGCTTTCTGAGAAGTTATATTAAAATTGTCGCTTGATTTTTCCCATTACTTGCTTGAGAAGTTGCGCTAAGACACTTTTATGATATACTTAAGAAGCTTGTTTTTCAGATGATCTAGTGTAATCCAAAACCGGAAACGGTGTATGTTCGTCATAGACGAACACAATTTATTGAACTTAAGATTAATGAATTTCTAGATACTAATACATGAATGTATGTAAATTTTACAATTGGTCAGTGTTATTTAGGTACAGGATGTGATAAATATTGTAATGAAGAAGCGTGGCGTTCCCTCAGAACAGTCACGATCAATAATATGTATAAATACAAGTGGCAAAGTTCAAAAGCAACTCCTGAAATAACGATTGCAACTTTCAGATATGATCTACTTTATAATAATATGGGTTCCAAAATAATAGTTTCGTTACGCAACATAAAATGAAATCAGTGCAGTAGGCGAAAATTGCTTCTAAACAATTCATCCATTGAATCCATTTAATAATATCAAAAACAGGACCCGAAACGTGATATTAATTTGTCTCTTTTTATAATTTCAAGATTAAACGCCGCGCCGATGCAGATACATCCTGCTATACATCAAAACTTGTATTACGTTATGAAGCTTTTCTGAGTTGTGTCATGATTGCAAAACAATATTGCCATTTTGTAAAAAGAATAAATACATAGTGATTGCTCATTATAGTGTGGAATTCATTTCTACCACATTTAATAACTTGTATAATTATTTTCTAGTACTTAATAATGATGGTACGTGATCTCATCACATATGAACTTGGATTGGATGGCATATAACATAATATACCGTGTAACATTGTAACTTGAATGCAATTTGTATTATACAGTAGGGATAATATTAAGACGGGTTTTCTAAGGTTGCAAGGAAACACCAAAACGTGGCTTAGCAACGAGTTTTATATTTCTTTTTTATGTGCAAGCGGTCAATATAATATGCAAACGTGGGCGGAGAATTGGAAAGGATGCGGTGCCCTGTCGCGTGAGAATTCATCTCGCAGAAATCTCGCTCGGCCTGTCGTCCGCCAACACCGTGCTGTTTCTATGGCAGACTAAACTAATTACGGACAGATTGCATCGGCCATTGCACCTAACTCTGCTCCGGTTCATGCATTACAGCCTGGATCTATAAGTAGGTTCGAAATTATACCCTCTACGTAGTTATATCATAGTAATTAGTTTTAGTTATAGTTTATATTGAAAAGTCCTTATATAGGGAGCAGTCGCTGGTGCTGTTCTTTATTGGAAGTCGTTAGAGCTTGATAAAGCAATGAAAATAAAAACAGCCAAAGTGCGTTTGTACTGTAATCTCTAGCAGTTCCGACTACACAACACTATAGAAGATTGGCAGCGATTTCAATTCATTTTATCTTATTTGTCCAAATAGATTTGTAGAAATAAAAGTGTATAAACATTTTATGTCGTAAAGGCTGAAGTTTAATAGCTGCCGCTGAATGAGAATTCGAACGAAGAAGCACACAGCAGCAAACGAGTTCTCAATGTGACCTTTGTTTTCATTTCTGCGGTATTTACGAGTGGTGTGTCTCTTGTGTGGTGACAACCTTGACCGTTTGCGTTGCCTCGAAGATTCTGCTAATGAATAACTAATGTTAGCGGCAGGCATCGTCTGTAGATAATGTACACACTTCAACTTGCGTGTAATACGCCAAGTTTTCCTTAAAATGTTTTCTTGTAAAGGCTGTTGAGTCACAGTGTGACTATATTTAGGTACAATTAAGCACCCGCATACCATTACGATTGCCATCTTTAAATATGTACTTAAGTGATTGAAAAATTCTTAGTAATTATTTTGCAAGAAATTATTTATTCGTTGTGTTCTCGGATGTATAGGTGTCTATCTGTGGTTTCTATATAAAAGCTAAGTCTGCTAACTGCCGTACTCAGAGAGCTTTAATGATTACTTAGGCCATGACTTAGTAAAGGTTTTGACAGTTCTGTCATACAAAAGTATGTCAAATCTTTGCTAAGTGACGGCTTAAGTAATCATTAAATATCTCTGAGTACCGCAGTAAGCCGGTTTTACTTAGAATTCGAATAGATTATTCTACAGATTTGTTAACAAAAATGAAAAAGAAATTCGTCCGAAATGATCTGCTAGAGAAGCTCATCGGAACTTTTTGGAGGTATTTAACAGGCCATAAGATTGTACTTCACATGTAAGTTATGACCGGAAAAAGTACACTTGTAGTTTAAATTGTCGAAAAGTATATCTCGTTTAAGCAGGCGGTCGTCTCTGCTTATGTATGTTACCGGTTCGTCCAAAGAGCATTGCGCAAGCGGCGATTTCGACAGCGCGACCGGCGGATATAGCACGGGGCCGCTCTTTCGTAGCCCACACCCACACCAAACTATTTGAACAACACTGCCTGCATACACTACTTGCTAAACGCTTAGACAAACGAACCGCAAGCTCAGTATAATGACCGGCTCACGTTATCAGTTGACACTATAATATTATTGAGCTTGACAAATCCATTTTAGCGCCTCGTTTCTTTATGTTATCCACCATTATGTCTGGTTTCTATGGCATTTACATATTTTTTAAATTGATTAAATAATTTTATTGCAAGCAATATCATTATTTTATATCCACAATTTCAGTAGCGGTTTAAGTTGTTGTAACTATCACGCCGTTTTACTGCAATTAGTGTAATAACGTTTTTCTTGTTTTAGGTACGCATAATGGCCGCTTATTATCTACATGAGGTCTTCTGCGCAAACCGCAAATTAATGCAAGTTTTTCTGGCACCTCATTGTATACGTACATACCTATTTGCTATTTACTTTTGACTACTTCTTCTATGAAACCATCTTCTAGGATGTGAGTATTGTTGAATCACGTCTTGTGTCATGACTCGAGGTCTTTGATGATCTCATTCTTTTGGAGACCTTCTCATATTATTGAATTTCAATTAGTTTTAATTCATTACTGGCGTAGGATTGATGGAAGCTCGCGGTTAACTAGTGGCACTTAGATGAATAACAAAATAATTGATATTGATTGCATGCCGCTACATCTAACTAATTACTTAGTTATGGTCCAGAGATTACCCCCAAGGTTTGTGGAGTTTGCAATTATGGCCGTGATGAAAAATATGGTTAAGGTCATTGTAATCAAGTAGGTACCTGCCTAGACGTAAATGAGGAAGACGAAAAACCGACGGAGTTGAAGAAAAGGTATGTGCGACTGTAAAAAATAAAATATGGGATCCAAACGAGAATGTTCTCAATGTGGAGGACAAGCATCCGTCGGTACAAAGTTCCAGGAATGTTGGAGGACGCGCCGCGCAGCGCGCACACCGCAGCTCTTCACCGTCCGTCGGCGCGTCGCCCACCAACAATGGAATGAATTGAATGAGCACTTGCATATTTATAACAAATATAGAGTGTCTTAAAGAACGTCGTCGCTAATATTACATGTATTTATGCGTTCTCGCGTTCCGAAGGTTTTTATTTATATGCATTTAACAAAACAGATAAACGAGACAGCTATGTATTATCTAGACAAACATTTACGATCAGATTGACTTGCTGACGTATTTGGTTCTTTGCTAAACACCAATCGAATAATAAGCAAAACCAGTTAAAGCAGTGACATCATCTTCCTGTACTGCAAGTACCGTGTCCTTTGCGGATTATGAACAAATGTATTAACGAAATTCTTCCTATTGTTAGATTGTGAAAAACTTAACGATATAATTATTGTCTATATCATTTGTCAACCTAGTACATCCAAGTTACATATATATATTGTCAGTGTTTAAACTAATGAATATGTAGGAATTATAAGTCCAACCTGTTCTGCTGGGTTATTTGAAGATCGACCTGTTTTTGTGGCCTTTTAACTGCTGGTCAACAACTTCTTTGTAATAATAACGTGATACCTACCGAACACCCCCGCACGCAATATATAAATATTAATCAATAGGGTATACATATAGTAAAATGTTCTTTGTACAATAAAATACTATAATCAGATTGTCACATAAACAATAAGATAAGATGGGATGTAAGGTCCATTGTTTATTTTTAAGGTTTAGTAACAATAAGCGCTACGGATGAATTCCTGCGCCTGCCCATCCGACTCGTTTACGCTAGCTTTATTAGTATTCATGTACTGACCCTTAGGAAATGCACTTAGCATGCGTTCGATAAACGAAGGAGCTGAAACAAAAAACAATCTGCTGTTGCGAGATAGATGTGGAAAATAGCAAAATTCGTAAGACTATTGTAGATTGATGCTACTTCTACACCTGTTTCTCGTAAGTGAAAATAATCAGTGAAGATACTGACCGCAATCACTTTATACGTTATTATCTCCTTTGATAGGCCACTTGTAGCCGACTTCGGCCATTGTGTTCTGCACGTCCTCCAGCCGCACCTTTCGCAATATCTAAAATAAAACGAAATCTCTACCAATCGATGAGATGTGAGATGTCCAACCAATTATAATTATTTATCCGGTTGTACGTTTTGTCGTGTCTCGAATTCATTATAGTTTCAAGTGAAGCATCTGATCAGCGATGGATTCTACTTGGAGGATTGGCATATTTTTTATCATGTCATATAAAACTTGTTTATTAGAAGAATCTAAAGGATCATCGGATTTATTGAAGTGAGAGAACCAATAAACCGGTTCAACATTTTATTATGCAATTTCCTATGGTCTATGTGTTAAAACATAAACGCATACTTAAGCAAGCATCCCCAGAGTTCAATGTCTCTACGTTTTGCTTTATTAATAGTTGAGTGCCATCATAACCTCTTGCAGCTAAAGTATTCAAGTTGACTGTGGTGTCCTTGTCATCTAGACCTAAGTTGTTGTCCGCTACGGTCTGTGGATCAACAAGATGGCGGTGGGGGATCGTGGGGGCTTCGCGGAGGGACGGGGGTGGCCGGGACAGGTCTGGCGGCGCCGCCCGTATCGGCCCTGACTCCGAGTCCGAGCTCTATTTTTAGCGCTGTGTCACCGTTCGTTTGCGCTTGCGCCCCGCTCGCCCATGCGAATAAAGCCTTACCTACAGCAGTGGTTGAAGAATTAACATTAAAATATGAGGCATGCTAACAATGTGCTGCAAGTGCTTTTAACTTGGTAATTATGTATGTGTACCTGGAACGACTTAGCAATCTTAGTGTTCTGACTTGCGAACTCTTTATACTTGTGCCTTTATTATCATGTGCAGAAGACAATGTTACGATAGCATTTGTTACTCACATTTGTTAACATTTTCCATGGCTTTCACAAGTCAAATAGGAATGAGTCGCATTCACATTAGAAGTCGCGTATTTTTTTTTATTCGGATCACGTGTTAAGTTGTATGTAACAGTAAGTCGGGCGACATGATGTCATCGGCATGTGATGGGCTGTGCCCTTATGTAGATGCAGCGTTATGTAACAACACGCATGTAAGTACATACGCAGGTACACTACGTTCATTATACGACACTGTATTATCGAGGTCTAGAGTAGCAAAACAGTGGTTCGTAGTCCGTTGGCCAGTGTTTATCAATTTGTTACGTACATTACGGTTCCACCGCAAGTGTCGCGTGATTGTTGTTTATCGCCGTTATAAAAGTTTTAGTGTCGTTAAGTAATTTTCTTCTCATATGAAATTGTATGAGAAAAAATGTTGTTATCTTAGTACGTTTTTGAAGTAATAATATGGTGGAATAACTTGTTATTTATTTATGTGTTGTATTGTAATAAAAACGCAGAAGCATATTTACCTACCCCCATGGGAAAAAGGCATGAGAGTAGGTAAGTACGTATATGTATGTACATATTAACAGGAGCACCAGTGCACTGTGGCCAATTCTCTTCTCCATTTTTTTTATTTGTTTTGATTTAAAGGTATTGCTATCCAGATCAGCTCAGTTTTAGAAAGATTTTCAGCAGACAACCATTCCATTCTTTTCATTTAAGTGTTTTTTTATTAAATTGGTCTACTCTTGACTCTAACCTGAGGACAGAGATGTGGTTGACGATGGAACGAGCTGACCCAAAAGTCGTATGAACTTGGAACACTGACGCAGGCGGGAAATTCCACTTTGGCTTTCTGGGTTTCGTGTGTATCAAGAAACAATTTATGGCGAGCAGTCGGAAGTAGTCGGAACTGATATGCGGTCTACTAATAAACAAAATGTAATTGCATAAAAATGTCTCCATGTTCATAAACGTAACAAACAAGAATTTATGAATGGTTGTATTTAAGATTGATTACTCATAGAACTGCGCAATGACATAGTGAAGTAACAGTATATCGGGCGTAGATTGGTAATGACGAGTTGTTTGTCAAGGCTTTCGATTGCGGTGTCGCTCCACACCTACGGACCCACGGTTTAGGTGTCGCCTGGTGACTGCTGCCACTTGACTGCCATTCCCCGCTACCCACGCGGGCGCCGAGGACTCTGCCCACGGCCCTGCACGTATTACACAATGTTTAGAGCATTTTTGCAATTCGTACAGATTACCTCAGTCTCTTAATTACATAGTGCAGCAACTATTAAACCGACACTTTTGATTTCGTGGGAAAAGTAGTTTATTATCTGAGCATACAATTTGGAGGAAGCTGCTACATACTCACGTAGTCACGCAATCACGATGTGTTGATGATGTCAGAACGAACTTATACATAGAAAAATCAACAACATGCTTCAAACCGGAACTCGTGCCCTAGACCTTACTTACCTCGACAGTTTATAGTTTATGAATATGTGAGTGATCGCCCCATGATATTTTCCCAATTTAATATTACTTTATTCTGTTTTGATTACTAGCTATTTTCTAAATCGATGCCTTATTTTTGGTTCCCAAAATAGGACAGGAGAGTCTTTAATGATCTAAGATTGGCTGCGTGATATATTACTACAGCTTTTAAGGTGGACAGTATGGTCTTTATTTGGGCAAACTAATCAAATTTAAGACATGGTAACTAACTACAATTTTTTATTTGGTGTAAATTACTGTTGACTCACAAAGTCACTGATCGCCATATTAAAAGAGCTCATAAATGAGAAAACTCATATACAAGTTTCCTATTTCATATAACACCTCCATATATTCATATGAATCAGAGGTTATTTACCATATTAAACGAATATAGAATTATCCGGTTGTTGAGGCTTTAAAGACGGCCAATACATATGTGAAAAGTTGCCTGCCTTGATATTTGGCTGCTAATGATAAAATGTCGCAGCGCGTCGCGCTCGCGCCTGGTGACGAGTTGTTTGTGCAGACAGGAGTAGGACGTTCGCGCTGTTACAACACTACCTACGGAGAAAGCTGCACTCGTCTGGCGAAATCACACCCACAACGCATGTGCCAAATCTTTCGGAGTACCCCTCTCTACTCTACATATATGGCAACTTAAACAGTCGGCCGGTAAAAGTTGTTTTCGCAGGCAAACTAAATACTTATCGTATATGCCGTACCAAGGAGATATGTATGGTACCCACGGTACCAGTACATAAAAATAACCAATAAATTAAAAATTATTTATTTAAAATTCCAAATATCATGGCGGAAGCCTATGTTCGAGTAACGTTCCACTTGCACACTGATTATATACAGGGTGTAAACGAACCCTTCACGCATCCGACAACCAAGCATTCTGTACATCAAACCAAGTACCCCTACGCAAAAATTTTTGCTGGGAAATGACTTTTTTTTTGGGGTCAAAAATCACATTTTACGGTAAAACTCAAAGTAGCACTCTTAAAACATTGTGCTAGTGGATGCTTTGAATAGTAAACGGGTCATGGAGGTAATTTAAGTAAAGTTAAAACCTGAAATACTAGTATTTACAAAAACAGCTGTGAAGATATTGGGGGTCAAAGTTACAATTTTACTTTGACCCCCAATATCTCCGCAACTAGGAGGTTCCCAGGTATGGTCTAGAACAAAAAAATGATCGCAGTGGTGGGGAGAACAAATGCCCTTCGTTTGCGTTAAGTGTACTTTTACACCCTATATAGGCTCTTTCGAAAGAGAGCATTCACGAGTTTTGTGATCGTAAAAGTATACGGCTTGTCAATACAACATACAATTACGAATAGTTTTAGATAAATTACGTGGTCCAACAAAAGCTATCAAAAAGCATTATATGGGCTTTTTTAGTGTACGTCAACAATCAAAAAAAACTTGAGGTACTACAAAAATGTAAGCGTGTACTTTTTAACTCCCAATGCTTGTTTGACAACAGTAAAATACATATACCTAAGGCCTATGCTTTTTTATTATTCTGTAAAATATATTTGAGTACATATGACTGGACTATATACTCAGTCGAGAACATTGCACTTACATATCTTTTGGCAAACGGATTCCAAAGTAAACCTCAAGAAGTGTTTGGTTTATGGCGTGATTTAGAGAAAACCTGTTAAAATTTATGAATCATGATATATATCATGATTCATAAATTTTAACAGGTTTTCAGGACGAACTTAATCTTATCAAATAAATGAATCTTATCGCCTTTACAGTTTATAAATGTTAAGGAAACTAAAGCTCGGATCGTTATAGTACAAAACGGGTCTATTATGAATTACAGTTGCGGCTGGAAATCATATGATTGCGGTGTATTACAACGACATGGCATAACGTTACGTCCGGACACGTATGCGATGCAACCTTGTGCGATGGCGGGCCACGATTGCTATGCTGAGCCGACCGTGACACTGACGCGGGTTATGATAATGACGACTTGTATACCAACTATTGTCGAGTTTCGGTGGAAATATGTAGTTGGGAGTCGGTGTCTGCCCTCAGAGTGTGAGTACCTCGGCGACCGTTATCCGCGCGGTCACCGCTACGCCGCACGCCGCCGCCGCCACGCCGTGGAAAATGACTACAACATTCAACTCGCTGGGAATTAGAATCAAGAACGGTTTACTTTGCACAAAGTGTATGACCGAACATAATTATGACCACCGCGGGTAATTATAGAGTTCATTAACGTCAGTTTTTTCAAAAGCTTTCTGTTTCTATACACGAAAGAGAAAAACCACGTACTGAAAACAAAGCAGGCTTTCAATATTGCTGTTATCTTCAAAGTCTTTGGCAGAATCGACAATAACTGACGTTATCGTCAAAGAAAATCTATTTTTTTAAATGTAGCAATATCGCATGTTCGTGCCGTTACAAAGTTAATTGTCGGTACATAAGTAACGTTTAGTTAGATACATAACAGATATCGCCGGTTTACAACATCACTCCGCATAGATACTCGGGTTTATAGCCCGGCGGGTTGTAAAGATATTTCTTTAAGAAGCCAATTACCTCTTGAAACAATTAACTCGATTGCGGCAACACAACAGGAAATGATGGTTCACCCGGTGCTGGAAGAATGACAGTGGCGAGTGGCGATGGCTGCGTGCTCGACTACCGACGCATTCCAAACAAACTATACTTGTTTTCGAATACAAGGTACGGATATGTATCAGTCGGAGGTGATGATAGAAATACTAAATCACAGTAATATAGGTAGTTTGTGACGTTCATTATTAAAGTGGTAACCGATCAAAATAATTTCAAAGTATTTGTCATCATTATATTAATTGCCAGGTTTGGAAAAAGAGTAATAATTTCCGGAGTTGTGTAGAATGCGACCCTCCACTACTGAAAGAAGATTTGAACATATCGTCTGTACTTTACCACTAAGGTTATGAACCATAAAATATATTGTTGTGGTCTTCGGCTGTGCGCGCTTCATCGAGATCTAAGCACATGTTACTAGTTGTAATATTAATTTTTTTATTGGGACAAGCCCGCCACACTATTCCCAAACCACTGTAACTTCTGTAAGCCAGAATCAACAGTGGCGACCACAAGAAAAGCGCCGAGACAATGAAGCCCGACGAAGTCCCAGAGAAACGATTAAACTGTCTTGGATCCCGCAACGAAATTAATCAGAAAATAATAGCAGAGGAGTAGGAAAAAACATAATTTCCACTATTTGTAATATTAATGTAACCCAAAAGCTTTTCAATGTTTTAGCAGCCCTCGACAATATATTTTAGTTCTACTATCGGTGCGGTGAAGATCTGCGATGTTCCGATACCTCGTGTTCCGAGAGACCTCCCGTTTGATATAGTCTCACGAATTGCATGTTACATACGAGGGTACCGATAAATCAATACTATCTGTGTTCCGCGTCAGATGACCTACTCAATAAGGGTACTTAATAAATAATCTTTTGAGATCTACGGTATTGTTCTTCACTAAAATTGTAGAATAAATCTTCGGTAACTGAAAAAATAAGTGCTATGTTTTTATTTTGACCGATTGGATTTTATTCTATTTCAATAAACTAGATTCAAATAGACGGGGTAAATTAAAATTTTATATCAATGTACATTCAATTAGTTTACCTTAAACCGAATTCGTCATTGTAATATCTTATTTTCTAGTTTTTTGTTGTAATCTTGCATAATAGGGATGTTTACTGACAAAAAAATATGATTCTAATTAGTCCGTCTGTTAGACTATCGAAAATTATTAGATACGTATTTTTTATTATCAAATCAATAAAAACTGACGAAGATATAACGCGTCAAAGATTTGAGTGGGGGGTCGTGACGTCACTCACCGGTAAAAAATGTCATACTAATGTCTTAGAATATGACGTCACACGAGTTTTCAAAGCACTGTATCGTCTTCATTGTTTGTTTACGTGAAAAAAGAAAATTACGTGTCCAATACTTTTTGAAAATCTATCTAACGGACTAATTAGATTTTTTTAGTTAACTACCCTATTCTAAAGTTAATCAAATGTCTATATCTGATCTCTCAAAAAAAATATTTCGATGCTCATAAAATAAATAGAAATAATAGCAACAACATCACGACTGTAATTCCCGAAGGGTTAAGGCAGAGGTGTACATAATAGAAAACCCACATTTCGCCAGTTATCTTTAAGTCCCATGTAATTGGGGTTGACCCATCAACCAGGCAGAAATTCAGACTCCGTGGCTAGTACTGAGAAATTCCTGAAGAAAAAACTCAATAACACGTCAAGCGTTTCGCCCAAACGGACCCAGGACATCATGTTTAGCAGTCGCAATTATACGATTGAAATTGTTCGATCAACTCCTTTTTAGGGTTCCGTACCTCAAAAGGTAAAAACGGAACCCTTATAGGATCACTTTGTTGTCCGTCTGTCTGTCTGTCTGTATGTCTGTCTGTCAAGACCTTTTTTCTCAGGAACGCGTGGAGGTATCAAGCTGAAATTCATATCAAATACTCAAATCTATGGTCTCTTGGAGCTGTGAAAAAATCAAACTTCTAAGTCAACGCGATCAAAAGATACTCCCGTTTATGCCGAAAATTTTCGACACTCGCAAGGGAATCAAAACTTACAGGGTACTTCCCGTGAACTCAGAATCTTGAAATTTGGTATGAAGCAACGTCTTATAGCAGAGATATAGGAAAAATTGCGAAAAGTATACATTTTTAGTTATATCATATAATAAAAATATTTTTAATAATTTTAAACTTACTACCCCTTTCCTCATGAACGCGTAGTGGTATTATATTGAAATTCATATCAAATACTCAAATCTATAATACCTTTAGGCTGTAACAAAATCAAACTTCTATGTCAACGCAATCAAAAGAAACAGGAATTAAAACCGCATATTTTGAAACTCGCCACTACTCGCAAGGGAATCAAAACCTACAGGGTACTTCCCGTGAACTCAGAATCTTGAAATTTGGTACGAAGCAACGTCTTATAACACAGATAAAGGAAAAATTGCGAAAAGCATAAATTTTTAGTTACATATAATAAAAATATTTTTAATAATTTTAATTTTACCTTAAAGAGATGAAGATTTTTCCGAACATACATAATGTTTTCATATATGTATTGACAAGGTACCGTCAGCTTTCCACATTGTTATGTTATGGATTTCATTTAGCAATAAAAATACCATAACTTTTACTTATATACCTACAGGTTTGTACGGAACCCTCGGTGCGCGAGTCTGACTCGCACTTGGCCGGTTTTTTTATGTATCAGGATTATTAATCTTAGGTTGGTCCGTGGTGGGTGACCACCACGGACCAACCTAACGGACCAAAAACTCGGTATGTAATGGGTTACTTACCGAGTTTTTATCGTGCTTCGGAAGGCACGTGAAGCCGTTGGCTGACAATTATTGTAGATTTCACAGTAGTTACAGGTGCCCGAAAGTCTGCCAACCAGTCTTACCAAGGGGTATCGTATTACCTAGTATTAACTGGGTGGTGGAGGTCAGGTAGGTGAATTGGTTGTCGGGTAGGGACAGTCGTTCCATGTAAAATACTGGTATTCAGATGCATCCGGTAAAACTGGAAACCAACCACGACATGGTTGGGAAAAGGTGGGGCAAATGGTGATGATTACTAATCTATTGGCCAACTAGTCTGTCTCACCGGTGTATGTGCATTTTTGCATAAATTTATAATTATAGTTGGATTATAAACTATATCATACGAATACTATTTTTCATGATGACTTAATAAACTCATGAATGCAATGCTGTTTCGCGCTTCAACTACTTGTAATCACACATATAATATCAGTTTTATATACGGGGATTACCCTTCTTCCATAAGCTCAATCGACTAGAAGGAAAATGGTTGACTAATTTAATTATTGCGAAAAAGACCAAGACAGACCATATTTGTATAAGAAGGTGATATTTATTTCTGCATACAGTAAAACTGTAAAAAACAAGACATCTAGTTCGTTATTCAAACTGGTTTGAAGTTTTGCAGCAAAAGCATGATATAATTCCAAGACAGACATTTGATTCGATATTTTCAAATGTTAAATAAGATGTTGTCAGAGCAAGCATGAATAATAGACGTTTTAGAACGAGCATTTGAATGTGCCACAAACACGACTTTTTCAAGTAGAAACAGTCGAAATAATTTTCTGACATCATCGTACGAACATTCTTGATTAAATTAATGTAGAAGCATTAATTCATGTTTTTTAACAAACAGAAAAGTATTTCTCGTCCAGAGCTAAAGTAACATTAAGTGGAAGTAAATTCTAGGAATAGCGAATACAATAAAACACAGTACCTACAATACCTAATAGAGTACTTATTAGAAGTAAACAAAGTTACAGATCATCCAGTATCACGTCACTCTTAGTTTCTACTAGTAATTCTTATCTCATCATTATTATGAAGTCACAACCACTAAGGAGTTCTAGGTATTGTGAAGGCATCATTAGCACACTTCCCCAAACTAGTGGAAATACCTTTGTTTGCACATTTTCAATCTTGGTCACGAAAGCGACGCGACGTAAAAAACTCGGGAACTGCGCGCGTTGATGTCTAATATATGGGTCAAATGAAACGTACTACAAAATTGTTGACCATACTCGACCATACTGTTATAAGTGCTACACAAAATGCTTTAAACATGCAATTTGTGTAATAATACTAACTAGCTCATCAGATAAAAGTATTACTGTTACTCTACGATTTTAGAATAATATTTTTACGGTGGAATAATCTTAACTGTTTTTCTTTGTCATTATTACCACGTTTCTCGATACAGGAAAATGCTAAAGCAATTAAAAGTTTTATGGAACTATGTCATATTGTATTAATTGTAGGCGATTCTTCTATATTTATAGTTAATTCAATTAAGGTAAAAAAATAATGGACGTTACTAGTCCATTATTTTTTTCTGCAACAATCTATGCAAAAGTGAAAACAGCCGGCAGGTACAGAACCGCGTATCTGAAGTCTGTCTTTTTGTTCCAATGTAATGACATATTACCTACGCGTACGTTATTTTGTATTCAATTTTGCTTTTATCGAGTGCCTTTGAATATCATCACCAGAGGCGTATTCTCCGGACAATCGAATTGTAGAGCCATTACTGCGATTGTGTTTTTCAATGGACCTATAAAAATAGATGTAATTGGTGATGGGAAAAAAACGAAGATCGCTTATTGAGCCACGCACCGCGCTCCGAGCCGGCCCGCCTTCTGCCGCGACGAGGATGTTAATAGCCACACAGAAGCCACACTTTTTATATCTCTTAGAAAGACTTAGCAGGAATGTATGCCGTGATTGAATTTATACACATTTTATGTGAGCGCCGTTAAGGGCCCCGTACTGTGTAGAGCTAATGGTCTGAAGTAAAGTCCTTTGAGCTTGTTTGATGTAATAGTGTTGAACTTTAATCAGTTACACTAGATGATAGGTACCTTTACAGTAAGAAACGATCAAAAGTGGGTAGTTTGTGATACTCTTTCTTAGTTTACAATGTAGCTAAAAAAGTCCAGACGGAAGGTTCTCGAAATTTAGTCCAAATTGTTACTGTGCCCTTGTATTCTAATCGTCGACCTTTCTGGCGGAGGGCTACATGGGTGCCTCCGTCTTTTTGCAATAGTGGGCGAACGGGTTTGGTGCTCGCTTTATCGCCCTTGCAGCCTTAGTACCTATACGGTGTAGATAGAGCAGGGCTGCAAAAGCTCGGCCACTGGGAACGCGTTCCAGAGTAAGGTTGCAGCGGGCGCGGGGCGGAGCGCGGGTCGCGGGCTGAGGGGAGCCGCGCAACCTGCGCGGGCGCCGAAGCCTGCGACTTGGCGTTCAGTCATTGTTCGACCAACATCTCGGTCGTACGTCCTAACATCGACCGGCGTTGTCGCTACTTCATTAGTCGTACGAGTGCCCGTTAAACGAACGGTTAACTCCGACCCTTGGAGTGTAGGTGTAGTGCTAAGTGATGGTGTGTTTTTAGCTATACAACATAAAAGTGTATCGCTAACAAGTATTACTGTCTACGCTGTGTGGCGAGTTTCTCGGAGTTGCCTAACGGCTGTTCGCCTGCCGGCGAGGGAAGGCGGATCGCATCAACCGGGAGGAATGAGCCCCGTACACCACAGCTCCCGCACTCACCGATGATCTCAAGGTTGGTCTCGTGTCACTGGACAGTCACATCACTCGACTGGGCGATGCACCCAGCACTGTCGTCGCAAGCGCAACTTCGCACGACTTGACTCGACCCCGCGACCGCGCTCGCATTCTACGTACACTCTACTCTGATCTCATTCCAATAACTTAACATTCATTTTACCTCGCTCGTGTTCACCTCTGTGAAACGTTCACTTGCCTACTTCAGTTGTATTGTTCATAGTTTATATAATTAACGAGGAACTCGCAGCTCTTTTTCTTCTCATTAAAATTTTATAAGACTAATTGGGTAAACATTTTAATTTGTTCGATTAACTGTTGAAAAATCAAATGGTATATAATTCACATATAATAGACATACTCGCAAATAATCCTTCAAAACGATGACCACTCAAACTTGCTTTTTCCTAAGTCGAAAGAATTCTATGTAAATGTCTTGACAAGTTATTCTAGCAACAGCCGTAACTACCAGTTTCTCGGTAATATTTAAATTACATTCACAAAGCGTATCACAAGCTTTTAAAAAGGGGTGGTTACATAAATGCATACTACATCGGAACTTATTGGTGACTGTAAGGATTGCAAAACCAGATAGTTTCACTGCAACACGATTTAGTGCTCTTACGTGGAAGCACGCATAGGGTTACCAACTTATAAAAAGAAAAAAAAACAACGTATCAGACATTCAATAAGAATAGAACCTGCTTTGCAATCATATGATTGCAATTAATGGTTCACTTCATGATGTTTTTGAATGAACTACACTTACCTTTTTTGAACACAAATGATTATAAAATGATATAGAATCTATTGCGTATTCAAATTGCGTTAAAAAAACACTCAATCTATCCTTAACAGAATTAAATGACATCATTCCGAAAGTTCCCATGGTCACACGTATTCCCAATGGCAACTGCAGCATGCAAAATAGTCATAGAACCAGACGGAAATGGTGGGATTATCGGGACTCCTGTAAAATTAAAAATACTGGTTCTTTGAAGTTTTTAATTATGATAACTGGTAGCAAGCAGTAAGTTAGAGGAGCTCGTGGCTTAATAATAACGGCCACTCGGGTCGATCTTTAGGTTAAGCCGCACTTGCCTAGGTTGATCTGTGAATGGGTAACCACCCGTTACGAACGTTAACGAGTTTCCTCCGTGCCGGAAAGTACGTCAAGCTGTTGGTCCCGGCTGCCATATTTAGATCTTTGGCAGTCGTTACAGGTAGTCAGTGAACTGAAAGTCTGACAACCAGTCTTACCAAAGGGTATCGTATTACCCAGTATTAACTGGGTTATGAAGGTGAGATAAGCAGTCACTCCGTGTAAAATACTAGTATTTAGCTACATTCGGTTAGTCTGGAAGCCGACCTCAACATGGTTGGGAAAAGGCTAAGCAGATGATGAAGCAGTAAGTTTTATGTCCTGCGGTTTGACATTGCGCAAAAGTAAACCTACACAATAGTTAAGAGTTGTCAAAAAGATCTTTAAACGTATACGAACTTAGTCATAAAATCCCAACTCATATCTATTAATTTCTACGACTTCATGACATGCTAATTTCCTTATAAGCTACCTACGGATGTTTCCAAGGAAATCATGTATGAATGCAGATAATGACTTCAGCGTATAATTTGGTACGGGTAAAAAAGTAAGTTGTTATTTCTAAACCAATCATTAGGCCGGCTTCCTTTGTGGTTTGGATTCTGTTGCATAGTGACCGCCATCTACAAGGACATGTATACCGCCACAAGGAGCAAGACAGATCACCGAACTTTAGGACTTGACTTAACGCAACTTATCATTAAACAAAATAAAACATACTTCATCAAAGTTTGCTGTGATGGATTGATGGTTCCATTTTGTAATTGAATCTCATTTTACATATTACATAAAGATCACTTACGCCCAAAAGTTGAACCCGAAACTTTCGAACAGTGAAAGTCCTCTCACGATGTATCCAAGAGTTTTTGCGCGGTGACCTAACATACGGATAAAAACCGATACATTTTTTATAATGGTAGCACCTAAGTAGTATGATGATTCAATGTGAGATGAGCAACATGTGAAATTATATGGATTGGATTGTAGAGAGAAATGAGAGGTGAATAGTATTCACTTGCAAGCTATACTTATTCTACGCATATGCGAAAGATGGTCAGATTCTCATCTAAAATAACAGTTCCACCATTGTATAGGCCCTATGCACATTTTTCCATGTAAGGTTAAGCTGATTTTCCATAGCTGCATCCGGTACACCGACATTACGGCCGGTGATGCAATCGGCTGATATAATACGAAACTGGAATGGTACAACAACTAACTTGCCTGCAATGCTTTATAGGAATACCACGTTTGCACGACTGTTATACTTTGTTTACTTGCTTTGAAATTTCTTTTGAGACAATCAATAAGGAAACAATAACAACCATCCATCCACTTTATGTTATGACCGTATTTCATGTTTGCTACTATATATATTAAAATGTCTTGTTTATTATGAAGCCTGAAAGTGGTTGACTTATTTTTTTATAAATTTATTAAGACTTTGTTTTGGTTGCGTTTTAGGTCCCGGTTTTTACGATGGTTTATCTAAATGCTTACTTCCCTCTACTTTTACCAGACTTTAATATAAATATCCCCATTTTTGCCAGTTGCCAGTCTTAATAATATCCCGGTTCTATAACATATTTCGACCTTGTATTCTTGTATTCGTACTACCTACTTGGAACTTCGAAATCGCGTGTATTCATGGTTCATTACCATTACCACCTCAGTTTTAAACATGAGTTCAGCCAATAGATCGTGTCAGGTTTCACAGTGATTAACTTTACTGGTTAAACCGGACTTCCTCTAAAACGTTCAGATGGCTAATATTTGTACAGTCGCTTAAAATCTTTACTTTGACTGAGAATTATTTAAGTATGTACTTTTCAAGTAGAAGTTTTGTTGAGTCAAGTTGGTTTTATAATATAATAAAACATTCATTTTCAAGTAACTTGGACGTTAGAGATGATAATAATCTCAGAAACGGTATGCAACTTTCATTCTTCAAATAACGAGTCTTCTGCCAGTACTTTGTTTATCCAGTTGTGCACGAACTGTCATATCATTGCATTGATCAACGTGTTCAATAAAAATGTGGACTTGTTAAGTTGCTTTACGACTTCAAAACTTTCTGCCATCTTTGTAATCTTCCATTCGAAAATCAACCTATCTCGTCAATGAAAAAAGTCAAGGGAATTGGATTTGGCAATTAAAATCTCTGTGACACAAATGACGTGGTCGTCAGCCTTCTTCATACTTTACCATAAATGAATAATTAGACAACAATGAAGCACTATAGGTACGTTTTCTCTTCTCGTGTCACCTATTGTACCGACGTGTTTGGAAACTATTTCTTGTCTAGGGACATTTTTTGCATTGTTTTAAGACAAGTATAGACTCTAGACTGAGTAGTTACTATGGGGATGTATATATTCCTAAAATAGACTATGCGTTGCGTGCAGACCGTCTTCACATTTTTTTTGTAACTTCACGCCAATACTGGCACATGCTGGCTTTAATTGGTTGGTTTGAATTGCTTGACTGTATTTATTCCAGACCACAACTAACACACGACGTTGGGAACATCCCTAAAGCTTAATTGTTTAGTATCCACACGATTCAAACATTCCGGGAGATTATCAATCCGAACAATTGATAATCTCCCGGCATCGGTAGGTCGCTGTTTGACTCGGCTATGAATAGCTCCCAAAGAATCGAATATTATAAAATAACTAGCACTTTGCCAGCGATTTTTCTTATCCTGTTGAAATTTAAAAGCCACTTCTGTGAAGTTATTATTGCTCTTCATGTACTTCCTATAGGATACTACTGGACAAAATTTCGGATTTCTAGGTTCAAAACGTTGGGGTTAATGACTCAATCGTAGCGAGGTTTTTTTTTTAAATATTGGTTCGTGTCATTCAGATCTAATCAGTATAACTTTAATGTAAGCTGTATTAATGTTTTAATGATGTATGGAGAGACGGGTAGAGTTAATAAACTTGGCCTGCGTTTATACCGCTCTTGTACTCATATTTCGTAGAGGATAAGCTCTGAAATTACTTATCTATGTTTTAACTTAGATTAATGTTAAACAAGCTGGCGGAATAAGTTATGTATAGCAGTATAATTACTTAGTTAGATGTCTGAGAAGATAAAACAGTGTTATAAGTCAATGCTAAAGTCGTTATTAGTTACTAAAACAAAACCATTGATGCGGCTGGTAGCGATGTCGCGGGTACCATTTATTCTGATTAGCGCTTTAAGCACCAACCAATTAATTTTGCAACCTGTGTACATTTATCTGAAAAAAAAACCGGCCAAGTGCGAGTCAGACTCGCGCACCGAGGGTTCCGCTTCCGTACAAACCTGTAGGTATATAAGTAAAAGTTATGGTATTTTTATTGCTAAATGAAATCCATAACATAACAATGTGGAAAGCTGACGGTACCTTGTCAATACATACCTATATGAAAACATTATGTATGTTCGGAAAAATCTTCATCTCTTTAAGGTAAAATAAAAATTATTAAAAATATTTTTATTATATGATGTAACTAAAAATTTATGCTTTTCGCAATTTTTCCTTTATCTGTGTTATAAGACGTTGCTTCGTACCAAATTTCAAGATTCTGAGTTCACGGGAAGTACCCTGTAGGTTTTAATTCCCTTGCGAGTAGTGGCGAGTTTCAAAATATGCGGTTTTAATTCCTGTTTCTTTTGATTGCGTTGACATAGAAGTTTGATTTTGTTACAGCTTAAAGGTATTATAGATTTGAGTATTTGATATGAATTTCAATATAATACCACTACGCGTTCATGAGGAAAGGGGTAGTAAGTTTATAATTATTAAAAATATTTTTATTATATGATATAACTAAAAATGTATACTTTTCGCAATTTTTCCTATATCTCTGCTATAAGACGTTGCTTCATACCAAATTTCAAGATTCTGAGTTCACGGGAAGTACCCTGTAGGTTTTGATTCCCTTGCGAGTGTCGAAAATTTGCGGCATAAACGGGAGTATCTTTTGATCGCGTTGACTTAGAAGTTTGATTTTTTCACAGCTCCAAGAGACCATAGACTTGAGTATTTGATATGAATTTCAGCTTGATACCTCCACGCGTTCCTGAGAAAAAAGGTCTTGACAGACAGACAGACAGACAGACGGACAACAAAGTGATCCTATAAGGGTTCCGTTTTTACCTTTTGAGGTACGGAACCCTAAAAAGGATAAAAATGGTAGGATTTAAGGCCCTAGAAGTTTATATTGCTATTTAGGTACTGCTCAGACTTCAGATACGTGTAAACGTCAAAGACACGCGTTTAGGTGGAGGGACTGGTATATAAGTGTATACAATACATGTCATATGCTTGAAGGGATTTTTATAATGCAGGACTTTACGTTGTTACGTTCCAAAAGTGTATAATGTAGGTTGATGATCACGCAGATATTTTTTAGAACTGTTTGTTAACTGTTTGGGAGACTTTTTAAAATAGATGGATCATGAATAGCTACTATAATTAAGAAGTCTGAAACAGAAAGTGTCTGCAATTGTTTTCGAATTCCCAGACATAATAACATAATACTCACGTTGGTGTATAGTAAGTAATGGAAGGGTGTTACAACTGCTACAATTATATTGCAATACGAAATGCACAATTTATACGTTAACATAGTTTTGTAACAGAGTAGCCTTAGCCAACAGAAAACGTGGTAAGTTACTTTGTGAATAAAAATAATAAAATTCATAATAGTTGCAGTTCATTAGCCCTCGGCCTATTGCATTAATTATTCGCGTGGGTTATTGTTGAGAAGGATAGTGAGAATAGCAACAAAGGCACAGCATGAGTAGACGAGGTTGCACCCGAGCGTAGCGCCTCCTTCAAGGCCCCTTTGTTCTTAATGCAATATATTCCCACCGAGCGGTAATTGTAATCAGCAGCAGATCAAGACGTTTTTATTTCGTTACGAAATAGATACCACTTATTTTGCTATGTTCGTTATATTGTTGATCTGTCCGTCTTCTCTTCAAACCCATCCATTATTGAAATCGGTTTAAAAACAACATCGGAACGTTACATGATTTTTTTGCTTTTTTTTTCCTTGTAGTCGGATATTTTATACATGAAACACGCACGCTTGTATTTTTATTACTTGATTATTTGTAGCCGTTGTAGCGTAGAAAATTTTATCATTTACGGTTAGAAAACGAAGATAACAATTATTATTATTAGCGGTAACTTCCTTCCCACCGGAAAGTGAAATAAGATTTATTTTCCAAGATAAACCTGCATTTTGATTAATTTATAATAATTAATGAGTTTATAAACAAATACGTTATTATCTAAATTTGGTAATTACCCATAGATAATCTTAATTGCAAATTAAAGCTCATTGAAGATAGTTACATACATTAGCTAGGGTGTGAATTGAGTCTTAATGTTTAAATAATGTAACTCTATAGTGTGTAGAGAGTTGCCCGTCAGTGGCCGTGTCGGTATTGTATCTACGCAGGTGGCGCCATATTAGATGCGCGAGCGCAGCGCGCACCTGTCGCCGTTCGCCGCCCCTGGTCGGCCGACCGACGACATTGGCCCGTTATGTCATTCCGTAATACAACTATAATGTACGGTCCTAACTCATCCCATATTCTCACGCAACAACACATCAATATCCCATTGCCCTGTGAGAACTGTGTATCTACCAACCCATTAAGTAGGAACCATACATGGCTGAGAATTCTTTCTTCATACATTCGTTTCTGTTGTCTTTGACATTTTCTGCATAAACTATATTGTATTTTATGACGCTTTTGTCTTCTTTGAGATCACATTGTGGGTTGAAAAACAAAGCTATTTTTTGTAAATATAAAATTGTATGTGGGCTATTTGGGATACGAGACGTTAACATTTTTTATTTATTTCATAGAAAGACCGCTGACAGTTAAGGTAAACATTATCTATTATTTAAAATTAAAGCCTATTTCCAAAGTTCTTTAGGACGCAACCATATCCCCGCAACTGCGCTCAGCGTTCCTTTTACGTGGCTGTAGCATTCACTGGTTCACTGCATCCCCCTTCGATTGCAGAAACTCCATTGCAACCACGGAACTCTGTGTCATTCTGATCACATCTGTTTCCAATGTTATATTTTAACTACCTAATTATATTTAATCATCTGATTAAACTTCCTTTTGAATTGCTTTAGTAGTAGCTTTAACCACTCGATGTAGCGTTGTTCAGTTTTGAAGTATAATTAGATAATTGTAATATGAACGGAAGTCCTAATTAACTAGAACTACATACATCGTGGTATTTGGATAGTTTGTAATTTAATGCTTAGTTATGTCCGATCTAGATAGCCAAATTTTTAGCACTTGTTACATAATGGTTGCAAATCAAAAGGCTGTCAAAGAATTCGTCCACTTTCGAACCAGTATTATGTATGCCAAAATTTGCGTAAAACGTAACATATTAAATATCAACAAGTGGATGAAATGAAAAATTAACACTAAATTAAGGTGCACATTCATCCTAAAACCATCGCTCAGATCCAACCTGTCCCCTTGCTGTCCTCTCCCAGCGATGCCCTAAGCCGAGGCTCGTAACCACAGGGGGTGCCCTTAGCGTGTAGTCGCTTAGTTTGTAAGTTATTTGCCCTGGCTGGAGGACTTACACTCAAGGGAAGCAATGGATACTTGGATAGTCCGGTTAAGCAGATGACAACCTCCTAGGTTCAACGGCGAGATGGCATTCACAAAAAAATAAGCTAAAAACATTGGGGTATGTTGTTTGAACCTGGGTTGTCCATCACTGCCTATATAAAGTAAATCTGCAGCAAATGATATCGAAGAACGTGACTCCGATGCAATATTTTTTATTTACAGTTTTTAATTGAATCCTAAAACAGAACGAGGTAATTCTCTATCTGTTACACTCAGTGGCCAGGTGGAGTCTGGTGCGAATAGATATCTCCAGATTATTAGTAGGTACTTAAAAACAACAACACAAGCTTATGGAAACAGTGGGTTGCACGACAAAAAATATTATCAGCCATCCGGGCTCCTAAACTAGGTACGGTTATTATATAGGGCACCATTTTGGGATTTAAAGCCTGTAGGCATTTTGCCCTATATTTTTGACCAACTTCTCAAAAAGGCGGAGGTTCTCAATTCGGTTGTATTTTTTTAATGCTTTTAACCTCAAAACTATGTCGTTTATGAACTGATTTAAAAAAAAAACGTTTTTCATAATTATGAAAAGATATGCTTCTCGGTTGGTTCTATGAATCATAAGACGTTCGTTCGTTCTTTGAGAAAGAGAATTCGACTCGGCTGGGCAGCGTCTGAGTAGTATCTTTTCGTCAAACTAAACGCAGTATCTCAAGACGAAAGTCTATGACCAGAATGCTGCCAGTGATTACATACGGGACCAAAACGTAGTCGCTCACAATGGGCCATGAATCAGAAAGCTTAAAGTCACACAAAGGGTAATGGAGAGGGCTCGGAGTTTACTTGCTTGATCGAATCAGACATGCAGATATCCGCATGAGAACCAAGTTTACCGACGTAGCCCGAAGAATTGTCAGACTTAAGTGGCAATGGGCAGGGCAGGGCACATTGCTCGCAGAACAGATGGCTGATGGGGTCGAAAAGTTCTGGAGTGGCGACCGCGCACCGAAAGACGTTGCGTTGGAATGCCAACCCATTAGGTGGACCGATAACCTGGTGAAGGTTGCGGGGATCCGCTGGAGGCGAGACGCACGGGACTGGTCTTTGTGGCAACACTTGGGAGAGGCATAATAATATGGCCAGCAGAGGACGTCTTTCGGCTGAAATGATGATGAGACGTTCCACGTTGTTGGTACCTCTGTGGGCAGTGACCGAAATATGAAAAATTGAGGAAAATTGTTGTACTTTCTCCAATTCGAGTTTTTTAAAAGCCAAGTCATTTCCTGAAATCTTTCCCTATCGGTAGATTTGACCGTCCAAGTCTTTGTCACCTAGAAAAAGATGGAAATGACGAATAAGTGTGTAGACCAGGTGTTGCTTTGACCGGTCTGTGATGATTTTGCCCTGCTATATTTTATTCAATGTCATGTTTTATCTGTTTTGTATTATACTAGTGACCAGGCCCTGTCGGGTCCAAAACTATAATATATTTCAAGCTGAAAACAACCACACACATTCACAAAATTTCATTGAAATCACAAAGGTGAATTTTTTTAAATAAATTAAGTAAAAGATTATGTCAGTTTAATTGATTTCCGATAAATAATTGACTGGGTATGACGCTATTTTTGAAAATGCTTTTATTTGCATGAAATGCTCATACATAACCGTTAAAACCGTATATCGAGCCAAGTATTTGCTAGCCAATTTTTTAGAATATGATTAACTTTTTAGAATGCAGATGGATGGCAACGAGCCTTCACTCTTGAGAAGGAAATTCAATGGATTTTATTGTGTTTTTCCCCGAAACATATTTATTGTTAATTAATAAACTTTGTAAGCAACCAGGGACAGAAAAGTTTCGCAATAGTTGGTTAAAACGATAACTATATAGGAATTTTGTGAGCAAATATAACTGGTAAGTGGTTTATAAGGCCAATGCGAATGCAAGGACATATGAAAGGAAAGAGATTTGACAACAGAGACCAAATTATAGGGAAAGGAACCATTTAGCTAGTTTTTTTAGTTAATATGCATTTGGTACTCAAGATAATGACTTGTACAAAACTTCTAAGTGGTGTATCTGCATTTAAAACAACTAGCTTTTGTATCCGGCCTCGGCCGCGTTCTGGGCGGAAGCATCTCCTGGGGATGTACAGTCACGTGCAATAATATGTATGCACTAGACAAAGTTTAAACGCGAATTTCTCGTAAAATAACGATTAAAACTTTGAGATATGACGTACTCTATGAAAATATAGGTTCCAAAATATTAGTTTCAATAAAAGGAAATCAATCAGTGGGCGAAAATTGCTTCTAAATATTACTAAGTGTATACATATTGGTGCTGTTGACTGTACTACACTACCAGGATAAAAGTATCCCATGCCCCAACTAAGGTCACGGTATACTAGTAGTATGCCAAAGCTTTCGTGCTCGCAGTGTTCGTTGTTGCGGGCATTCGGCGGCGTGTGGCTCGGCGTGGTGGCTTTCGGGATGACGTATTGCACTCGTAGTTTAGTTTTGTTTTATGAATTGTTCTTCTGACATTCAAAAATGCCTGTAATGGTTTAATTGAAATAAATGCTTTGAGTTTGAGTTTAACAAAATTCAATAAACTGTTATGGCGTGTACCTAATGTAACAGAGTAACTTACGCATTTGTAATGCAAAGAATGAATTGCCAATACCTAGTGCAAATAAAAATCAAGATACTTGATCTATGACCGCTTTCGAAAAAAGTTAACAGGTTAATTCGAGGAGACCTCTTAACTAACTAGACAGATTAGATCTTGATACTTTCTATAAAAAATGCAGGAAACTTGTAATATGTATATTGTATAAGTTAAAATAACCCTGAATAGTGTTGTTGTATTGTCATTATCGATTTCAATCTCTCTGCTATGATGCTCACAAGACTCTCACAAGTAACCACAGTGCTTTCACAGGCAACCATAAAGTAACGGGAAAAGATGTCAAAATCACAGTGATGCGAAGTCTGCGTACAAATAATTTGGAAAGGAAAGAAAGATTTTATTCGTTTTGAGAAAAACCTGCTTGTTATATCTAACCTGTTTTTGAGATTATGCACCTAATGTTAGACTCTCAGACAGAGGCTTAGTCGATGTGCTTACTTCGCCATCGCATATATTATAAGTTTGGGAGCAGATTGGCTTTAGCATGCTCTCCAGTCTCCACCTTATCTCAGAATTCTCGATGTTTCAAAAAGATATAAAGGACCTCACGATTACACGTATCCATGATGCCGGATGACAGTCGTCAATGATACAGCTGATGTGGGTCGAGCTTATGCAAACACTACTTTATAAATGAAGATAGTGTAACGAGACATTGTTGACACATCTACCGAATCACCAATAATCAGTATATTTAAATGTGTTGGTAGGCGTATGCAAATTACTTAATTATATATTTAAAGTGTAGGTATGCTGCCAATGCCGGCTAAACTTGAATATAGCGATTGATTTCCGGGATCTGTAACGTTTAAACGATAAGTAATATTGTATCGAAAATAAATCTTGATTTAAATCAATTTAGACCATATAGGCTCGGCCCCTATTACATGGGATGATGGGACTTAAATATAACTGGCGAAATGTGGGTGTAAGTACCAATTGGGTACACCTCTGCCTAAACCTTCGAGAATTACAGGTGTGATGTCATGTTATAATAAGTTTAATTTATAAGTCAAGTACAGACAAAGCAGTTTGTGCTTGTTTATGTTCTACCATTCTCTTTCTATACCGATGTGGTAAATTCCGATGAACTTATGTTGGTAACGAATTAAACACGGAACAAGATCGACGACTCGAGTGATTCTGGCACTATAATGTGGCGTTTCAAGCGGTCGCTCCACTTGTCCGTCCCTCGGGCACTGTCAGCCGGGCTTGTTTAGTATTCCTGACGCGAAGCGCATAGCGCGCCGGTCGCCGCTCGCCGCCGCCGTCCGCTGTCACCGGAACTTGATGGTCTCGGCCTAACCGCTCTTTCTCCTTTAATAGATGCTATCGATACGCAGTGCCGTCACGTCTAATAATGTCGGAGTATAAAATAAACTTTTTTGTAATGTAGAATTTGAGTTGCCCCAACTCGTAAATCATGCCTGTGATAATGTGATGTAGGAAGGAAAGAGTATGATGTCATACAAAATTATACTAACTACGCCTTCGTATCTTTTGACAAAACAATGCCAAATAGGTGATATTTCTAACCCGGATCCGGGTTGTCAATTCTCGACAAGTCTATGTAAATTTATCACTGAGGACGTAGTGTTACGAATGCCTTATTGTTATTATCACGTATTTGTATCAAAAGTTTATAAATAGATAGGTAAATATGTTCAATAACTACCTGTATGAGTAATGAATAAGGCGTGACGCGACTGTGTAGTCAATAAACAATGTAAACTTGTACATAATTCCGCTATTTTGCTGTAGGAACAGATGGATTGTACCGCTAGTGTTACTACTGGTACCGTTCACAATGATACGCGCGCCACTCACTCCAATCGATTATTATCGATAATACCAATGCAATTTAGTGCTGAGCTATCGAGATCTAAGCAGAACACATTCACTACGACCACGGGCATAGTTGCGAGGCGCCGCTTGCTCTCTTACGATACGCTTGCACGATTGTTCTTGATCACGTCTTTATAAGTAAAGATGATTGCTTAAGGTTCAAGGAAACAATTTATTTATCTGACCTTATATTTGTATAGTTGAATTAAGCTTATAATATAGCCTTTCTGTAAATTATTTAGAATTAAAAACCGTTGACATCATAAATACTCCTTTTGGATACTCTTTGAATTTACTGCTATTTTATTTTGACACCTATTGGTATACGTAGGTATTCATCTACTCTTTGCTTTTTACTTCGTGTTATTTTCGTCCTGTCATATAATAGTCCGGTCAATTTAGACCAAAAAATGAGAGTGAAGTTACATAAAGTCCCAACAAGCTGAATTTCTGTGAAGTTGTTCAAAACATAATTATAAACAATGTCTAGAAGTTCCCCATCATTCCCCTGTAAGGAAAAAATTTTATTCAAGGTCAAAGGTTAAAAAAATGAGTTTTTCGCGATTTTCAGCAAAACGGTAAGTTTTATCATAAAAGTACCTCAGACAAAAGTGTAGATCATAAAATTATCTATAAAAAATGTCTCAATACTTTTTTTCTTACGAGCCACCGTTTCTGAGATATAACGATTCAAAAAGTTATAAAAGTTGTTATCGTCTTAATATGCACACGTTTCCACGCCACCTATGAGGTAGTGTACTTAGCGCGTTTTTTTTAACGTGGTTTCCCCAGTAGGCCTACTCCACGGGTCAGTTGTGATCCTGTTTAATGTAAAACTATTGCAAAATAACGGAAATTTTCAAAGATTGGGAAAGATAAAAGCGATGTAAATGAAAAAAAAGTGTTGAAGTTTATTCGTCTTATTCGTAAGTTTCAAATTCTTGTTCTTCTTCTTGATCTTCTTCTTGTTTTTCTTGTCCTGCTTCTTCTTCATCTTCATTTCGGATGCAAGTAAATTGCGTCAATAGCGATGTATCGCATGATACTTCGTCGGAGTCAAACGAATCCTCCATTGTTTGTGATTCAATATTAGAGCACGACCGGCCTTGACAATTTGTGCATGCCAAAGAACAAGACAGTCAGACTTTTTTGCAACCACATTTAGCACTGCATCCCTTTTTGCAGTTGCAAAAAATAGTGTTCAGCAGTTTTTCCGGCGCAGGTGGAAGTAAAGTTTGAACTGGCTCTAATATATTGTTGACCAACTTCCAACCCCAGTCTGTAGGGTCTAGCTGATAACCAAGCCACACTTGAACTTGGTAATATACTCGAAAAAGATGTTGGTGAGCAGCAACTGAGGTTGGAGGAAGACAAGCTAATTGAACTTGTTTTTTATTTTTAGTATTTTTAACGAAACATGCATATCGATGCTTATCTAAACAGGTAGTTTTTTTAGAAGCTCCGTACATAGAAAAAAGAAAGCGGATGCCGTTGGTAATAACTTCTTGTTGAGTTGAATTACTCTTTTTAAAAACTTCAGCACATTGAAGTAAATCTTGTTTTTCAAACATTTTGAAAACTGCTGTTTTTTTTTCATCAAAAAGTTTATTTACTTTAGTAAAGTGTAAAGATCATGTACTATTTTTACACGCAATAACTGGCTGTGATACGACATCTGCATTTTACAGGAGGAGTAAAACAGCAGTTTTCAAAATGTTTGAAAAACAAGATTTAATTCAATGTGCTGAAGTTTTTAAAAAGAGTAATTCAACTCAACAAGAAGTTATTACCAACGGCATCCGCTTTCTTCTTTCTATGTACGGAACTCCTAAAAAAACTACCTGTTTAGATAAGCATCGATATGCATGTTTCGTTAAAAATACTAAAAATAAAAAACAAGTTCAATTAGCTTGTCTTCCTCCAACCTCAGTTGCTGCTCACCAACATCTTTTTCGAGTATATTACCAAGTTCAAGTGTGGCTTGGTCATCAGCTAGACCCTACAGACTGGGGTTGGAAGTTGGTCAACAATATATTAGAGCCAGTTCAAACTTTACTTCCACCTGCGCCGGAAAAACTGCTGAACACTATTTTTTGCAACTGCAAAAAGGGATGCAGTGCTAAATGTGGTTGCAAAAAAGTCTGACTGTCTTGTTCTTTGGCATGCACAAATTGTCAAGGCCGGTCGTGCTCTAATATTGAATCACAAACAATGGAGGATTCGTTTGACTCCGACGAAGTATCATGCGATACATCGCTATTGACGCAATTTACTTGCATCCAAAATGAAGATGAAGAAGAAGCAGGACAAGAAGAACAAGAAGAAGATCAAGAAGAAGAACAAGAATTTGAAACTTACGAATAAGACGAATAAACTTCAACACTTTTTTTTCATTTACATCGCTTTTATCTTTCCCAATCTTTGAAAATTTCCGTTATTTTGCAATAGTTTTACATTAAACAGGATCACAACTGACCTGTGGAGTAGGCCTACTGGGGAAACCACGTTAAAAAAAACGCGCTAAGTACACTACCTCATAGGTGGCGTGGAAACGTGTGCATATTATGACGATAACAACTTTTATAACTTTTTGAATCGTTATATCTCAGAAACGGTGGCTCGTAAGAAAAAAAGTATTGAGACATTTTTTATAGATAATTTTATGATCTACACTTTTGTCTGAGGTACTTTTATGATAAAACTTACCGTTTTGCTGAAAATCGCGAAAAACTCATTTTTTTAACCTTTGACCTTGAATAAATTTTTTTCCTTACAGGGGAATGATGGGGAACTTCTAGACATTGTTTATAATTATGTTTTGAACAACTTCACAGAAATTCAGCTTGTTGGGACTTTATGTAACTTCGAATGTCTAAATTGACCGGACTAATAAGTAAACCATTGTTAAAATTGCAAGTAAAAGTATTTTTCTTTTTACTTGACCTCCTGGTTATTTCACAATCTACCTACAGTAATGATCATTCGGTCATACAACTATATCGCTGCATTCGGCCGGATAATATTTCATGCCCATGACAAGGAGTCCAATGACGGTCTGGCGCGGTTGGAACATGGTTGGAACTGACAAAATTGCTCGATTGCCAAAGTATGCTAAAACAAGAGCTTGTCTACTTCATGATGGATCCAGAGACTCCTAGAAGTTTGTGGCCAAAGGCTCTGATAACTCACGTGCTCCTAGGTACAGACGGTGAATGGTCGCGTACTGGGGCCGTATTTTTGAATCAATAGAATTCCAAATCGTGTACGAAATCGCAGAATTCGTATGAGAATCCCTAAAATCGCTATTTTTGAATATTCATACCCGTGAATTTTGCAACGAGTGGTCCGACCCACTCGTTTCCGATATTCTACCAGTAGAAATGAGAATGACACTGACAAGTGAAGATTTGTTGACAGATACGTTACGTTGACTTTATCTAACCTATAAATCAGTGTTTTCTTTCGCCTTTCGCGATGGTTAGCCTCGAGGAGTATATCCTGATGAATTACATCAGCGACAGAAAAAAAAATGTAAATACTAGAGAAAAAAATATCGAAATCCCAATGACAGACGTCAGACAATGACATTATAACTTTTTAATTTACGTTCCGTTCCACCGTAACTCATTACCGGTTTTTAAAATCAACGAGTTATGGCTTTCCGGTTTTTATTTTTCTGCGTGAAATGAAAAATGTTATAAGATTCGAGTTTTAGGGCAACACTAATTTCTATTACTTCAAAAATACGTAAAATTTGGAGCAATCGAAATTCATTTCGTATACGTTTTGCTTTCGTGCATGAATTTAAGATTCACTTCGAGTGATTCAAAAATACGGCCCCTGGTTTCAGACAGGGACAAGACAGTGGTCTGCGGCACGCCTCTCCTGCTAGGTGATGATGAGTGCTGTGCCAGTACTAGGAATCTGGACACGTGGAATGTTGGCGTCGTAAATTATCTTTGAATGTAGTATTTCCAATTTTGTGGTTGTTGATACATTCCACTTCTGATTTGTCACTATTGTGTAACAAATAAACCTTTGGAAATATCAGTCCCTTTTTACTTTGTTAGAGTTTCAAGAAACCACAATAACTATAGATCCAAAAAAGGTACGTACGTTATACGTATACCTACTTTGCAAAAGAATATAGTTTGCTACCGTTGAATATACAGCTTTTAAAATTGCTTTAACTGCTAAATTATGTAGATAGTTTTAAGTATTTTAAATTTTTTAGAATACTGGAATATAACATAGCTTCGAAGTCCAGTAATAAATCCAAGTGCAGAGTTAAACATGATACACATTGGCCGCGATTTGGTTGAGAAAGTATTTAATTAGTGGGAAATAAAATTATAATAGTGGTGGTGTGAATTCTGTGAGAAACGGAACACAGGCATCACTGCCATGTATCATCTTAGATGCCTTATTAGACTTCTGTGAGTCATGCGTCATAGTCATGATGAGGGAAGTACAGCAAAATCACTTGACTGAATTTGTTCGTTGAACAAAAGAGTCAGTTTTTTAACTAAACACGTCAATGTCTGAGGCGATATTTCTTTATCAATAAATGAACATGAACAACAATATAAAATTAAGTATTTTGCCTTGTTGCCTACTATCAAAGCCATTCTTCAAAATCAAATTTGCATGGTTGAATATAATTAAAAAAGAAGTTTGGGCCACGAAAATCATGGCGTAGCAATTAAAATAACTCGTAGGCATGGAGGAATAAATTTCGTAGGCAACGTCTACGGAACCACGATGACAGTAAAAACTAGAATCAGTACACCATTCAGTTCAACATTAACGAGTGAAGTTGACAAGATGCAACTGGAATCAGATATGGAATTGTTTGTGAGGAGAGAAACTGCGTAAAGGCATTGTTCGCTCTCAGCCCACTTTCAGTACGAGTGAAGTACGCAGTGGCAGCGAGCGCCTCGTGAAAGTGAATGGCGTAAGCGGGCTCGCACGAGCTCGTGGTCGCATTTTACGGCCGATTTGATACCACATTCGTACACGCGAAGCCACATGGCGGCTTGCAACTTCGTTCATGATGTAAGGTTTAATACTTTGAGTGTGCGCCTTTGGCGGATTGGCAGCGTACTTTGATGAGTGTAACTACTTTTTTCACTTTCTTTCACACGTTTGCTCTCTCTGGTCGTTCAATATATCTGAGATCTTTACAGCAACAATGCTACTTTTATGAAAAGGTATGTTCTGTTTGCTCAATTCTTTCGTTAAGCTTATTTTATATCTATTAAAATGTATTGGTTACATCAACCTATTCCATTAGTCAACACTGCATAATGGATCCGTCCATTCAAACTAAATTATGTGTATGACTGTAGCCTACCTACACCTACAACTTTATAGCTAGAATGGCATTGCATAAATGCATGCTGCTGTTTTAGTTCCGTTCCAAGGTTCCGTCGCACAGAATGAATATATGTGAACACATGATGTGGAACATGCATCCACTGCTGGATAAGAGCGATGTTGTCTAAATCTTGCTTTATCAACAAGTTTAAGACTAAAATAAAACTATTGTAGGTACAAGTAAAATATTATAAACGTCTGTGTAAATCTGTAATAGAGTCATATCTTTTTTTGTATTAAATACAATTTTAAAACGTACGTTTTTGTTGTTTAATTAAAACCTGCTACCATAACTACTACTGTGATCTCAATTTTTTTTTTTAATTTATTTGAATATGAATCTTAAAAACTTCCGCCTTCGTCAGGCATTGTTATTCGTATATGTAATTTGCGCTGTTTGACCGGGTTTTCATACAAGTCCTACGTGCTATACTCTTATGGGTGCAATCATGTCGAATCTTTGACAGAGGCCTAGTCAACAATGCATTAAATTATATTCGTACTTACATCTTATTGTACTGAATCTACGGTACTATCTAGCAATAAGTTTTGAATTAAAATTTTAATGCGCATAATATCAACATTTTACTGGCTTGATAACATACATAATTATATTATGTTGTTTGGATTTTTTTCATTTGTCGAATGTGTTATGTATTCATACTTACATTAACAGTATCGTGGATGCGTTCACAAATAAATAAAGTCACATACACAAATACCCAGACCTGAAACAACTATCTGCTGGCCATACAAATATTTGTTCCGTGCGGGGATCGAACCCGCGACACGCAGCGCAGCAGTCCAATCGCTTAGCACTGCGCCAACCGTGCCGTCCAATTTGTTTAAATTTTAGATGACAGGAAGTGACAAACTGACAACTGAAATGTCAGCCTGTAGAGATATATATTATTGTCAAGAAAAAGACACGCTGCACCGACCCCAATTATTTTAGGCTAAGGGCAATACTTCTAGTTACAACATAATTTACCTACCCACACGTTCTGAACACATTTAAGTACTGAAGACTAGATTTTATAGCTAGTTTGTGTCAATAATAAATATAAGCGTTTGTCACGAGTACTTTAAGGTGTCAAGGGTAACGGTTATTGAAAACAATATTAGGTGTTTTATCTTAGTGCCTGGTTTGGCCTCAGTGCGTATTAATGGTCTCTAGGTAATTTGTTACACCATCTTAGAAGCCTTGTCATCATTACTTTTGTTATTTGCGTAGACTTTTGCGCGTTTACTTTTGTTTTGTTGTTATACAAACGCAAAATAATAATCAACTTTGTGCTAACTTAATTAGTTATTCATCATCTGACCTGCCTTTATAATGTAAGTAAGCAGACTCTACTTTAATAGTTTGTAGAAAAAACAGAACGTAATATAACAGGGTTTTCCAGTTTTCTATAACATGTTTTGTTTTTACTAGATATGAATGGGAAAAGCTATGACTGAATTCCATCTACCAAATCAAAACGGCGCGGAAGTTACACAGACAGTTTCAAGTCTTTACAGGTAGATAATGTTTTGTAAAGACGTCAAGTCAACATATGGCTAGTTCGTGCCTAATGCGTTCACTTTCAAAGCGGCAATTATTGTTTTTATCACCGAGTACAAATAATAATGTGCGTGCAAATGACGAGTGCAGCGGCTGTGACAACTGGCACAACGACATTTGCAGTGAGGTCTCCGTTTAGGTGAAGTGCAAACGCACTCGTAAATCGGCATGCAACCAGTTAAACACGCAACATCGTTAACACAACCGCCAAATTACTCACAATACGTACAATGTATTTGTTGAACTTATACCTATTTGTCGGTGCGATACAGACAAGTAAGTAAACGATAATTTGCCGCTCACACAGTTATAATAATATGACCTCGCGCCGCAGCCTTCGCCTTTGTCGTGGCTGTTGTTATTAAACGAAAACTTACTCTAATGGTACTACTATCACATTGCCTACTACTCAATATCTTATGACTTTGCTGCGAAAACACTAAGTTTGAATGCATAAGTGTATGATATGATTCTAACTTGTTATCTAAACAGCCCTACCTGCATCAATATTATCTATTTTTAGACAGTGGCGGAACTTATATACGTTAACGTAATGAAAACTTAAGTTTGCATGTGAGTTTTCAGTTTTGAGCTGATGTCAGCTGTTGCTTACTTGGTACTTGTAAGCAAGTAAAAAACTGTATTTGCCTTCGCATGAAATAAAACAACATTGATTTGTCATACCCATACAAGATCGAGAGCGTTTTCTTTATAAACTGGTTTATTGAGTTGAACGTCGAGCATTGAATGGTTAACATAAGTGCTGATTTCTTTAACTTCACTTGTGTTTGTTTTTTTGTTAAACTTTCTGTTTACTTTTTGATAATTTTCACTTATTAATTACGTGTCGGTAATTAAACATTCTCAATTTTCACTTATTTTTAATTACACACAAAAATTCGCCTGCTGTTCTCCTTATCGCTGTCAATGTGGTGAAGCCGTCAACAGCCTCGGTCACCACGGCCTGTCATGCAGCCGTAGTGCTGGCCGTTTTGCGCGGCACGCGAACTTAAACGACATCATCCGACGTGCTCTTGTCGCCGTCGGCGTGCCAGCTGTTTTAGAACCCAATGGCTTGGCACACGACGATGGCAAGAGACCGGACGGCATGTCTTTATTTCCTTGGAAGATGGGTAGGCCTTTAGTGTGGGACGCAACATGTGTCGATACTCTTGCGCCATCACATCTTCCAAGTTCATCGTGCTGCGCAGGTGGTGCCGCTGCGGCTGCAGAGAACCTCAAGCGGCGTAAATATAGTGACCTTTGTGGAAACTATATTTTCGAGCCGTTTGGGGTTGAAACTCTGGGGCCGTGGGGTCCGAGTGCTCATAGCCTGTTTAAGGAAATTTCTAAACGCTTAGTTGACGCTTCTCGTGACCCAAGGGCTGGCTTTTATCTTGGCCAGAGGCTAAGTGTTGCCATACAACGTGGGAATTACCGGCTGACAGCGTTGAGGAGCAGTTTTTTGATGCCCTTTTATAGTTTATTGTTAGTTTATTTATTAGTTTTTAATTAATGTACATAGTTAGTTAATTCTAGCAAATAAATATGACACGAAAAAATTGAATGATGAATATAAATGTTGATGAATGGCGAGTGAGAGGAAGACCAAAAAAAGATGATTCCATTTTCTGAGGAATGATATGAAGGAAAAAGGTGAAAATTATAGCGTGATAGATGATTGACAGGGGGGAATGGAAGAAAAAACCTGTTGTACCGACCCGAATTAACATTGGACAAGGGCAGGAAAATGATAAATAACACTTCAATAATTATGAGTAAGTATGATTTGAGATAAGTCGACCAGTTTCAGAATGAACTATTTGTAAATCAACCATCGACATACTTCATTATTAGTCTTCTTTTTTTCTATAACGTGTGGTTATTGCCCAAACTGGTGTCAGAGTTTTTATGCCACACCCGGGCTCTGACTTGGCATAGTGAAATCAACCGAACACATGAAAATAGTTGCGTATACTATTACATGGGGCTTAAACATAACTGGCGACATGTGGGTGTACTATTAGGTACACCTCTGCCTAACCCTTCGGGGATTACAGGTGTGATGTTATGTGTGTGTGTGTGTGTGTGTGTGTGTTATATAAGTGTACATCCTTCAAATAAAATAAAGGGTGTAAAAGTACCCATTACGAAGCCGAAAGGTACTTGTTATCCCCGTCACTGTGTTTTTTTTTTGTTCTAGACCATACCTGTGCAACTTCTAGTTAATATTGGGGGTCAAAGTTCCACATATTTAACAGCTGTTTTTTTTATTTAAATACTAGTTTTTCATGTTATAACTTACTTAAATCACCTCCATGACCCGTTTACTATTCAAAGCATCCACTAGCACAATGTTTTAAGAATGCTACATTGACTTTTACCGTAAAATACGATAAACACTACAAAAAAAATCCGTTTCCCAGCAATAACTTTAGCGTACGGGTACTTAGTTTGATGTACATAATGCTTGATTGACGGTTTCGTGAACGGTTCGTTTACACCCTGTATAGAGTCTGGCTAACTGAAATTATAATTATATTAGATTAATTAGCCCATCTTTGATACAAAGTTATAAATATACAGGGACACCGATACTAAAACGGTAACCACGTATTCAGTACATCATTCCATACATCCCCCTTTTTTTGTTTTTTTTTGCGACTGGAAAATAAATCAAATAACCCCCCTCCCGCTCTTGGGCAGAGCGAAAGGGAGTGTCAGACTTCTACTGACTAAAAACCACCCATGTTCCTTCTTAGCTCTTCATGTCAAGGTCGCGGTATCTCTTGCGAACAACCCGCAGCCCCGACGGGCTCCATACATCCCCTTACAAGGAAATTTCGTAGTTCATAAAAAAAATACAGCGTTTTACGGTCTGTTGGGCTGTTTCTGCGGTCAATATGTATGGAACTGCTGTTTTTTTTTTCAAATTACCAATGGGGTGTTCAAAGTGGTATGCTGATTACGTGGTAACCGGTTTAGCGTCGGTGTTCCTTCCACCTGGTTTATCTATAGTGAATGATACATATATTTAGTCGTTTACGCATTATTCTTGACTTTCCCTTTCAAGGATCTCGCGTTGTATGAAGTGTGAAATAAATCGGGTTTAGGTATCCCAATATTAACAGTTAAGTATTAACAGTTCTCACCTCTTAATCCCTTTTTTTTTTTTTTTCTAAACTAAATATCAAACTGTTATTCAAATTATGTATGTTTTTTGGATGACTAGAGATTATTGTTATTTTATCGTGGTCTCGTTTTTGTGAAATTTGTAAAAATTATGAAAATAGTACAGTATTTAGTAGGAATCCGATCAAAAATTCTGCAACAGGAAGACAGTTCCATCAATCAATTTTGCGTGTTCATCATGTGTTCGTCCATATAATTAACCCAAAGGTTGACTGGTAGGGAATGCCTTGTGGCGTTAATTCCACTTATGTACCACTATTGTACATGAAGTTTAAATAAAATGACAACAATATAAATGTACTCACTAGTTTGGACAGAGCGGTGGAGTGTCAGACTTCTATTAACTAAAAACCACCTATGTTCCTTCTTAGCCTTTTGTGTCGAGGCATGGTGGTATCTCTTTCGAACAACCCGCAGCCCCGATGGGCGTCGGCCCTTGCGGGCCCCTACAAACTAGTTTTAAGCCTTACATCCTAATAAGCACTTCTAATAAGTCCAATCCTAATAACTCTACACTAACATCATAAAAACATAAATAAGTATTATTTTACATAATAATTATAAAATTTGAATGAAGGAGCCAGAAATAGTACCATGTATTCGTACTTCTGTTTACATTGGTTTATATATTATTTTCCTTTTATGGATTGAAAGGATCATTGGTTTTTTATAAAGACATTGCTTGTTTTGTTATACTTTTGCAAATGATGTAGGTAATAGAGTTAAGAGTTGACACGACTTTCTGGAATAACTCAAACTGTAGGGTCACCTGAACAGGCTCATGACTCCTTTTCCTGGACCTTGTAGCCGGAAGCTGGGTCCGGAACTTAAATAACAAACACTTTAATAACATAATATTATATTAATATTAAACGGTTATAATAATTATAATTTCTTTTGTTTCAGAGACAATGTATATAGACACCTTACCGCTCGTGGTTTGGACGCTCTTAGTCACAACGACAAATGTGAGTAATAGAATATAATCAATATACTAATTGTTTAGATAATACTCATAAATGAGGAATGAATAACTCTTTTAATGATTTATTATCGAAGTATGTAATATGTCTTTCTCAGGTAGCGACACAAAGCCAATATGGAATAGGATTAGGAATAAAACGAGAAGTATTTTTCTTAAATTTAGAAGACGGCTATTTTGGCTGTCAAGTAAACGAATCGACACAAATATTACAATTATATGAATTATCCAAGTTATGCGACGGTGTCAAGGATTGCTATAAGGGATCCGATGAACTCGAGAGAGAGTTGAAATGTACAGGTGAGTACTGACCAAATAAACGTAGAGATTGTGCTATGGGTAGTAAATTATTATGTTAAATCCGCAAAATAATAAAACGCTTATTTTATTGTTAATAATGTTTAATGTTGTAGATGATTGTACCAAAGAAGATGGCGCCCAATGTATAAATGGTCGTTGTCTAAACGGGGTGTGCCATTGTAATGATGGTTTCGGTGGCTGCAACTGCCAGGAACCAGGTATGCACTGTTCTTACTTCTTATAATAAGCCAAGTCAGAGTCCCATGGGCGGCATAAAAACTCTGACACCTGCAGTTATCGTGTGGTTAGCAACAACCAGTTAACCACGCGATAAAGAAAGAAGATAATACAAATATTTGTTTCTGAACTTAACATATACTTTACTTTCCTGTTGTCTGCTTTTAGATGTAAATGAATGCAAAGAACGACCATGCGATGTTTTTGCTCACTGTACGAACACGGTCGGTAGTTTCCAATGTTCGTGTTTCCCAGGCTACGAAGGCGACGGTTTCACTTGCAGAGGTAACGAACTTATCAAACACAGAATTTATTCGCTCATTTTGAGAAACAGCGACTGATTGCTCGCTTGTATAATGCAAACAGGCGAAATATAAGCGACTTAAAATAAAATATGTTATTTATTTGCAGATATAAATGAGTGCGAAGATCCAGCGGTATCTTCACGATGCGTCGCAAACGCGGAGTGCTGTAACCTGCCAGCTCATTTTATTTGTAAATGTAATCGAGGTTTCGAGGGGGACGGCGAAGAGGAGTGCAGAGGTACTTCTCAAAACTACATAATAATATATTTAATATGGAGTACACTTGTGAACTTAGACTAACACTAGTCATATTGGTTAGAATAAGTATGGTTAAGTTCACCACACGTCAGTATTGGCAACTGAATAACCAAAGGATTCAATTGATTAATAAAAGTCAAAACACACAAACAACAGTCAATCACGTCAGTCACACGTAGGTAAACCTACGTGTGACTGACGTGATTGACTGTTGTTTCACCAATTACTTGAATATTATAGATATCGACGAATGTCGACGACCTGGTGCTTGTGGAGTGAACGCTGTCTGTCAAAACTATCCTGGAAACTATACGTGTGCATGCCAGATTGGTTATACTGGAAATGCATTCGATGGCGTAAGTGAATTAGTTTATATGAGAAAATAATAATATGGTCCATCACCATATGTACTACATAATTGCTTCTATTTTAATTCTTAACAAAACGCCGTAATCGAATGTGCTGGTAAGTTACCTACCTATGTTTTAAAACGCCACAATCATGACTGTGTTTAAGGTTATTTAAGTACCTAGGTAAACAGCATGTGTTAGGGATGCAATTTATGTTGACGCTTGCACCTCAATTGTAATCATTTCGTTTGGTATGTAGTGCGTTGATATCGACGAGTGCGCGATCGAGGAGAGCTGCGGCCCGGGCGCCGTGTGTCGCAACGTGGAGGGCGGCTACGAGTGCAGCTGCCCGCCCGGCTACGAAGGCGACCCGCGCGTCGGCTGCCGCGATCAGGACGAATGTGCACACGCTACTTGTGGCATAGCCGCTCTTTGCGAGAATCTACCAGGCGCTTATCGCTGTCTGTGCCCACCAGGTTTCGAAGGCAACCCAGACGTACAGTGCACTGGTAAGCCTTTATCTGACACGCCAGTAGGTGTGACCTAACTCTAACAAGTTTTCATTTTCTGTGGTCTAACGCTTTGTGACACTTTAACCTATTCGCGTTTAACGTATCGAGCTGAAAACTACCGGACTTGGACGCTCGGTAGCTTCACGCTTTTACTAATTCGAGCGGTTATAACAATCGAAATATTTAAATCAATAAATAAATCGAATTTTCAGTGAGTCTCCATATCCGTGTCGTCGGCAACATTATACTTTTACGACGACCGGGCTCATTTTTGTGTTCCAGTGCATCGAAGACTGTGTAACGTTCATACATAAACATTTTCTACAGTAGTTTCTTCTTGTCTCTCGTCGTTTTCTCTGTCGCCTTCTGTGTCGTCTGTGTCTATCACTTCCTCTTCGTAGTGGCTGTCGGCGTACCTACTGCGTGCGTATGTTTTATAACGGGTGATCGCGCTCGTGGCAGATGTAATTAGAGGTTGCGTTGTTTGTTACACCAGACGTGGATGAATGTAAGAATAGCGAAGCAGTGTGCAGCGAACACGCTCTGTGTACCAACACCCTCGGCAGCTTCGTGTGCACATGCAAGCCAGAATACACAGGAGACGCACGAGTGGCAGGCGGCTGCCGTGACATCGACGAGTGCGTAACACTTGAACGTCCCTGCGGCACCCACGCTATCTGCCAGAACGCTGCGCCGGGATACAACTGTGTCTGTCCACAAGGCTATAGAGCCCAACCAAATCCACAAGTTGCTTGCGAACAGGTAATGTTGATGATCAATGCATGACATTGATGAGTTTAAGTCTGTCATAGTTTATACGATTTTTTAACTTTCAGGATGACGTTAACACGTTGTGTAAATCAAACTTCGATTGTACTAATAACGCAGAATGCATAGAAAATCAATGTTTTTGCAAAGAAGGTTTTGACGCTCGTGGGTCAGTATGTTTTGATGTTGACGAATGTGCTAAAAACTCTTCAATATGCGGGGAAAATTCACTATGCTTAAATACGCCTGGCGGATTTAATTGCGAGTGTGCCAACGGATTTGTCGGTACTCCGCCACGAGTTGCTTGTCGAGCTCCATGTGAGGATGTGAAGTGCAGCGAGCATGCTTATTGTAAACCAGATGGAATAGAAGCATACTGTGTGTGTGAAGTTGGCTGGACATTCGATCCGACAAATATCGGGGCAGGTTGTATAGATGTCAATGAGTGTGATACATCAGTGGGCCCTGTCGGGCGCTGTGGAAACAATGCACGATGCACTAACACACTAGGAAGTTTCATTTGTCAATGCCCAGAAGGATATACCGGTGATGCTCACAAACAGTGCACAGATATCGATGAGTGCCAAATTGACAGTGCTTGCGGAGTTGGAGCAGATTGCATAAACCGAGATGGATCCTATACTTGTGAATGTCCTGAAGGTACCATACCAGATCCTGACCCCAGGATACGCTGCGTTGAAATACTTACATGTAAATCCGATAATGACTGCCCAGGTAACGCAGTATGCGACCCTAACTCAATGTGTTTGTGCCCAGAGCCGAATGTTGGAAATGACTGTCGACGTAAGTAATTTAACACTTACAAAGATATATATTTTTTTAAACTGATACTCAATAAAAGTGAAATAATTATGTTAAAAAAAAAAGAAAATTAAAATTTAAAACTTTTTATTTCAAAAACATTCATTAATTTTGTTTGATCATACATCGCTTAATCTTAATTCTGAAAGATTATGTGCGAGTGAGGCGTCTCGCTTGTTTACATTACAATATATTTAATTCTACTAAAAACATTACAATATATTTAGTAGTAGTAGTTATAAATTCAAGATTAAATTATTTATTTATTTGTGAAAGATCTGGAGGGACTTTGTATTGATCCACTGTGAGGTAATATTTAATAATTCGTTTTATTTGTAAAGTTGTCTTTGATTTTAATTTATTATTTAGTTGCTTAGGGAGTTTATTCAACAAGTTAGGTAACAAGTACCTCCAGGTCCTTCTTCCATATTCATTGTTACATTTCGGCAGATTATATAATGGTAGGTTTAATTTGTTACAGATCCTTGTGAAGCTTTGCGATGTGGAAGTAATTCAGAATGTCTATTGAATGATCAGATTGCGCAATGTACTTGTAGAAGCGGTTTTGCTGGTGACCCATCATCTCCTACTGGTTGCCAAGATATTAATGAATGTACTGATAATCCTTGTGGTACAGGAGCGGTTTGTAAAAATCTTCCTGGACGTTTTCTGTGTGAATGTCCTGGTACTTTTAGCGGAGACCCTTACGTTGGCTGTATTCCTGGTAAAATGCCGATTGAATGTAGCCACATTAATCCATGCCCTCAAGGAGAACAATGTATTTTACATGACGGGGAAAATGTATGCGTCTGCACACAAGGATTTTCACGTAGCAAGGAAACAGGATTATGTGAAGATATAAACGAATGTACCCAACACATTCGATCACCTTGTGGTTTAAATGCCATTTGCAAGAATTTACCAGGTAGCTACGAATGCAAATGTCCGACAGAATACAGTGGAAACCCATACACTCTCTGTGAAGTATGCAACGATATAACTTGTCAGTGCCAACCACCATACAAAGTAGTAGATGGCAATTGTGTTCTTTCCGGCTGCACAAAAGATAATAAATGTGGAAAAGGTGCAGAGTGTATCGTTATTTCGGACGGAGTAAGCTATTGTGCTTGCCCAGTTGGTTTCTCACAAACAGCTGAAGGGTCTTGTGAAGACATAAACGAATGCACGTCTGGACAATCAGCTTGCGGATTTGGCGCAGAATGTGTCAACACGATCGGTTCTTTTACCTGTAAATGTCCTATTGGTTATAGTCAAGATTCAAATTCCGGACATTGCACATTAAATCAAAAGCGATGTATAAGTGATTCGGATTGCTTCCCCAACGAAAAGTGTATTCAACCTGGTAGATGCGTGTGTCCACCTCCATTTTACTTAGACGTTACAGATGGACAGAAATGTAAAAGTCCATGTGAGAGGTTCACTTGTGGAATAAACTCTAAATGTACACCAAGTGATCCACCTCGATGCATGTGTCTGACAGGTTTTGAAGGTGACCCGTACACGGGATGTACCAATATTAATGAATGTCACAGTACACCATGTGCCTTTGGAGCGATTTGTCACGACCAGAAAGGTGGCTATCGCTGTGAGTGTCCTCCAAACCTGGTTGGGGATCCCTACAAAAGCGGATGTAAGTATTATTTATCAGTATTAGTTTGAAAACAAAATACATCAGTGTATAAAGGGTGGAAAAGTACCCTTAATGCAAACGAAGGGCACTTATTCTCCCTACCACAGCGATTATTTTTTTGTTCTAGACCGTACCTGGGAACCCCCTAGTTACGGAGATATTGGGAGTCAAAATTCCAAATTTTTCACAGATGTTTTTGTAAATACTAGTTTTTCAGGTCATAACTGGCGAAATGTGGGTGTTCTATTAGGTACCTAATAGTACACCCACATTTCGCCCACATTCGCCCTTATAGTACACCCACATTTCGGCAGAGGTGTACACCTCTGCCTAACCGTTCGGGGATTACAGGCGTGATGTTATGTTATGTAACTTTACTTAAATTACCTCCATGACCCGTTTTGTATTCAAAGAATTCTAGCACAATGTTTTAAGAGTGCTACATTGAGTTTTACCGTAAAATGTGATTTTGGACCCCAACAAAAAAGTCGTTTCCCAGCAAAAATTGCGTAGGGGTACTTAGGTTGATGTACAGAATGCTTGGTTGACGGCTGTGTAGGGTTAATTTACAACCTGTATACGAGTAATAAATTACTTATTTTCATTATTAGGTGCAGTCGAAGAAATACCAACCGAGAAGCGTTTATGCAGTGCAGACGATGAATGCCCCAATACTCTCTCATGTTTAAATAGCACCTGCTTGTCTCCTTGTACCACTGTGTCATGTGGGCTGAATGCCTTTTGCGAAGTAGACAATCATGCGGCATGGTGTCGCTGTAACCCTGGTTACACTAAACCTGAAGGTGGGAAATGTATTTCTGGTAAGCACTATCATTATTAAAGTGTTGTTTGAATATTCTTATTATTTAATTACTGATCAAGTAATATCTCATGTTATATTTTTAGGATGTGATACATACTCATGCTCATCTGGTGCTCAGTGCATAATAGCAAAGACCGGACCTACATGCGTTTGTCCTGAAGGCATGGTAGGAAACCCGTTCCCTGGAGGAGCGTGCAGAAGAGATACTTGCGGGCCCGGCGTGCCTTGTGAGCAGCCATTGATGTGTGTGGCTGGCCGGTGTCGACAGCGCTGTGATGGAGTGGTCTGTGGTGTTGGCGCTTCATGTGATCAACAGAGTGGTAAATGTGTTTGTAACGCATTCTTCGTCGGAAATCCTGATTTACTGTGTATGCCACGTGAGTAACGAAATGTTTAATTAACTAACATACATATTTACTATTTTACAAAGAACGAAGTGTAACGTAAAATTTTATTGACTTACAGCAATTTCTCCACCATCTTGTGAACCTGGATGTGGGCAAAACGCACATTGTGTCTACGGACAAAATAATGCTTGCAAATGTGACAAAGGGTTTACTGGAAATCCATATAAAACATGTTTGCCTCGAAGACAATTGACATGTGCCAAAGCCTCTTGTGGCCGGAACGCAGTTTGTCAACAAACAAGATCTCATGTTGAATGCTTGTGTCCACCAGGATACATAGGAAATCCTAATATACAATGTACGGATATAGATGAATGTAGTAGTAAACCGTGTGGGGAAAATGCCATATGTATAAACACACCGGGAAGTTTCAGTTGTATATGCAAAAGCCGATATGTTGGAAATCCTTACGAATTATGTTCACAAGTTCCTATTTCTAAATGCACCGATGGCACCATTTGTTCATGTTCTCATAACGCTACATGTCCGGAAGGTTATATCTGTGAAAAATCGAAATGTGTTGATATTTGTCGTACAATGATGTGTGGCTCTAAATCTATCTGTGAAGAAGGGAGCTGTCATTGCCTTCCGGGGCATAGCGGCAATCCTAATGATTTACAAAGAGGATGCGTTCCTGACAATAAATGCATGGTAGATGGAGACTGCAAAGATTCAGAAATATGTTTCCAAGTGGCTAAAAATGTTCGAAAATGCGTTGACTCATGCAGTAAACTACAGTGTGGGCCAAATTCTCTCTGTATTGGAGCTAACCACCAAGCCCATTGTATATGTGCAGAAGGGTATATTGGAAAACCGACGGATGTAAAAACGGGTTGTCATTTACCTGAAAAAACTCCTGAGGCGGAATGTAATACGAACAGCGATTGTAACGCACCTCAGGTTTGTACTTCAATAGATGGCACCGCGAAGCGATGTTTCGATCTGTGCTCAACAATAGCTTGTAGTGCTAATGAAGTTTGCCGAGTCGTGGAAAATAATCCACGTTGTGAATGTAAAGACGGCTTTCTTTGGAATCCGGTTAATTCTAATTGTGAACAACCCTCAACTCCAAACTGCAATTCTGACGACGATTGTGATGACAATAGATCTTGTGAAAAAGATGTGCTTGGAGTTAATCAATGTGAAGACAGTTGTTCGCTATTCACTTGTCCGCAAAATTCAAAGTGTATAACTAAAAATCACAGAAGTCAATGCGAGTGTCTAGCTGGATTTGCAGGAAATCCAAATGACCGTGACGGCTGTATAGCTATTAACAAAAATCAATGCTCAGATGATGTGCAATGCAGGGAAAATGAAATTTGTAAACATACAGGAGACGTTAAAAAATGTATTTCAGCATGTCAACAAGTCATATGTGGTCCAAACGCTATCTGTGTTACTAACAACCACATTGCAAAATGTCAGTGTCCATCAGGTCCGTTTACCGGAAACCCAAATGATTTAGAAAAAGGATGTCAATCCGTGCCTTGCATTTATAATGCGGACTGTCTCTCACATGAATTATGTAACCGTATGACACACACATGCATGAACGCTTGTGGAGAAGACTCATGTGGAGAGAATGCTGTCTGTATAGCTGAACATCATAAAGCGAGTTGTCAATGCCCCAATGGTTATAGACCAGACCCCATACCAGATGTCAACTGCAGAAAGATTGAAGCTTGCAATCCCAATCCGTGCCATTCTACAGCTATTTGCGAGCCGAGACATTCATCATATGTGTGCAGATGCCCAACAGGATATGTGGAAAATTTAAGTGGGGGTTGCAGAAGACAAGACGAATGCATTAATGATGATGCTGACTGTCCGTTAGAAACCACATGTGTCGAAAACCGTTGCGTTAATCCTTGTGATGGTGCCTGTGGAATCAACTCACTATGCAAAGTCGTTAAAAGAAAAGCAATTTGCGTATGCCCCGATGGTTATGAAAATATAAAAGGCAATGCATGCAAGAAAAAGTTAATAGTTTGTGCAAGTGAACTCGATTGTAATGGTGACGTTTGTTCTAATGATCAATGCTTCACAGCCTGTAAAAATTCGAGTCAATGCGACCCCGGAGAAGCATGTGCAAAAAATTTCTGTATTACACAGTGCACTAAGAACACTCAGTGTGGTATAGGACAAGCATGTGTAGGAGGACAATGTTTGATTGGATGCAGAAGTGAAGAAGACTGTCCTAGCGAGGAGGCTTGTGTAAATAACAGATGTGCAAATCCATGCCTGTCAACTAGAGCTTGCGGCCCGAATTCTATTTGTTCGAGAATTAACCATAACACCAAATGCGAGTGCCCCCTTGGCTTTCAAGGTTCACCAACTCCTCAACAGGGTTGTGTGAGGAAACCAAGTTCATGCTCGAGAACATCAGAATGTCCCCCAGATCACATGTGCATTGGATATCTATGTCAAGTACCGTGCCAAGATAACTCTGGTTGTGCTATTGGAGAAAAATGTAGTGACAGTAGGTGTCACAAAATCTGTCATTCAAGTAGTAACTGTTTACATGGAGAACATTGTAGCTCTGGTGTATGCATTCCAGGCTGTAAAACAGAGTCTGATTGCTTGAACAACCAGATGTGTAAAACAGAACAGTGTCAATGCCTTCCTGGATTTGAATTAACAAGCGATGAATGTACAAATATAAACGAATGTGTTAATAATCCTTGCCACCCATCAGCACAATGTGTAGATACGCCAGGTTCTTATAAATGCGTTTGTTCAGTTGGTGCAATCGGTGATCCCTACACGAGTGGTTGTTTATTACCAAATCAATGCAGAAGCGATAACCAATGTGAGGATTCACTTGCCTGTATAAGAGGGAAATGTTCAAATCCATGTCAAATAAAAACATGTGGCCTAAATGCATTGTGTACAGTTGTAAAGCATAGAGTAGCATGCGCCTGTGAGAAAGGCTACCTCGGAAATCCACTTGACAAAAAGATCGGCTGCTTTAAGGTGGAATGTATAGATGACCAGGATTGTTCAAGTAACAAATTTTGCAACACAAGAAATAACAAATGTACTGGTAAGTACTCTTTTGCACAATATGCATGGTAAGGTCCAAAAGTCCAGTCAGAACTATAAAATCAAAGATAAATATTTAAACACTATTATTTTTTCAGTATTATCTTCCTTCATATTTTTTTCATACATCCAATGTGGATCGAAAACTTTCGTACAAGATCTGAATGATAAGTTTAAACTAATGGCCGAATGGCCAAAAATGTGGTTTCTGAAATTTTTCTTTCAAGGCATTGTTTAATATCAAAATGTCTTTTTTTGCAGATAAATGCGAAGAAGCATATTGTCAAGGTGGAACGTGTACAATAGAAAACCACAACGCTCTATGTACATGTCCAACAGGGTATGATTTCGTGAACAATGTTTGTGAAGATATAAATGAGTGCATAAATAGGCCGTGCCCCTTGAATGCCAACTGCGTTAACAATCGTGGATCCTATACGTGCAGTTGCGTAAATGGAACGATATTAGATGCAAGCACAGGAAATTGTAGGTCGCCAGGAGAATGTTTTTCTGACAGTGATTGTTCCGAAAAAACAAAATGTAACAACAATTATTGCATCGATCCATGTGAAAAATCTTCACCATGCGGTGAAAATGCTGATTGCACAGTTTCAAATCATAACCCTATCTGCGAATGTCCATCTGACAGTCAAGGCGATCCCTATAAGAAATGCACCAAATTTGAATGTATTAAAGATAGTGATTGCTCGTCAGAGGAGGCCTGTGTTAATTATAAATGCAGAAACTCCTGCAGTATTCCACGAGCGTGCGGGAAAAATGCAGACTGTCTTTCAAGAAATCATATCGGTCATTGTTCATGCTCATCTGGATTTACGGGAGACCCTGTGCTTGGTTGCGTTCCTATTCAGTATTGCACGGACGATAGAAGCTGCTCGTCGGGTACTAAGTGTATCGATAATTTATGTGTTGGTAAGTGAAAACTTATTGTAAAATAAAGAAAACTTTTTTTGCTTTGTACTAATAACTAACAAATCCTATATATTTTCAGGTGTGTGCAAAAATTCAAGAGACTGTTTAAATGACCAACTATGTATTCAAAACACCTGTCGTGTCACTTGTAACTCTAATAGTACCTGCCCAGATTTTCAATTCTGTTTAAACAGAATTTGTACCAAAGAAGTACAATGTTCATCAAACGAAGATTGTGATGACGATGAACGATGTGCGGTTGGAAGGAAAGGGGTGCCCCAATGCTTGAAAGTGTGTGAAAGACAGCCGTGCGGGCGACAAGCATTATGTGTCGGTAAAAACCATCAACCCACATGCTCGTGCGCGGCAGGGTTCTTTGGCGATGCTCTACAAGGATGCAAAAGAAAAGAATGTGACGTGGACACTCAATGCACCGATGATAAGCAATGCCATCAAAACATGTGTAAAATTGCCTGTCTGGTGGAAAATAAATGTGGTGAAAATTCCGTGTGTTCTTCAGAGAAACATAAACATGTATGTTACTGTCAGCCTGGCTATACGGGTGACCCTATAAAGGGTTGTGTTAAAATAAATAGATGTGCTACTAATCCATGTGGTAATGGTGCTGAGTGTAAGAATCTAAGAGATCGAGCTCAGTGTGCTTGCCCCGCGGGCTATGTTGGAAATCCGTACGAAGAGGGTTGTCGCAAGGCTCAAGAGTGTAGTTACAACAGAGACTGCCCTACTGTAGCCCGTTGCACAGTAGTCGATGGGATCCGAAAATGCACAGGTAAGTTTAACTTTTAAGAGCTGGATATACGCCATTGACAATTCACCCTCCCGCACTGATTTATTGGGCGCTAGAGGGGTAGTAGCTACGCGATTTGCGAGTAGCGATTACGTCAACAAATCCATTTAAATAATTAAGGAAGTTATTGGCAAAAATAAGCCAAAGGTGGCTCGGCATGACTTAATATAATATATTGATGGCAATAAAAAGATCCTATGATTGATAGTTTAGGAGAAAAATGGTAGTTAGTTACGAAAACAGAGGCTACTTTGCAAATATATTTATGATGTATTTTAATTTTAATTTTTTTTGAAGCCAAGAGGACATGCTCTAGATTGTGTAGATTAATATATTTATATATATTATATATAAATATATATTTTTTTAAATCCTATCATAAAAAAAAGGTTCTAATGTACCCTAAAAAAAAGCCAATTTTCGTTTATCCACGCCCTAAAGCAACAATAACTTTATTTATTCCTCAGTTTACATCTAAGACGTTTATTTCTATCGTATTTATAGATGCGTGTGCAACGGTTAAGTGTAGCGCTAACTCTGAGTGCATTGCTTCAAGACACACTGGTCAATGCAAATGTAAGAACGGATATGTTGGAAATGCTGGTAGTGATAAAGGGTGTAGACTACGTGAAGTGTCGTGCAAGCAGCGAAGCGATTGTGGTGAAGATCAGTACTGCCACAAGGGTCTTTGCAAAGGTAACTTTTGTTTCAAGCATCAACATTTTTTTGTGTGAAAACTCTGCTATTAGTCTGTTGAAACAACGTCATATAATTATCATTAATTTTTTTTCTCTTTTATCTCTAGGTTTATGCCTTGTGGACGAAGAATGCGGATCTAATGAGAAATGTTTCAATGGGCAATGTCTGAACCCTTGCCAAATGGAGAAAGCCTGTGGTTTGAATGCCATATGCCGCACTGACAACCACGTGGTTCAGTGTAGTTGCCCTCAAAGTTTTACAGGAAATCAGGATATGGAATGTGTTAGAAGTAAGAATAAGTATTATGACATGAATTCACTAATAGTCATTCATAGAGTACTTACATTCAATAATTTACTTATGATTAATTTCTTTCTTCAGTGCCCAGGTTGTGTGGTTCAGCGGGTGAGTGTGAAGACGGTTACATGTGTCAAGATTCCATGTGTGTTCCGACGTGTAAAGCCGACGAAGAATGTGCTTTGAACGAAAGATGTTCTAAAGGCACTTGTTTGTGTAAGTATAAAACTTATTTATTTTTATGGTAGATATCTAATCAGTTTGCATGTAAACTATGAAAACTTAGATATACTATGAAAACCTAAAATTCACTCACTTTTTTACTAAAACTGACATATTTGTAAAGAAAGATTTATTATTTACAGTAACGTGTCGCGTAGACAATGATTGTTTCCTCGGCCACATCTGCCTGGGAAATAGCTGTCAGTATGGATGCAGGCACAATGAAGATTGTGGACCTGATGAATTTTGTAAAAACAATGTATGTCAAAATCCCTGTGGCAACGATATAAATCCTTGCGGTCCCAACGCAGCCTGCTCTGTCACGGAAAGGAAAGCTTCATGTACATGCCTAGAAGGTTTAATACCCAATCCAACACCGAACATCGGTTGTGTCCGAGCACCATCGCTGTCATGTCGCATGCACACGGATTGTGCTTCCGGCTGGCGATGTGAAGATGACCGCTGTCGCCCCGCGTGCACAGCTGATGGCTCCCAATGTTTACAAGGCGAACGATGCGATTCAGGTGTTTGCAGATACGCCTGCACTTCAGACGAACAGTGTTCTGACGAGGAGGTTTGCGATGGCCGTATTTGTGTCACAGGTTGTAGATCACATTCCGATTGCTCGAATCAGCTAGCGTGCGTATCAGGACAGTGTGTAGATCCTTGTTCCGAGCCCGCTTCTTGCGGCGCTAACGCGTTATGTACAACTAAAGACCATCAACCGGTATGCACGTGCCCGCCAACATTATTTGGAGATCCGAAAAATGTGTGTCGGAGGAAAATTTCATCTTGCAAGGCTAACGAGAACTGTCTCGATGGATTTAACTGCTATGGAGGAACATGTCAGCCATCTTGTAGAAGGTGAGAAATAAACGTTTTAATAGCTTAATCCTTTGCAAGGTGCAAATAGAATCTTCTATGAATTCAACAAGTATTTTTTCGTCATTAAAGTTAATGTTTTGTACTTAACTTTTATTTGATGTTTATCTTTATTTATTTTCAGCGATAATGTTTGTTTATCCAACGAAAAATGTATTCGTGGTATATGCAGAGTTGTATGCAACAGCAATGAAGCATGTAGCGAAGGATATATTTGCGACGGCAGGATTTGTAAACAAGGTTGTCGAGACGATAACGAGTGTGACTCTAACCAAGCCTGCTTGAATGGACAGTGTAAAGGTAATGAATGGCTTTGTTATTATTTGTAATTTAACTTCATTAAATGTTAACTTCCAACTCATTTTACATATTTTCTGTTTATTTTCTATAGATCCCTGCAGCGAAAATGCAGTCTGTGGAATCTGTTCTGAATGTAAAGTACAAAACCACAGAGCCCAATGCAGTTGTTCCAGCAATTACACTGGCAATGCTCTGGTTGAGTGTAAAAGAAAATCAATGTTATGTGACGGATTTTGTCCTTGCGATGACAGTGGATACTGCGTGTCACTTTGTGAAGCCGACCCGGACTGCTCATGTGGAGAGAAATGTTTCAATGGAGCTTGTAGAGCTTTATGTTCCGTACCGAATAAGTGTCCTGAAAGACAAATATGCCTGGAAAATGTATGTGTTCCTGGATGTAACTACGACGCAGATTGTGGAGATGATATGTTATGTTCTTCCAAACTTTGTATAAAGGCGTGCCAGGAAGATACATGTGGCAAAGACGCAGCTTGTTTCGCGATTAAACATCGTGCAATATGCAAGTGTCCTAGCGGGTATACCGGTGATCCTGCTGAAGAATGTAAAGCGTACGAATGTTCTAATAATGAGGATTGCGACGCAGACGAGAAGTGCTCTGATGGCAAATGTAAGAATGTTTGTGCAGGAGCATGTGGTGTAAATGCTATTTGTCGTTCAGTTAATGGAAGTCCTCAATGTTCGTGTCCTCCAAATTATATTGGAAATGCAAAGGTGGAATGTACAAAGCCTGCGGCCGGAAGTTGCTTGCGCAACCCCTGCGGGGTGAGTGCGCGTTGTCGTGACTTGGAAGACGGTAACTACGAGTGTACGTGCCCGCCTAACTGCGCCGGCAATCCTCATAAGCAATGCTTCTGTGGCGCTATGGAACCATGCGCATATAAATCATGTGGCACCAATGCGGAGTGTCACATCGGTGCACACGGAGAGGCTCAGTGCTTCTGTCCACGAAACTATCCTAACGGTGATCCCAATATAGAATGTAAGTAACTAACTGTTTCTCAGTTATTGTTTTATTATAATATATCGTTTACCTTATAGGATATTAATTGTCTTCAGACTTTGTTTGATTTGTTTTAAGCATTGTCCCTCTCAACAAGCATAAGCAAGTAATAGCAAAACAAAGTTAGTTGTAGTACTTTTGTAGAAAAATGTGATCCTGTTATATTTTGTGCAAAGTATAGATTCCTTCAAACTATACTTGCCTTGCTAAGCAATTTTCAGACGTACCTTCATCAATTTTTTTAAAATTATTGTTCGTTTCTAAATACACATTTGTTAACATTTAACAATTTTTTTAGGTAATTAGGTATAAGTAACTTTGACCCGCGAGTGACGGCCAGAGTAACTTTCCCATTAAAGAGTATAAAATAATAATGTACATTATTATCTACGATGGTTTGGCCTAACTTTCTGCTATTGAATTTTCAGGTGCCCAGGAACGGAGTGTAGTTGATTGTAGAACAACGGGTTGTGGAATTAACGGGGAATGTTTAAGAGAAGGCGCCGAATTTGTATGTCGATGCATTCCTGGTACAGAAGGACAGGCCGATGTCGAGTGTCACACCAGTGAGTAGATATCATAGACTTTCGTTCGTTTTGACACCATGTAAAAATGCACTCTGTACAGACTATCTGTACCTCTCAGTTGTGTTCTGTCATTTTTAAGAAATAGACGAATTCACGATTCAGGTAGATTTTGTGCTCCATCTATAAAAAAAAATCAATACAGTAAATTGTAATATATACTCGTAGGTTCCTTATTATACCAACATAATCATAGGTCTTCTACCACGTATTTGTATATACAAATGGTATTTCAATGGGATGAAGTTCATTTATTTGATAATAGGCATGGGTACCAAAGGAAGTTTATGATGAACGTTATTTAGAATTATAATTTTAAATGTCTAATTATTTACTTTATACTGTCTTATTAACTTAATTTTGATCTGGCAATGCAAACATCCTTCGGAACCCATTTGATGAAGGAATGATTCTAATTACCTATAGCTAATAATAAAATACTGTGTGTACAAATATGTTTGCCATTAAATTATTGATGCCTCAACATATCTGTATGTAACGGTATGTTAATTAGTGGAAGCATTCTCACCGTTCGTGCTTAAGTTATCAAATCGTCAGTAACATTTTGTTCGGCTTCATGTACATATCGCTTGTATTATAATATTCCGTTATATACATATCTCTGGTCATAAACTATCAGTTTCAAAGAGCATGCACTGTCTCGTGAGAAAGTTTCCTCTTCGCGGCTGAAGGTACCGCTCTTTCGACTCTGCTTTCTTCTTTCACATCTTCCTAGGTATCGAATGTACGAGCGACAAGGATTGCCCAGTAGACAGAGGGTGTTTGAGCTTACACTGTGTGGACCCTTGCACGGTGCGTGGTGTGTGCGGAGAAGATGCCCTCTGCGTGACTTTGATGCACAAAGCGCAGTGCTCCTGCCCGCAGTGCTATGTGGGGCAGCCACGGCTGGCGTGTCGCCTCGACCCTACATGCAAGTCCACGAATGACCATAACGCCACGTTCACCTGCTCCGAAACGAAGTCGTGCCCATCGAAACTAGCCTGTGACCTCAGCACTAATCAATGCCGCAACCCTTGCCTTGGGTATCAAAATTGTAGACGAAATCAGAAATGTGAAGTTCGGGATCATGTACCGATATGTGTATGCCGAAATGGGTTTGCATTGAATGAAAAAGGAGAATTGACTTGCGCACCAGAACATGCAGAATGTACAAGAGATGAACAGTGTCCATCAAATGCGGCTTGCCGTAATTCCAAGTGTGTGAATCCATGTCAAGCGTCTGTGGAGTCCAAGTGCCCGAAGGGAAAACAATGTGAAGTGGTAGACCATCGCCCTATGTGCGTATGTGTCGAGGAATGTAGTCCATCACTATCGATATGCTTGAGAGACAGCGGATGCCCAAGTAACTTGGCTTGCAGAGATTTCCAATGTAGAGACCCCTGTAAAGACGCTTGTGGTGGTGCGCCATGTTCAGTAGAAGACCACCACCCTGTTTGCAAGTTTTGTCCTAATGGATTCACACACGATGAAAAACATGGCTGCATTAAAGGTAATTCTATAGTGAGCAAATAGTACAAATATTAGTGTACCTACCATTTAGTATATTAGAGTCTTATATGAATCTTAATAATCTTGTTGTTCTTCATTATTACAGGATTTTTTTATAGTTTCTACTCTCATGCGGTTCTTTTTCTATCTTTGTTTTCTATTGTTTCTAGCATGTTCATATATATCTTACTCCACAGTATGACCTCCTTCTGCATCAGGTAGTTTATCTTGCATGTTATTATATTGTAGTGTACATAATATTCATTTTAAATTAATTTCACACTCATTTGGTAATGGTTGCTCTAATTAAATTTACTTTTAACGCTTTTAACGCTTTGGCATTAATACGTTATGCAAAAAAAACGCCACGAGACAGAGTTTGCAGAATTATTTAGAATGCCTACTACTACACACTACTTATGTACGTATCTATTGTAATAATATTGTGTAATGTTACAGTTACTCTTTATCTCTTAAATTAATTCATTTCTCTTGACAGGGGAAATCAATTTATTGCAATTTTCCCTATTTCTGAAAGATATATTAAATCAAAAGCCATTTATTGCGGTACCCAAGACTTTTGATACGTTAGTGCGCGGCCTGAGTGACGGTGCATGAATCCAGTAGGTATTCGACAATTTCAAAGTTTACGATGTTTTTTTCGTGTTTGTACTTCGCTTCCACGATACGTCTTCACTAAGGCCGCACACTAACTGCATAAACCCAATTTTTAAATCCTATTTATTTCCCATAAATGGTATGTGTAAAATAAATACTTATGTCTTTTTTAAACGCACCTACATAACTTTTCTAAAAGTTATCATTTATTAGGTCCAGAAACACAGGAAGCTCTTTTCGAAGGAAGAGAGGGAGAGGTGATTTTCAGCATACCTATAGATCCTATAGCAATATAATTATGAATTGCGATAAAACTGGCAATATAGTTTGTTCATTGGATGTAGCTTGTAGGTTGTCATGCATACTAGAGAGGACTGTCCAGACAACATTCAATTATAACAAGAGTTCTGAATGCACTGAGGCCATTGTTTGATATGTACAGCGACTGAGTGCGGTGGTCACGAGCACTGCGCGCCGACACTGGCGTGCATCGGCGGCCGCTGCGCCGACCCGTGCGCACGCGGCGGACCTTGCATCAACGGACAACATTGTGCTGTACTCGATCACCAACCTGTTTGTTCAAAGGGTATGATTTTCATAAGAATTATGTACTGATTAGCTGCAAAAGTAAAACTAAATTACTTATATTTACATGTTTTTTATCATCATAAGCAAAGACTTTATTTGAATCGTTTATTGGATTAGCAGATGCATTGATAGTAATTGATAATTATCTTTTTGTTTAGTGTGTCAGTGCCAGACATCATCGGATTGTGCAAGATATCCAAATACTATCTGTGACGGATGCGCTTGCATTCAAGGTAAGGTTATCGTTACTAATACTTAGTAACAAAATGTCATGCTAGACGTAGATATAAATTAATCCAGTTTAGACTCGCAATCTAAAGTTCAACTTTGGATTGTCAATATTGTTCTCTAGAACACTTTTGTTTAGCGGCGCCCAGAATACACATTCATTCCTTTTTCATCGATGTAGGTATTGCGCATAATAAGCCGACCTAGTAACCGGCTAGCCAACATAGTTTTGAAAAGTTTAGCCAGAAGTTGATATTGTAAATAATCTCTGACTAAAATGATTGTGTCCTATATTTCAACTAACCAGAGAACGTGACATTTGAATATATAAGTATTGCTTCCCACGTAAATGGTAAAAAAAAATATATGTATGTTTTGTTATATCAAGCCGACGATCAACATCCAACGACGAACTGTGCTCACTGTCGCCCCGGAGTACCTTGCGACCCATTCTCTGGCGCCTGCATGGAACGTAAGTGCTGTGTACATAATATCAGAAAATACAGATAATGCTAATTATAACGTTAACATTGCTAATTTTAAATAACTAACTGTGATATACGATATATACTTCGTACCTTTCGTAAATGCTATTTTCACATAATTGATGTTTCGTGGACTTTGGCTGTAATACTTGCAAGTCTGCAACTACTATTATTTTTATTATGTGAATAGCAAAACTAACTCCAGATGAACTGGTCATTGCTATAATTTTAGTATATCTACCATTTGTCCGATAAAACGCCACAAAGTACTGGCTTCGATATCTCGGCTGACCCGACAGGCAATTCTGTATAAGTTATTATACTTCATAAGGTATTTACGTTATTCTACGAAACACTTTGAGACGGTGTTAGTTTCACGGACTATTTATTTATTTGACACCAGTTAACGACTTTAGGCTTAAAGACCGAAGCAATGAATTGATCTCCATGATGAATTCATAGTATTTTAGAATCTAAACATGCTTCTTGTTCCTATTTTTGCAAATAAGTGTAACTAGTCTGTCTATAATATACTGGTACTATCTCTCTTACTTTTAGTTGGTCTGCTAAGCCTAAATTCGTGGTTCTTAATTTCTTCTTTTTCTTTTCTGGCCTTTCTGTAGTTTTTAGTCCTTGGCACGCATTAGATTACTATCGTAGATAGATTTTCTACTATAATATTATGTTTATGCTTAAACATAATGTATACTTCAAAGGATTTCTACTTTTCCTTCTTCCATAGATTAATAACAATATAAATATAAATGATCACATAAATATAAACATTTGTAACGCATGTAGTTTGTTAAAATTTGTAATGGAATAATAAAGTTTAATAATGGTATTGTAAATTCCTATTAACAGATGGAACTTATGTCCCACTAACCGAAAATACTACTACATCAGGAGGGAAAAGTGAAACTGCCACTACTGTAGACATGACTACGCCCATTGATCATATAATTCAGTCCACTGACAATGACTATGAATTGACTCCTACGACTTCTGACGTTATAGAACCTAAATATAAAACTACTGACTATACAGTAACTGTGAAAAGCATAATATCAACGTCGGAGACTGAAAAGGCGATTTTTCCAACCGATAACATCATTGATACTTCCGAGCCTAGTATAATATCAACTACATTTGAAGAAGATTTAGAAACAACTACTAAATCTTTTTTGAGCTTCCGTAGTACCAACGATTTGAATATCGTATCTGAAACTGAGTTTGATAATTCAACTCCCAGTTCATTGTTTACTACAGAAGAATCGAGTAGTACAATAACTACTGATAAATCTGAAGTCAAAACGTCCACTATTGCATTTAATACCGTAGATGAAAGTGATATTACTACTATTGGAAAAAATATAAAAGGCTCATCAAGTACCACACAAAGCACAATAACAGACTCAGAATTTAATGATATTACAACTTCATTTGCTGCTGTAACTAAACCAGTATATACAAACAGTGACGAAAGAGATCATAGTACAAAAACAAAAGTGCATACAACTGAATCTTCTATTCATAAAATAAATGAATCAAAATACATAACTAAAGATCATCACAGCGACGTTGTTACTACACAAATGACTACTCCTTATACAAACATAGAAGATTACTCATCTATCGATTCCGACGTTCTACTACAAAGTAGTAGCACTATCCATGTTGAGAGCACTATGAAACCGTATACTAAAAAAACGGTTGAAGGCAATCATTCTTCTACAGTGTCAACTGAAAACAAAAACACCAAAACTCCTGACAATCAACGTAAGTTGAACAGCAACTTCACAGGAATTACATTAGTAGAGGACCTACCTAATAAAAATATAACCACCTCCACTTCGGCCACTACTACATATTCCCCTACTAGCTATGACCTAAAAAAACACACTATAGATACAAGCAGTGATTTAGTTAAATCCACAGTTGCAATTGACTCTGAAGTAGGTTATACAAAAGTAATAACATCTCACGATGTTATTATTGATGAAACCACACAAATAAAAGACGATAGTGACAAAGATTATTTTAACTCTAAAAGTACCACTAATGAAGACATTGAAAATACATCATCATCAGCTATCGTTGTGACTGGCGACGTGACGTCTTATGATGATGACAGAACGGAGTCAACAACACAATCTCTCAGTTCTGTGTCACTTGCTAAAACTACTACAGAAACCAAACAATATTCCAGTACGGTAACTGAATTTCCTGAAAAGTTTACTACACTAAAATCTGATTTTATAAATGCTCAACATACAAAAAATACTACCGCACCACCCATCAAAGCTTTTACCAATAAGTTAACGACCTTTGAAGAAGAAAATACACACATTTTTACTAACAATCTAAACGAAACGCTAGATATAACTACGGAAACGATATCGAGTAATTTAGATTTACAAAATAATGCACTTTCACAAACTCAAACTTCTGATGATAACACGGTGAATTATGACTTTTCGGAATCGACTACAGAAGGCATACCTTACACGAATAAAGAATATTTTGTGGAAACAAGTACAGTCCTTCAAGTTACTTCAACTATGCGGAATAAGAACAACTTTGAGCAACACACGTCTAATAGTTATTTCGCTAAGTCAACAACAGAAGAGGCAAAAAAGACTATGGAAACGGATCACACAAAATTCACGACGGTAAGTGATGCATATAAACCTGAAACCAGCAATGTAACTCAATATAACATGGATCACTCAGTAGAAATCGTAACGATGAAAGACGATAATACACATCCGTCAGAAGAAACTAATGTTGGATTATTGACAACAGAAACTGTAAGAAGTGGGGAAAAATCTATTCTAACACAAACTACCAATATTGGGTCGGATACAATGGAAACAGATAATTATATGAAGGATACAAATCCTTGGCGTGCAACTGATTTAACAACTGAAATGAATTGGTTTGGATCTACAACTACTGAAAAAATTGGTAGTCAAACGGAATCAGTTCTAACGAAAGGTACGGTTATTGCGCCAGTAACAACTGCAAAAGTAATTAATGTTAAGGAATTACATTCTTCACCAGCAACAGACACAACGCCATTTACATTACAGTCGCAAGAACAGGTTCCTAACCAGACAACTGAAATTGTATCAGTTACAACTGAAACTGTCACTAACATTGATGTGCCTGCCTCTTCAACAGCCACAGAAGCTGAATCAGATATCACAGGCAAACCAAAAACTACTAATGAATTAATTAATTTATATACAACAGACGGATTAAATATAACTGAATCTATTCAGGATATTGAAATGACTTCACCAGTAACAGATTTAAGATCAGTTACATCTGAGACACAAGGTTTTGACAAAGGACTGACTTCTAACCAGGCTACTTACAGCGTATCAGTTACAACAGAAAATTTTGTTAACACAGTTACATCAGAGACGCAAGGTTTCGACAAAGAAATGACTCCTAACCAGGCCGCTACTCATAGCGTATCAGTCACTACAGAAACGGATTTTAACATTGATGGGGTGACCTCTTCAACAGCCACAGAACCTGAATCCGATTTCATAGACAAACCAAAAACTACATATGAATTAACTTCTTCAAGTACAACAGATGTATCACACGTTACTGAAACTACTCAGAATATTGAAATAACTTCACCAGTAACAGATTTAAGATCGGTTACATCTGAGACACAAGGTTTTGACAAAGGACTGACTTCTAACCAGGTTACTGACAGCGTATCAGTTACAACAGAAAATTTTGTTAACACTGTTGTACTGGCCTCTTCAACAGCTACTGAAGTTGAGTCTAATATCACAGAACAACCAAACACTACGAGTGAATATACTTCTTCAAGTATAACAGATGCATTAAACAGAACCGAAACTATTCAGAATATGGAAATGACTTCACCAGTAACAAATTTCGAGTCAGTTACATCAGTGACGCAAGATTTTGACAAAGGACTGACTTCTAACCAGGCTACTAACAGCGTATCAGTTACAACAGAAACATTTATTAACGCTGATGTGCTAGCTTCTTCAACAGCCACAGAAGTTGAATCCAATATCACAGAAAAACCAAACACTACGAGTGAATATACTTCTTTAAGTATAACAGATGCATTAGACAGAACAGAAACTATTCAGAATATTGAAATTACTTCACCAGTAACCGTTGTGGGATCAGTAACAGCAAAGACGCAAGATTTTGGCAAAGTAATGACTTCTAACCAGGCTACTGACAGCGTATCAGTGACAACAGAAACGGTTATTAACACTGATATGCTGGCCTCTTCAACAGCCACAGAAAATGAGTCCAATATCACAGAAAAATCAAATACTACGAGTGAATATACTTCTTCAAGTACAACAGATACATCAAACATGACTAAACCTATTCAGAAAATTGAAATGACTTCTCCAGTACCAGATGATGGTTTAGTTACATCAGTTACGCTAGGTTTTGACAAAGAACTAATTTCTAATCAGACTGATCGTGTAGTTACAACAGCGGTTGTAAAAAACACAGAGGTGTTGGTTACTTCAAGTGACACAGGACTTGGATCTGATTTCACACATAAACCTATAACTGTCAGTGATTCTTCGAGTACAACAAATACGGCAGCTTTAACGGAAACTACTCAAAATATAGAAATTATTTCACCAGTAATAGATGATGTATCAGTTACATCAGTAACGCAAGGTTTTGATAATGAACCGATTTCTGACCAGACAACTGATAGTGCAGTTGCGACAGAGACGGTCAAAAACGTGCAAGTATTGGATTCTTCGTCTGCCGCAGAAGTTGAAGCGAATGTCACAGAAAAAACAAACACTGTTAATGATTTTACTTTATCATACACGGCCGATGCATCAGGTGTAACTGAAACTATTCCGAATGTGGAAATGAGTTCACCAGTTGTTGAATCAGTTACATCAGAAACACAAAGCTCTGATAATGGACCGATTCCTAACCAGACTACGGATAGCACAGTTACAACTGGAGCGGTCAAGAACCTTGACGAATTCGTCCCTTCAACCACCACAGAAGTTGCATCTGATACCTCAGCAAAAGCAACAACTAGTAATGTATTGACAACTTCAACTACAACAGATGCATCCAGTATAACCGAAACTATCCAAGATATTGAAATGTATACTTTACCAGCAACAGATATGGGATCAGTTACATCAGTAGCGCAAGATTTTGACACGGGACTGACTTCTAACCAGACTAAAGATAGCGTATCAGTAACAACTGAGACAATTAAAAACATGAATGTGTTAGAGACGACTTTGACAACCGTAGAACCCGATGTCACGGAAATAAAACCTATTACTGAATTTGTTTCTTTACGTACAACCGATGTAACAGGTGCAATTGGCACTATTCAGAATACTAAAGTAACTTCTTCATTTGTAACCGATGTTGAATTAACTACTGTAATACAAGAAGGAGAATCAGTTCCTACAGAAGCTACTAACTATGGATCAGTTTCAACGCATGCACTCGATAGGGAAAAGGAATTCTCTCATTCGCGGACAACAGATAGTGGACTTGTGTTAGATGGTAAATTGAACTCTATGCAAACAACTGATGATGGATTAATAACAACAAAACTTGCAAAAGATTTTATAGTATCAGAAAAGGCAAACATAGGATCCATTACAACCGAATCAACACAATATTTAAATGAATTTACAACGTCCAGTGCCACGAATATCGTATCTATTGTTACGGTAACAGAAAACTATGTTGATAGTTCGCCACATGGACACACAGACACTATAGAGGGGTCCGTTACAACAATAAATATTAAAAATGATGTCCCTCTACAAACAACAGATTCCATATCTGCTACAACTGCGGCAGTTAACAAACTAACAACAACCGCTGTACCAGAGCCTACTACTACAGTTAGAAAAATCAATGAGACTTCTTCTGGGACAATGATAATAGTTCCAACAGAGTCTACTACAGTCGTATATGATTATTCAGTGGAACCAGATCAAAATATTAGAACCACTCAAGAAAACTTTGACAAACACAACTTCATTGTCGATGGCACCACATCTGATACCAACACAAAAACTTCTTACGCAACTAGTCCTCAACCATTATTATTTACAACTTTAACACCAAGCGAAGAAAGTGTAACAGAAACGACTACAAATATTGAAAATAGAGTTACAACTGAAGAAGACAGAAATCTATTTACATCCAAGCCATTTATTTTAAAAACAGACACAACAACTGAGCAGAATTATGAAACAAACACTCTAGGTACACGTAGCACGCATGACATGTCAACGGATGTAGTAACTGGGTCAACTAATTCTAAAAGTAAAAGTCCAGAAATTATGATGACAACTAATAAAGGAGTTAGTAAAGACGATGATTCCTTCGCAAACAATTTTACAACAGACCAGACGATTTCTACTTCAGTAGATACAGATTCAGAACTCGTTTATACAAATGCGGTGACTTCTTTTTCTGAAAATGCGGCGAAGCCAACCACTGTCAAACAATCCATAGACGATAGTGAAGTCAGCTACTACACTGAAGTTAATGCTGATGTTTCTTATGGACAATTAAGTACAACAGATTTGCCTGACATAAATTCTTACATACAACCTGAGAAAGAGAAGCTAACTACTCACTTAGTACAGAAACATACAGAAGCAAGTACAACACAATTTTACACCGATTCATATTCTTCCACAATACAATCGACTCAAGAAGATAGTACTCCAATCACTGAGGTTGGAACATCAACTGACACTCCAATGGTTGTAATAAATGTGACATTGACTACTTTGTACGAAACAGATAGTCCTCTGAATAGAACCATGACATCAGAAGAACTATCAATGACTACTACAAAAATAATAATTGAACCTACTGAAACACCCGATTTACAAACTACTGTTAAGAAAAATACATTAACAGAAATAGAGACAACTACGCCATATGAATCTGAAAATGTTGAAAAGATTTCGACGGTTACGCCAATGTCTTCTTTGCAAGCACAGAGTACAGTTTTTGAAACGAATATTGGCACATCAGTTACCAAACAAGGTTTTCAAGAAACTACTGACTCAGACGCAATAACGCTTGTAACTATCAAGAATGCAAACACGGAAGCAACAATAAGCTCAGAAGAGTTAACAAAAGTTACCACCTCATATCAAAAACATAGCATAAGCACCGTAACATTAGGACCTCCTCAGAGTCACATAACTACTACGAGTAGAATAAATATAGAAACGGAAAACCCAATTCCAATCACTTTTAGTACTATTAGCGACAGTAAAGTCGATAGTACAGTTCTTAATACGACACCCATAACTACAATTGGTAACTTAGGTTTATCGGAATCTACTACAGAGACCATTGTTACATCGCTGTCTGAGAGTAGTACTCCTAAAATAGTTTCTAATAATTTCGAGGATACTTCAGAAACCCCTGGGACGTCATTATCTACCGGTTTTAATTTACATCAGTTTACAACCTCTGATGAGTTAACAACGTTAACAACAGAAACGGAAAATATTGTTACCTTATCAACGTCAGAAACTGGTTCAACTACGTCATTTAGTCTTGCTAATACAGCAACAGAAATACCAACCAAAGAATATACTACAATATTTTCTGTTACTGAACAAGAAGAGCTTGCTTCTACTAAAAATGAAACTCAAAACTTAAATAACTCCTTGTCGACCGGGACAAGTTATACTTACATCACACCTAAAACACAAAATACTTCACCAGGTATCATAAGTACGTCTACTGAAAGTTTATCGTCTCGTAGAAAGGGCGTTGATATTTCAGCTTGGACAGACACTACCCTTCTTACTGACATGACTACTACTGAAACGACTGTACAAAGTACTGACTTACATATTAACACATCCTGTAAAATAAACACAAATTGCCCGACGCATAAAGCCTGCCTAAATGGAGTGTGCCAGAATCCATGCGAAACGGTTGGGAGTGGTTGTACAAAGAACGAATCATGTATAGTTGTGACCCATGCCGCTGTTTGCGTGTGCGATGACAACACGGGGATCCACTGCTCACGGAAAGGTAGGCTTACAAGGTGTTTTGTTTTTAAGGTTCAAATGTTATTAGAGATTTTTGTGTACAAAGTCTTTCTCTGAATTATTTTTAATGTTGTGCCAGTGTTACTTTAAGGTAGTTTTATCGGACAGATGAGTACATTTATCGGACACAATTCACGTTATTAATTGTAAATACACTAATGTTTACCTTTTTTAAATTTAAATGTAACATACTAATTTTGTATCTAACGTGTAACATACTAGAATCACCTGGAACACCCAAGGTACCAGAACCTTGTCACTCTGATCGGGACTGTATAGAGACCGAAGCCTGTTTTATGGGATTGTGTCAAAATCCCTGTGAGTTCGACAACGTATGTGGCATAGGAGCCAATTGCCAACCAGTAAAACAAAGGCCTATGTGCTCGTGCCCCGCCGGAAATGATGGAGATCCTGCAGTTAAATGTTCACCTAAAATATGTAAGCTTCAACTGATACCTACTAATAGTAATAATTACATTGACTTTAACCATTAATTTGCTTACTTTTACCAATATACACAAAGAAGGTTATTAAATAAGGTGATTTGTAACCCAAGTATTTTTCAAAAAAATGCAACTTCTAAATAAACAGTGGTTTCGGCTAAAAATGTAAATAATACAGCAGTAAAAAAATATCTTGTTCCTTATTTATGTAGGTATGCTCGTTGTATAATATATAAATACGTATCTTACATTTTGCTCAGTTGGTTGCACTCGAAATGAAGACTGTCCCTTGACTGAAGCTTGTATAAATAATGCATGTCAACACCCATGTGCCATACACAACCCGTGCGCACCTAATGCGGTCTGTATAAACACGAACCATGGATCGGACTGTAGCTGTACTGAAGGATACCAAGGAAATGGCTACGTCGGATGCGTCCCAGGTAATTCTTATCACAGTTTTCAGAGACGTCAAAGTATTATAAATGATGTAAGTGATTCAATTCTAATCAAAATTGTGATTTTAGTAACACCTATTGGTTCAGTGTGTCAGTATAATGAGGATTGTCCTCCGGAACTACTATGTGACCGGCTTAACAGAGTTTGCATGAATCCTTGTGCCGTGAACAAGTGCGGAGATAACGCAGAATGTATTCCAGCCAATCACGGTATTCAATGTAAATGTCCTGTAGGATTCACCGGCAATCCTTTCTTAGAATGTTTCCAAGGTAAGAAAATAATTATATCATTATTTATATTATTTAGAAAGAAAGTTAACTTCACGAACGTATAACTTATTATTACTGTTTTAGTGCAAGGATGCCGTTCTGATAATGAGTGTGCAAATTCAGAAGCCTGTGTAAATGGTAAATGCGGATCTCCATGCCGATGCGGGGTAAACGCTGTTTGCGACGTGTTGAACCATCGTGCGTCCTGTAAATGTCTGCCAGGTTACACTGGAAATCCGCAAAACGGTTGTGAACCACCAAAGAATCCATGTATTCCGAACCCGTGCGGAACAAATGCTATGTGTGAAAGTGATAATGGCAACCCGATCTGCTTCTGTCCAAAAGGATTAACAGGAAATCCTTTCAAAAATTGCAGTAAGTTAAATATATTTAATATTATTCTCTTGCTATCTGTTTCCGTTCTTTTTTTTTAATTTTAATAGTTACTAATACTTAGAAAAGCGGACGGTGGGAAAATAGTTTTTGCCTTTCTGTGGACATATGGAATGTGAACTTTCTTATCAATGTTGCGATAATTATAACGGCCAATATGTTTATGGCCAACAGCCTCGACGAACATCTTTCGAGGCTGTCCTTAGGCGGTTGGATCAAGGGTCTGATTCAGAAGGAAGTATATGACTCGCATTGTGAGGAGTTTTCTATCTCTGGTGTCCTTAACCGATAGCTTGGACCCAGCTCCCGACACCGGCGGACCACTATTTTTTATATTTTTAAATGCTTTTTTATGTTGTTTTAGAAATATTTAAAAAATGTGTAAGTAAGAAGAATACATAATTAGGTACCGACTTTAAAGTAAGATTGTTATAACACTTAACAATTTTTTTCTTGCAGTACCAGAAGGTAACGAATGCGAACCGAATCCATGTGGCCCATATTCTGGATGCAGATTAATAGACAACAAACCCGCTTGTTTCTGTCTACCAAATTATGAAGGGGATCCTCCAAGACAATTGTGTCGATTACCAAACAATCCATGCAACCCATCACCTTGTGGACCTAACACACAATGTACAACACAATCAAATGGATTTGCGAAATGCACATGTTTACCAGGCTACTTCGAAAGTCCCAATACTATCAGGGGTTGTGTGGAATCTCGCAATCCTTGTGAATCAAACACTTGCGGAAACGGAGCACGATGTGACCCGAACCGATCTACACCCTGTTACTGCCCAGAAAATACTATTGGAAATCCTTATAAATCCTGTACCACTCCAGGGTACATACCACCGGACGTCCTTTGTCGACCAGGACCTTGTGGACCAAACGCAGACTGTTACGTAAGCGGCAACATGGAAATGTGCTTCTGTAAGAACGGGTTCATTGGTGATCCTCATGTTGGGTGCCAGCCTCAAAGAAGTCCCTGTACACCAAATCCGTGTGGACCACATGCCACTTGTCAAGTCAACTTTGAAGGGCAAGCATTATGCACATGTCCTGAAGGCAGTATCGGTGACGCTTTTGGAGTTGATGGATGTCGCTCTCGAGAATGTGAAGTGGATGACGAATGTAAACTTAATAGAGCTTGCATTGGATATATGTGTCGCGACCCTTGTCCCGGCGCCTGCGGGAGAAATGCGGATTGTCAAGTAGAGTCTCATCGACCAGTTTGTGTTTGTAAAGTAGGCTTTGTTGGAAATCCTTTGATGAGTTGTTTGTCACCTGGAGAACAAAAATCGAATTCTAAAAAACCTTGTATGACCGCAAGGTGTGGTATTAACGCCATTTGCCAAGACGTCGGTGATAAAGCTTTGTGTTTCTGTCCGCCTGACTTCTTTGGAGATCCAACTATAGAGTGTAAACCTCAATGCACAATGAATTCGGACTGCTCATCCAACGAAGCATGCATCAATCAAAAGTGTATAGACCCATGCTCTTTCAACAACGTGTGTGGTATTCATGCAGTATGCTTATGTTCGGAACACACGGTGTCATGTCTGTGTCCAGACGGATATATTGGAGACCCATTGACACAGTGTCTTTATCGACGTGAGTATTCTGATGGTACTAAAATTAATTTGTTATTCTAATCAATAATTTGATTTTAAAAATAAACAACACTTTTATGTCAATAACAAAATGTTTTTCGTATATTTCAGCTATCATTATTGGAGCCGATAATACAAGTCAACCCTGCTCACCTAATCCGTGCGATCCCAACGCTCCATGCGATACCTATGGTAATCAATTTGCTATTTGTGACGCTTGCGTTGGGCCGAATGCCGTGAATAACCCGGCTTGCAGACCGGAATGCGTGTTCAATTCAGAGTGTGCCTTCAATAAGGCGTGTTTAAGAAATAAATGCGTAGATCCTTGCCCGGGTTCGTGCGGTGTCAATGCCCTATGTTCAATTTACCATCACGATCCAATTTGTCATTGTATAGAAGGCTTCGAAGGAAATCCATATGAACACTGTAAACCAACAACAAAAAAAGATCGTAAGTATTCGAAACTATATTTAGTTTTGTAATAAACTGCTTTTTTTATTGTGACTTTTAACATTTTCGTATTTTAATCATAAATAATCGTTTACTTTTTAGCTAATGTGTATGAAACTTGCGATAATATACGATGTGGTGCTAATGCTGTTTGCCAAAACGTAAATGGTGCACAAACTTGCAAATGTTTGCCCAACTTTTATGGTAACCCATATATGTCATGCCGTCCTGAATGTGTCGTCAATAGTGATTGCTCACAGGAATTGGCATGTTTGAACAATAAATGTGAAAACCCTTGCAAAGACATTTGTGGTATTGGAGCCGAATGTAAAACTGTTAACCATCATGCAATTTGTGATTGTGAGACCGGAAACACAGGAGATCCTTATGTGAGATGTCAACCAACCGTCTCAGTGCCGCCCACACTATCAACATGTGATCCATCGCCTTGTGGTGCATACAGTAGATGTCTTGTGTCACCAACTGGGTTTGCAGTGTGCTCATGCTTACCAGGCCATAGAGGAGTAGCACCCATGTGCCAACCTGAATGTGTCAGTAATTCGGATTGTTCTCAAACGGAGACGTGTGTAAACCAACGATGTTCTAACCCTTGCCAGGGCAGCTGTGGTATCAATGCAGAGTGTATTGTAGTCAATCATAATCCAATATGCAGCTGCAGCCGTGGACAAACTGGAGATCCATTTGTGGCTTGCGCAGAAGTCGTACCACCTGGACCGGGGCCTGTGGACAAAAATCCTTGTGTACCATCGCCGTGTGGCCCTAATTCCGTGTGTGAAATTAAGTCAAACCATCCAGTGTGCTCATGCCGTCCGAATTATTCAGGCACTCCACCATATTGTAGACCAGAATGTGTTATAAGTCAAGAGTGCCCATCTAACAGAGCCTGCATCAATGAAAAGTGTATCGATCCTTGTATCGGTGCATGTGGAAACAAAGCTATATGTAATGTAGTAAATCATACACCACTCTGTAGCTGCCTGGAAGGATATAGAGGTGATGCGTTTGTAGGCTGTGTTGAAGAAACTAAGGGTAATTCACCGACGCCGTGTAACCCATCACCTTGTGGGGATAACACTGTTTGCTCAGTAGTTAACAATGTAGCTCGCTGTTCATGCATACCACCCAACATCGGTAATCCGTATGCAGGTGGCTGTCGGCCAGAATGTACTATAAACTCCGATTGTCCAAATCACCTTGCTTGTCTATCAAATCACTGCCGAGATCCTTGCAAAGACTTATGTGGCGTAAACGCAGAATGCTCTGTCACTAACCACGTTCCAGTCTGCACTTGTTTCAAGGGTTATGAAGGCGAGCCATTTTCTTCATGTCGTCCAAAATCTTCACCACGTAAGTATACATTCAAGTCATTGCATAGTTTGCGTAGAATATTTTTTTAAAGACATACAACTTTTATTCAATAGCCGCTGTACAATTATATCGAAATATATTTGTCTACTTAGCATCACCATTCAATCCGTGCGAGCCATCACCGTGCGGATCAAACAGTGAATGCCACGTGGTGAACGAGCGCGCCGCGTGTTCTTGCCGCGCTGGCTATCTGGGCGCGCCACCCGCCTGCCGTCCCGAGTGTGCCGTGAACTCCGACTGTGCCACGAACAAAGCCTGCATCAACCACAAGTGCAAGGACCCCTGTATACACAGCTGCGGCTTAGATGCACGCTGTCATGTTGTCGGACACAACCCCATTTGTACTTGTCCAGAAAATCTACCAGAAGGTGACCCGTTCATAAAGTGCATCAGGAAAAGTAAGTAGTTATAATAATAACTCGGGATAGATTTATGCAAATTAAAAAAAGATTGATGAAGCAATTACCCTTGAATATCTATACCAGTTTGAAGTATTGAGTTCGACGCTCAAGTGGATATGACGAATGAGGAAAGAAAAAACTTAGGAGAAAATAAAGCTCTAAAAGTTCACAATAGAATATATTTTACTTTTCTGTACTTTCCACGTTGAATTCTCACAATAGTGCGGGAAAGTGCGCCACAGGTCAGTTTCATAAATTATAGATGTGCCAAATATTTTCATTTCAGCGATCTTCATACCTTACGAACGGCAATATATAAACAGTGTAAATAAGATAAATGAACATTTACCACTGTTCAAAATGTGCTATTATGTAATGCTAATGAATAGTTTACAAAAATAAAATCACTCTTTCATATACACGTTGTAGACAGCGTACGTACATGACTATGTTTTACAACTGCTCTTTATTTGCAGCTATCACACCACCCGCGCCAGATCCATGCCTACCTTCACCATGTGGGCCACATTCTTCGTGCCGCAACGAAGCCGGCCGGGCAGTGTGCTCTTGTGAACCGGGCACGCTGGGAGCACCGCCTTCTTGTCGTCCGCAATGCGTTATCAACCAGGACTGTCCTTTGGCGCTCGCTTGTCTGGCGGGCAACTGTGTCAACCCCTGCGTCGGCTCCTGTGGCTTCAACGCGAAGTGCATAGTGCAAAACCATCAACCTATCTGTTCTTGTTATGAAGGTTTCTCGGGTGATCCGTTTGCTGGCTGTAATCCTGTTGAAGGTAAGCTTTAATGAATATTTCATTTTTAAATCGCACCATCTGCATGTTTTTTCATAATAAGTGTATGTGATAGCATGTTTTATGTATCTATACAAATTTTGCAGCTTCAAAAGACGTACCTCATCAACCTTGCAATCCATCACCTTGTGGACCTAATGCGATTTGTCGAGAAAGGAATGGTGCTGGTTCTTGTACATGTGTAGATGAATTTTACGGTGACCCATATCGTGGCTGTCGCCCAGAATGTGTCATGAACACTGACTGCCCTCGAGACAGATCATGTTTCAATAATAAATGCGTGGACCCATGCTCTGGCGCTTGTGGACAGAACACCGAATGTAGAGTTGCAAACCACGCTCCTTCATGTTACTGCTTACCTGGATATAGAGGAAATCCTCTTCATGCATGTACTCCTGTTTCATGTAAGACTTTCTTTCTTGATCTTTCTTTATATGTCTATTTCTGTATTTCATGCTATACTTATCTGTCTATTTTCTTTCCTATACACTGTAGCTCTACCAGTACCTGTGGATCCATGCAACCCAACGCCTTGTGGGCCCTACAGTAACTGTCGCGTGTTTAATCGGCATGCAGTTTGTACATGCCTTGATCTGTGCGTTGGTTCTCCGCCAAACTGTAGGCCTGAATGTATTGTTAGTTCTGATTGTCGGCCGGATAAAGCATGTATTAATCAAAAGTGCCAGGATCCGTGTCCTGGTTTGTGCGGTATCGACGCTCAATGTCGAGTTGTTAATCATAATCCTATATGTAGCTGTCATAACGGATATACCGGTGATCCTTTCATTAGATGTTTCTATGAGGAAAGTAAGTTATGATGATATTTATTTGAAATAAATAAAATATTATGATATAATATTATGTTGGTAATCTTAAAATTAACTTTTAAATTATTGTTTCGCCAGAACAAATGGAACCAATAAATAACTGTCTGCCTAATCCTTGCGGACCACATTCTCTATGCAAAGATGTCAATGGCTTGGCTGTGTGCTCATGCTTTGAAAATTATGTGGGACGCCCCCCTAACTGCAGGCCTGAGTGTATGATAAACGTCGAATGTCCAGGCAACTTAGCTTGCATATCTGAGAAATGTAGCAACCCTTGCCCGGGCTCTTGTGGATATCATGCAAGTTGCACTGTTGTCAAACATATACCAGTTTGTTCTTGTGACCAAGGGTATACAGGAGATCCATTTTCAGGATGTTCTCCCATCTCATGTAAGTTAATTTTCATTGAAACTGGTTTAGATGTTTATATATTGTTTAAAGTGGTTTTCATAATCGACATTATTTTTAACTTGTAGCTATTGAACCACAAATCGAAAGCCCTTGCTCACGGTCACCATGTGGGGCGAACGCTATATGCAAAGAAAGACATGACGTAGGATCATGCACGTGTCTTCCTGATTACTTCGGAGATCCATATGTGGAATGTCGTCCCGAATGTGTGTTGAATTCAGACTGCCCCAAAGATAGGGCTTGCGTTAACAATAAATGCAAAGACCCATGTCCTGGAGTTTGCGGCATGAACGCTGAATGTCGTGTCAATAATCATGCACCATCTTGTGCCTGCCAGCCTGGCTATGAAGGAAATCCATTTACATCTTGTTACATACGTAAGAATTTTACTTTATTCAAATAGATCCAATAACATGTATTTTAATCTCATGTGAATAATAAATATTCTAATCACAATGGCTATTTTAGGTCAAAATGAAGTTCCAATAGATCCGTGCTCGCCTTCACCTTGTGGACCATACAGTTTGTGTCGTGTTCATGGTGACCATGCAATATGTTCATGTCAAGAGCAATACTTTGGTTCACCGCCCTACTGCCGGCCCGAGTGTATGGTTAGCAGTGAATGTATGCCCAATAGAGCTTGCATTAATCAGAGATGTGTTGACCCATGCAACGGAGCATGTGGCAATAATGCTAAATGTACTGTAGTTAATCACAACGCATTATGTAGTTGTCCTCCAAATTACGCCGGAGATCCATTCGTACATTGCGCCTACGAAAAGAGTGAGTTGTCTAAATTTTTATTGAATAATAACCACTTAAATTACGTTATGTTTCAATTAATAATAATTCTAAAAATTAAAAACATTTTCATTAATTTACAAAATATTTTAGGGCCGGAACCAAAGCCTTCTGGCAATCCTTGCATACCATCGCCTTGTGGGCCTAATTCACAGTGTCGGATTATCGGAGAAACTCCAGCTTGCTCTTGTCAACCTGGTTACATCGGCAGGGCACCCAACTGTCGCCCTGAATGTATATACGATGAAGAATGTCCGAGCAACCTGGCCTGTATTCGTGAAAAGTGTGTTAATCCCTGCGAGGGCTCCTGTGGTTCTAACGCAGAATGCGTTGTTATAAATCATAAAGCTATTTGTCACTGTCGCGAAAGCTATACGGGCGATCCATTTAGCGGATGTTACTTTATTCGTAAGTTTTGTTTATATGACTTCAATTAAATGGCTTAAATTTTGAATCCGTCAATGCTAAAATATTAATATATAATTTTTCGTTTATAGTCGCAATAACAAGTGAAGATGAGACAGATCCTTGTAACCCATCACCCTGCGGTCCGAACGCCATATGCACTGTAAGGAACTCCGCTGGAGCCTGTACATGCGCACCCGAATATTTTGGTGATCCATATCTGGGTTGTCGACCTGAATGTGTGACAAATAACGATTGTTCGTTCGACAAAGCATGTTCCAATAACAAATGTATAGACATATGCCAGGGTGCGTGTGGCATAAATGCTCAATGTACGGTGGCACATCATACACCAGTATGTCTATGTATTGATGGCTATGATGGAAATCCGGTTGTGTCTTGCCATCCTCAAAGAAAACGTTAGTAATTTGGTTAATAACAATTTAAAATATACTATTTTACCATCTCCTAACTTTTGAAATTGACTTTACCTATTTAATTTTTAGCTCCACTTGCCGATGTAAACCCTTGTATACCGTCGCCTTGCGGGCCTTACAGCAATTGCAAAATTGTGGATGACCACGGAGTATGTTCTTGTCGGGAAGGGTACGTGGGCTCACCGCCCACTTGTAGGCCTGAATGTGTCATAAGCACGGATTGTCCGCAACACCAAGCGTGTATTAAGCAAAAATGTAGGGACCCGTGCCCGGGAACCTGCGGTGTCAATGCAAGGTGTCAAGTGATAAATCATAACCCAATTTGTACATGTAAAGCTGGATTTACTGGTGATCCATTCGTTACATGTCAGTTGGAGCAAAGTAAGAATACACCCAAAATAATAAAAGCAACTCAATTGAAATCGTTTATATTTTTTGATCCCCCTATAAATATAAATATTTTATTTATTTTCAAAAGTTTTAAATTTCATTTTTTTCCTCTCTTTTCATTACTCTTTTCATTATTTTTCTACATTGTACGCTTTTTTATTTTTTCTGTGTACTGTTTTTCTAAATCTATCTTATTTTCTTTCTTTCTTAGAACCTATTATAGAGATGCCTAAAGGGAATCCATGCGTTCCTTCACCATGTGGTCCATATTCTCAGTGTAAAGTAGTTGGTGAAGCGCCTGCATGTTCATGCTTACCGAGTTATATTGGTGTAGCACCAAATTGTAGACCTGAATGTTCTATCAACGCTGAATGTCCTGGTAATCTTGCATGTCAAAATGAAAAGTGTGTGGATCCGTGTCCTGGCTCTTGTGGTTTTAACGCGGAATGTTCTGTTGCCAATCATGTTGCACTATGTAGCTGTTTCTCGGGATATACGGGTGACCCTTTCAGTGGCTGTTCACCATTTAAACGTAAGTTTTGGAACGTAATGCATCATCATTGCATTATTTATCCGGTAACTTTGGTTTTATAAGAAAATATTTCATTATTCATTTCAGAACATACAGATCCACCGCCGAATCCTTGCAGTCCTTCACCTTGCGGCGCAAATGCGTTGTGTAAAGAAAGGAATGGAGTTGGCTCCTGTTCGTGTTTACCAGAGTACTTTGGAGATCCTTACACAGGATGTCGGCCAGAGTGCGTCTCCAATTCTGACTGCGATCGCAATAAAGCCTGCTCAAACAATCGATGCAAAGATCCTTGCCCAGGGGCTTGCGGAATAAACGCAGAATGTCGAACAGTAAATCATTCTCCGACATGCACATGTCTTTCCGGATACAACGGTAACCCGTTAGCCAGATGTGATATAGAAAGTAAGTAAATCAAAATTTTGTTAGTATTTTGACGGCTTTGAAGAATTAGAGAAAAAGAAAAATGTTGTATCTTAGTTTTATTTAGCTCTAAACTGCTGTATGGCTTGAACTACCGTCTCGCGTTTGATCTCCGCAGCTAATTCAACTTTTTTTTTGCAGTTGTTACAGAAAGCTCGAAAGCCCCTCTGGATCCTTGCCAACCAACACCTTGTGGACCGAACAGCTTATGTCGGGTAATAAATGGTCACAGTGTATGTACATGCGAGAGTGACTACATTGGCACACCGCCTTCCTGTCGCCCCGAGTGCATCGTCAGCTCTGAATGTCCTCAAGATAAGGCCTGTATTAGAAAGAAATGCAAAGATCCATGCCAAGATTCCTGCGGGCTCAATGCTCGCTGCCAAGTTATTACACACAATCCTATTTGTACTTGTAGTCCCGGATACACTGGAGATCCGTTTGCTCAGTGCACTCGAATAATAATTGGTAAGTAATTGAATAGTAAATGTAGTAAGTAGCTAAGAGTCGTTACCGGCTTTGCCGTGCTTAACGTAAGTGTTTAAGTATTTAGATTTTTATGGTTTAATAATGGGAATTTATTTTTTAGAAGATCATCCACCTCCCACTGAGCCATGTGTGCCTTCTCCGTGTGGGCCTAATTCGGAATGCCGTGTGATTGGAGACCAGGCGGCTTGTTCTTGTTTACCAAATTACATCGGTAGAGTACCAAACTGTAGACCGGAATGTACCATTGATCCAGAATGTCCCAGTAACACAGCTTGTGTTAATGAGCGCTGTAGAGATCCATGCCAAGGTGCATGTGGTGTAAATGCTCTTTGTTTAACTATTAATCACAAACCAGTGTGCTCTTGCCAACAAGGTTTTTCTGGGGATGCTGCGAGGAATTGTATACAAATTGTTATATCATGTGAGTATATTTTCTTATACAAATATAGTAAAATGTCATCACTGTTGAAAAATTAATAAAAACGATGGTAACACAAAAGTAGCGTAACGTTGATGTATTGTATGTTTTGCAGCTACTGAAATGACGCCAACGTCAAGTCCATGCACGCCATCTCCGTGTGGCCCTAACGCGGAGTGCCGAGAATACAACGGAGCCGGCGCTTGCGTCTGTTCCGAAGGTTACGAGGGCGACCCATACAGTACGCAGGGATGTCGTAGAGAATGCGAGAGTAATGATGATTGCACACCAAACTTAGCATGCACACGGTTCAAGTGTATTGACCCCTGCCCAAGAACTTGCGGGCAGTTAGCACAGTGTAACGTTGAACATCATGTTCCTGTTTGTACTTGTCCAAGGGGATATACTGGTGATCCATTCTTCCAGTGCAAAGAAATTACACTACCACGTAAGTTTGATTCTTTAGTTCTGTTGAATCTAATATCAGTGTAATCCTGTTAACAATAAATCTACATTTACAGCAAGTCCACCACGAAACCCATGTGAACCCACACCGTGTGGTCCAAATAGTCAGTGCAGACAAGTAAACATGCAGGCAGTGTGTTCATGCCTGCCTAATTACATTGGGTCACCGCCGTCGTGTCGCCCTCAATGTATTGTTAACAGCGAATGTGATACATCGAAAGCTTGCATCAATAAAAAATGTGACGATCCATGCCCATATTCCTGTGGCTTGAGAGCGCACTGTATAGTGAAGAACCATAGTCCTATCTGCACGTGCCCATTAGGCATGACTGGCGATCCGTTTACACAATGCTATGGTACGTTTATAATACATCTGTGATATATATGTGTAGGTATTCAATGTATAATATATCAGAATTAATGTTCCCAATAGTTACAATATATTATAATTTTTTAGGAATTCCACCGGCAACTGAAAGACCTCCATCTTGTACTCCTTCACCCTGTGGACCGCATTCGCGTTGCCAATTATTAGCCAGTGGACCAGCTTGTTCGTGTCTTCCTGGTTATGTGGGTTCTCCACCTTCTTGCCGGCCCGAATGTACGATTAACGCCGAGTGTCCAGCTTCTCTTGCCTGTGTACGAACAAAATGTGAAGATCCATGTCCAGGATCATGTGGAGTCGACGCATCATGCCACGTATTGAATCATGTAGCTGTTTGTGTATGTAAGGAAAGATATACTGGTGATCCGTTTGCAAGATGCTTGCCAATTCCTGAAGGTATGAATGATAATGTTTTCATTATATTTCTGCGCAATATTGCTATGTTTTTCTGAACAAATTTAAAGATTAATATTTTGTTTTAGATTCGACTACACCGCAACCTTCAGATCCATGCAATCCGTCTCCGTGCGGCGCCAATGCTGTATGCGATAACGGATTTTGTACGTGCCTAGCGGAGTACAGCGGAAACCCTTACGAAAGTTGCAGACCCGAGTGTACTGGCAGCCAGGAATGTCCCAGGGACAAGGCTTGCTTCAGAAACAAATGTCGAGATCCGTGTCCAGGTACATGTGGGCAAAATGCAAAATGTGACGTTATAAATCATATACCTACGTGTTCTTGTATGACAGAATATACCGGCAACCCATTCACGCACTGTCATAGGGCTATACCAGGAAAAGTCAATCCAAGAGATCCTTGTCATCCATCCTCTTGTGGACCTAATAGTATTTGTAAGAACGTTGACAATGCTGCCGTATGTGCTTGTCTTGAAGGGTTCCAAGGCTCACCTCCTTCATGTCGGCCGGAATGCGTGGTTAGCTCCGAATGCCCGTCGACTAAAGCTTGCGTTAATCAAAAATGCATCAACCCCTGTGTCAACGCATGCGGAATATCTGCTCGCTGTGAAGTAATTAATCACAGCCCAATCTGTAGCTGTAATTCAGGACAAACTGGGGATCCATTCAAGAGTTGTTATGATATTGTACTTCCACCATCTAAGCCAGTCGATGAATGTAATCCATCCCCATGTGGACCTAACTCACAATGTATGGAAAGAAATGGAAAAGCTAATTGTAGATGCATCGAGAATTACATAGGACAGCCACCAAATTGCAGACCGGAATGTGTTATTAATCCAGATTGTCCTTCGAACCAAGCATGTGTTAAAAATAAATGTATCGATCCCTGCCCTGGCTCGTGTGGGGTGAATGCTGACTGCATTGTTGTCAGCCACACTGTTTCATGTAGTTGCAGAGAAAAGTTTACGGGCAATCCGTTTATGCAATGTTTCCTTCAAGAAGGTATGCTTTTTTAATATATTTCTTCGTAGTAATTAATTTGATGGTACTTCGTAGTTATTCTTGCACTATAAAATACAGTTTTTCAATTACAAAACACTCAAGAGTTTTAAACATAACGTAGTAGATTCAATAGAACAACATTTAGAAGACATTTCTTTATTGAACATTTTTAGGTTTGTTTTTGATGAGTTTTTTTTTTCAGATGACAATCCCGTACAACCTTGTGATCCATCGCCTTGTGGAGCAAATGCAGTTTGTAGCCAACGAGATGGAGCTGGATCATGTTCATGTTTGGAAGGATATCAAGGAAATCCCTATGATGGTTGCCGTCCTGAATGTGTTCTGAGCTCCGATTGTCCGGCTGATAAATCATGCATTAGAAACAAATGCGTCGACCCTTGTCCAGGAATATGTGGTAGAAATGCTGAATGTAACGTTATAAATCACGTTCCTAGTTGTGCTTGTTTCAAAGGGTTTACAGGAAATCCATTTGACCAGTGTGTTAAAGAAAAAGTAATACATATTATTCAACCATGCCAGCCATCGCCCTGTGGTCCTAACAGTGTTTGCAGAGAGAATGGTGGATTAGCATCTTGCGAATGCTTACCAGATTACAGAGGCGCACCTCCTGATTGTAGACCAGAATGTACTGACAGCAGTGAATGTCCGTCGGACCGAGCTTGCCACAGGTTAAAATGCGCTGACCCTTGCAGAGGTACTTGTGGTATAGGATCTGACTGCCAAGTTATAAATCACAGTCCTTTATGCAGTTGTCCAGCGAGAATGACTGGTGATCCATTCAAAAAATGTTTCAAAATAGAAGAATCTAAAATAGAGCAACCAATACATCCATGTCAGCCAAATCCATGCGGATCGTACAGTGAATGCCGACCAATTAACAACAGTCCATCTTGTTCTTGCATTCAAGGATATATTGGTGCTCCACCGAATTGTCATCCTGAGTGCCTTGTCAATACAGATTGTCCATCGCACCAAGCATGTATCGCTGAAAAATGTAGAAATCCATGTGAAGGTTCCTGTGGATTTAGAGCTGAATGTCGCGTACACGACCACATACCTATTTGCAGCTGCCCCATTGGTTATTCTGGTGATCCGTTCATACAATGTGTGGAAGTGATAGGTATGTATTTGTTATTAAAGATCATCCCTGTTGTTACTATCCTATGTTTGGATTATGATCATAAATGCAAATGTAACGCCTACTTTAATGTTTTTAATTTTGCAGAAACTACTCCGACTTCACAGGATCCTTGCAATCCATCTCCATGTGGTGGTAATGCTATTTGCGAAGCGGGCAGTTGCTCTTGCGCGCCTGAATATTTTGGAGATCCTTACGCCGGTTGTCGGCAAGAATGTAGTACTAATGGCGAATGTTCTCCGACTCGTACATGCCAAAGAGGAAAATGTGTCGACCCATGCCCAGGTGCATGCGGAACAAACGCAGTATGTTCAGTGAACAACCATATTCCATCGTGCACATGTTCTGCGGGCACCTCAGGAGATCCATTCAATTTATGCACTGAAATTCAAATTGAAAAAGATATATGTAACTATTTACACTAATTATTGTTTTTTTTTAATATTGTGTCGAATAACTTTAACTAAATGATTATTAAAATGTTTTTAGACATACAAATATCACCTTGTTCGCCGTCTCCGTGTGGCCTCTACAGTGAATGTACAGTAAGCAAAAGTGGTGCTGCCGCTTGTTCGTGCAAGACGGGACATGTTGGATCTCCTCCATCTTGTCGACCGGAATGCCTTGTCAGCGCCGAATGCAAATTACAATTAGCTTGCATTGGCCGCCGATGCCGCGACCCCTGCGAAGGAGCTTGTGGGCGCGGCGCTCGTTGCCAAGTCATTGCGCATTCACCGATTTGCACATGTAATGAAGAATATACTGGAGATCCCTTCTCTTATTGCTATCCGAAACCAGGTATTAAAATAGTGTATCCTCTTGTCACTAAAAATCAATTTTGAAGTGAAAACTTCTTTAGCGGCGTCGTGCACTTTTTTTGGGATGGATAAAAAATGTTAAACTCGCAAATTCGTAAGACTGCGCAAGGCGCTTGAGCGAATGTGCGTGTGTGTCAAATGTCAAAAAAAAGTCAACTTGATTTTTCTGAGACATAAACTTTTGAATGTAAAATAATGAATGAAAGTTGAATTTGTTGTGAATGAAGTGTTAATTTTTTATGTAAGATAAATTGTCATGTTTGTGTACGAGAGCGCAATAAATGAATATTGTATTTAACCACATAAATGTTAATATTTTTATGCTGATAAATAAACCAATTCGTGCGAAATTATTCCCTATCCATTCCAAAATATTCAAAAATGCACAACGTTAATGTTCAAGTTTTCACTTCTGCCGGCACTCCCGGAGTGCAAACCACTGTTTTTTTTATTTTCGAGGTAGTTATAATATTTCGTTTTCTTTTATAGCACCGCCGTCATACCCTGTCAACCCGTGTGAGCCTTCGCCATGTGGGCCAAATTCGATTTGCGTTAATTCCGGCGAGACACCAGCATGTAGCTGTCAGCCAGGTTTCATAGGAGCTCCACCAAACTGTCGGCCGGAATGTACAATCAGCGCGGAATGTCCAGCAGCCTTAGCTTGCGTCGCGCAGAAATGTAAAGATCCGTGTGTACAAGCTTGTGGCCCACGAGCCATATGCTCTGTGGTCGATCATCGTGCGATCTGCGCCTGCGAGCCAGGTCTTGAGGGCGATCCCTTCCAGGGTTGCTCACAGCCAAAAGGTAATCATCAAAATCATTATTATATTATATTTGACACTTTTTAATTACTGTTTTACCGAACACCTTCAAGGTGCAGACTCGATTTGATTTTTTTTAAATGATCGTCAAAAGATTGTATTATAATGTGTGGGTTTGGTAGGTAAACTATTTTGTAATTCAAATATTTGTTAAGATTAAGGTAATCGGATTTTTTATAATAATGCTCTAGGGAAACTTATGTACCAACCACTTAAGATGCATATAACCCCTCAGCTTGGCAAAGCGTGATAATTTGTTCATGCTTTAAATGACGTGCTTGTCATGTAAGAAAATGTATACTTAGCGTTCACGCCTCACACGGTTTACTAATGAACATAGGACTTTAAAGATGTTCTTACTTTGGGACTATGTGGTGACCATGCCCACCTATTGGTTTAAAGGTAATTACATCAATACAGCCCCTATGCAAATGCTTCCAACATAAGCCTAGGACCAGGTCGGTAGGTACCGATATGAAGAAAAATAGGTAAATAAATCGCTTCCAGGAGGGATATAACTCGATTAAAATAACTGTTAATGTGATATAATGCCTTTCGCTTGACTACGGAGCACGCGGAGATAACATAGCACTTACAGTAAAGCTTAGGCTGTCCGCCATGACAGCCGCTTTTGGACGGTGCTGCTTGAGATAGTGACGCTGGAGCCGGAATAAGAAGGTCACTAAACGTCGCCAGTCGCAGCAAGCTTCAACTAACGCTTCGGAACAAGGACCTGCTTCTACGGTGACTGACATGTTTATCGGTAAGTCAATTCATTCTATTTGAAAAACATTTCAGCTCCACCAAAGGTCGAATACCTTAATCCATGTGAACCGTCCCCTTGTGGTGCAAATGCCGAATGTAAAGTACAAGGAAACGCGGGATCATGCTCTTGTTTACCTGATTATTTCGGTGATCCTTACCAAAGCTGTAGACCTGAATGCTTAGCTGATTCAGACTGTCCGTTGGCTTCGGCATGCAACAGAAACAAATGCATAGATCCATGTCCGGGAGTTTGTGGATATAACGCAGACTGCTATGTCACCAACCACAAACCAATGTGTAATTGCAAACCGGGTTACACGGGAACTCCACTCTCAATTTGTCATCTTGTAAGAGGTAATTATCCGTGGCAAATTATCGAGTTGAAGTCATCATGACTGACAAAATTATTTTAATGTATATTAATATCCTTTCAGAAAACGACATTTCAGTTATAAATGTATGTAATCCGTCACCTTGTGGAATAAACGCGATTTGTAGAGAAATAAACAATCAGCCAGTATGTTCATGTCTTCCAAATTATATGGGCTCGCCACCAAATTGCAAACCAGAATGTATGATGAACTCTGAATGCAAATCCAATAGGGCTTGCGTCAATCAACGATGCGTTAATCCTTGCCCAAAGCCGTGTGGACAAAACACAGATTGCAAAGTAATCAACCACAGTCCAGTATGCTCTTGTCGGCCGGGTTACTCTGGAAACGCTTTTACTATGTGTAGTCTCATAATGCGTAAGTTGGCATAAATACTTCTATAATTCTTTTTTTTAATCGGATGGCGCAAAATAGTTATGTTAAATTTATTTTGTAGAAACGTCTCCAAGTGTGGCAAGTCCTCCAGATCCTTGTGTACCATCACCGTGTGGATCATACGCCGAATGTCGAGATAACAACGGACTAGCTTCATGTTCATGCTTGCCGTCCTACATCGGCTCACCGCCGTACTGCAAGCCTGAGTGTGTTGTCCATTCTGACTGCCCAAGCGATCAGGCTTGCGAAGCTGAAAAATGTCGAAACCCTTGCGAAGGTTCTTGTGGCCTATACGCCAAGTGTTTTGTAAACAATCATGTTCCTGTCTGTCTTTGCCCAGATGGTTTCATTGGAGATCCATTTAGACACTGCACTCCTAAGCCTCTTCCTGGTAAACATATTGATTATTTTTTTTTTTTGTACATAATAGTGGATAACATACACATACATACATAACGCCCTTTTTCCATGGGGGTAGGCAGAAACCACAGAACGCCACCTGCTATGATCCTTACATACTCCTTTTGCCTCGTCCACTTCATGCATCTGGTCATACACGCACGCCGGTTGCGAGTACTACGCACCTATCCTTTAGTGGATCAATAAATATAACAGTAGTAAATACATTGACAAAAAATCTTTCAGTACTTTTATAATCATTGTTCAATTTCTAGATGTACCCGAGCCTGGTCCAAGGGATCCATGTCATCCGAGTCCTTGTGGCCCGAACAGCGTCTGCGACAATGGCGTTTGCTCATGTATTGTAGGCTATCATGGTGACGCTTATCTTGGCTGCCGACCAGAATGCGTGTATAATACAGATTGCCCACTAGACAAAGGATGTTTACGAAACAAATGTGTCAATCCGTGTATTGGAACCTGCGGACTAAATGCCATATGCGATGTTATGAACCACGTCCCAATGTGTTCCTGTCCGAAAGGCATGAGCGGTAATGCTTTTATTGAGTGCAGACCATCTGCGGGTAAATATATACTTTTAATTAGGTTAATATGTTAGTTTATATATTGACACAAAAGATTAAAATATATTTGCGTATTACAGTGTCTGTGACCAACCCGTGCAATCCTTCTCCATGCGGACCGAACAGTCGATGTCAACAATCAAATGGACAAGCAGTGTGTTCATGTGTACCTGGATATCGTGGCAGTCCCCCGACATGTCGACCAGAATGCGTCGTTAGTCTGGAATGTCCACTAAAAGAAGCCTGCAACAATCAAAAGTGTATAAACCCGTGTATAGGAGCTTGCGGAACAGCGGCCGTTTGTGATGTTATTAATCATAATCCAATTTGTACATGCCCGCCGTCATTTACTGGAGATCCTTTCGTGAGGTGTATAGTTATAGGTAAATATTTCACCCATAAACGAGACTAACTAATATTAATTAGTATTATTATTTTAATTTATGATCATCTTAAGCTTAACTCTGCTACAGCTGCGATCTAATTATTTTTATTATTTCAGTTGAAGAAGAAAAACAGGTAAATCCATGTGAACCATCACCATGCGGGCCGCACTCTATATGCAGAATAAGCGGAGAAAGCCCCATCTGTGCTTGTTTACCAAGCTACAAGGGAACACCCCCCAACTGTCGACCTGAGTGCATTAGCAATAGTGAATGTGATTATAACTCGGCATGCCTAAATCAAAAATGTGCAGACCCATGCTTGGGCGCGTGTGGTTCCAATTCTGAATGTAGAGTTGTAAGTCACGCTCCCCTGTGCTTGTGTCAAGCAGGATACACCGGTGATCCATTTACATATTGTAGCGCTATGCCAATCATGGACCAGACTGAAGTATTAACGCCTTGCAATCCGAACCCATGTGGAGCTAACGCCGTATGTAAAGAACAAAGAGGTGTTGGATCATGTCAATGTCTGAATGAGTACTTAGGAAATCCATATGAAGGATGTCGACCTGAGTGCGTCGTCAACTCCGACTGTCCCCTTAACAGGGCTTGTTCTAGAATGAAGTGTATAGATCCTTGTCCGGGTACATGCGGCTCGAATGCTCTTTGTCAAGTCAATAATCATATGCCAACATGTATATGTCAACAAGGATACACCGGAAATCCATTCAGCCATTGCAACATTATGCAAGAACGTAGGTTTATAATTATTTTATGCCTAATTAATTAATAGTTTGCCTAAATCTAATTTGTTGTAATAAAAATACAAATAATTTAATTTCAGCACTGGAAGTAGAAACGAATCCATGCAATCCTCCACCATGCGGAGCAAACAGTCAATGCAGAGAAGTGAAAGGCCAAGCTGCATGCTCTTGTTTGCCAAGTTTCATCGGGGCACCACCAAACTGCCGCCCTGAATGTGTAGTGAGCTCGGAATGCCCCTCACACTTGGCTTGTACGAACCAGAAGTGCGTTAACCCGTGCGAAAACGCATGCGGAGAAAATGCCAATTGTAACGTAATCAATCACAGCCCCATATGTGTCTGTAAACAAGGTCTTACTGGTAATTCATTTACAAGATGCTATCCAATAAAAAGTAAGCATACAGCAATAGCAATTAAAAGTTTTTCTTCATAATGTTTTTTCCTTGAATGCCTTAATAATATTTTTTCTTTTTTTTTAGTATCGCAGCCACCTCTAAATGTACCTTCTCGAGATCCATGTTTGTCATCGCCATGTGGTCTGTACGCAGAGTGTAGAAATATTGGCAATGCTCCCTCGTGTGCTTGTCAACCCAATTATATTGGCAGTCCACCAAACTGTAGACCTGAGTGTACAATAAATTCTGAGTGTCCCAGTAACCAAGCCTGCATGAATGAAAAGTGCCGCGATCCTTGTCCAGGAGCTTGCGGCCTAAACGCTGAATGCACTGTTTTTAACCATATTGCCCAATGTGGCTGTTCAGAACAATACACAGGAGATCCGTTTACTCGTTGTTTACCAATGCCACCAGAGAATGACGGTAAATATTTAATTTCATCTTTCATTTGACATAATTTTCTTTTATCAATTAAGTCATAATTGTGATAAAATATATATTATGAAGATTATTTTAGCGCTTGGCGCGTTTTTAATATATTTATCTGACAGGATAACGTCGAATTTCTGATAGAAAAACTACAATAACTTGTAAACAACTTTATACCTTACATTATTTTGCAGATACAGAAACTGATTTATGCAATCCATCGCCTTGCGGTGCAAACGCTTTATGTGACGATGGTGTGTGCACTTGCTTACCTGAATATCAAGGAGATCCTTACTATGGTTGTCGGCCGGAGTGTCTCATGAGCACAGATTGTCCTCACAACAAAGCTTGTGTAAGAAACAAATGCGTCGACCCCTGTGCCAATACATGTGGTAGAGAAGCCATTTGCAATGTATTTAACCACGTGCCCATGTGTACATGTCCAAGAGGATACTCAGGAAATGCTTTCCTTGAATGTCGACCAGTCAGAATTACTGAAAGTGTTCAGCCTTGTAATCCGTCACCGTGTGGTCCTAATAGTCAGTGCCGTGAAATCAATGGCCAAGCCATATGCTCATGCTTGACAGGATACATGGGCGCTCCGCCAACTTGCAGACCAGAATGTACATCAAGTGCAGAATGTGCACTAAGTCGGGCTTGTTCCAATCAACAATGCATCGATCCTTGTAGAGGAAATTGTGGGTCAGGAGCTCTATGTCAAGTAATAAATCATAATCCGATATGCTCCTGTCCATCAGGCTATACTGGAGATCCGTTTACTAGATGTATTATAGAAGGTAAACAACAACATATTGTTTGTACAGTCATGCATGTTCTAATACTATCAACTCCGGTGAACTAAAGTTTTGTTTACGTTTTACTATTACAGATGTTCAACCACCACCTTACGTAAACCCTTGTGAACCTTCACCTTGTGGGCCTAACTCTGTATGCAGGGAAGTAGGCGGCTCACCATCTTGTGCTTGCCAGGTTGACTTTTTTGGAAATCCACCAAACTGTCGTCCAGAATGCATATCTAATTCTGAATGTCCTAATGAAATGGCTTGTATAAATCAAAAATGTCGAGATCCTTGTCCTGGTTCTTGCGGATCTGGAGCAGAGTGCCGAGTGGTCAGCCATTCTCCTCAATGCTTGTGTCCTCCAGGGTACACTGGGGATGCATTCAGAGGATGTCAAGTTTTGGATGTTGCTCTCGCCCCTTGTTCACCGTCACCGTGTGGTTCGAACGCTATATGTAAAGAGTACAGAAACGCTGGCGCATGCGTGTGTCTACCAGATTACATTGGGAATCCTTATGAAGGATGTCGTCCGGAATGCGTTGTTAATTCAGATTGCTCTACGAACTTAGCATGCATCCAAAATAAATGTAAAAATCCTTGCAACAATATATGCGGTCGTAATGCTGTATGTAACGTTATCAACCATGCTCCTACATGTGTATGTCTACCTGGTCTGACTGGAAGTCCCTATCAGAATTGCTACGAAGAAATATTACGTAAGTTTGTTTTATATTATACCTTTGCAGGATAGGCTAGATACAATTCATCAAATAGATGTATGATTATTTTTTTCTCATTGCAGAAATTCCAGCTGTGCCAAAAGAACCTTGTTCTCCGTCACCGTGTGGTCCAAATAGCGTTTGCAAAGTAACAAATGACCAAGCCGTATGCACATGTCAGCCTGAATATTTAGGAACACCACCTGCATGTAGACCCGAATGTCTTGTTAGCTCGGAGTGCAATCAACAACAAGCATGTATTCAACGAAGATGCAGGAATCCTTGTGAAGGCGTATGCGGACTAAATACAGAATGCAAAGTCATTAATCATAGTCCTATATGCTCGTGTCGTCCACAGTACACCGGCGATCCTTTCAGTAGATGTTATGTAGCACCAGGTGATTATTCTCCGCAGATTGATGCTTTTATTCAGCTTATTGTCTTGTTTTAAATTCATTATATTGCTAACTAAAAATGAAAAATATTATTCCAGTTGCAGATGTAGTTCCCACAAATCCTTGCGTGCCGTCACCGTGCGGGCCATTCTCTCAATGTCGAGATGTGGGAGGATCACCATCTTGCTCCTGCTTGTCACAATATACGGGCAGTCCACCAAATTGTCGTCCAGAATGTACTATTAATACAGACTGTTCTAATGAGTTGGCTTGCATTAATGAAAAATGTGTAGATCCCTGCCCAGGCTCATGTGGAGTAAACGCAAACTGTAGAGTGCAGAGCCATGTGTCTATATGCACTTGCTTTGATGGTTATGTTGGCGATCCATTCCAAAGTTGTTCATTTAAACCAAACATAGGTAAGCAAAACTCCTGATAAGTTTACATACCTATTGCAAATGTGGACACGTAGTAATTCAAAATAACCTTTCCGACACATGATGTTCATTATTTTTCATTTCCAGAACCTGTTGTAGCAGACTTGTGCAATCCATCACCTTGCGGGCCGAACGCGGTTTGTAATGATGGAGTTTGCACTTGCATACTTGAATATAACGGTGATCCGTACTTTGAATGTCGCCCTGAATGTACGATGAGTTCCGAATGCCCCATGGATAAAGCATGCGTTAGAAACCGATGTGTCAATCCATGTGTGAACACTTGTGGCATTAATGCCAACTGTGAAGTAGTAACCCACATGGCTGTTTGCACGTGCCCAGCTAGAACAACTGGTAACGCGTTCATACAATGTAATCCTGTGCGAGGTGAGAACATTGAATTTTTAAAACGTTACAAACGTTTTTTAAACTTAAATGATAATTAACGTCCTATTAATCATACCAAATTTATTACCTTCAGGCGTAAGACATTAATTTATAACAATACAATTAGGTATGATGCAGTTAACGATTGATGTTTAACTAATAATTGAATTATCCTTTTTACAGAAATGATTTCATCTAATCCTTGCCAACCAAGCCCGTGCGGCCCACACAGTCAATGCAGAGAGTTTAATGAACAAGCAGTATGCTCGTGCCTGCTTGGGTTTCGCGGCGCACCTCCATCGTGCCGCCCAGAGTGCGTGGCAAGTTCGGACTGCCCACTAGATAAAGCATGTAGCAACCAGAAATGTATCAACCCTTGTCAAGGAACGTGTGGTGTAGCTGCCATATGTCAAGTAGTCAACCACAATCCTATTTGTTCGTGCCGGTCAGGAATGACCGGTGATCCGTTTACAAGATGCACATTAATACGTAAGTGATTCATTCTATATACAGCTTGTTCTTTTTTTCCTTTAGTCATACAAACCTACGATAACTTTTCAATTTGTTTTTTTTTATAGCTCTTGACACCCCTGTGATACCGGTAAATCCATGTCAGCCATCTCCATGTGGGTCTAATTCTGTTTGTCAACAAACCGGCGGGTCTATTCCTTCATGTCAATGCCAACCTGAATTCATCGGAGCACCACCAAATTGTCGCCCTGAGTGTGTTGCCAACAGTGAATGCGCTCCACAAATGGCTTGCATTAATAGAAAGTGTCAAAACCCTTGCACACAAGCATGTGGCACCAACGCCGACTGTCGAGTGGTCAGCCATACGCCCATCTGTATCTGCCCCGAGGGTTACTCAGGTGACGCGGCGGTGCAGTGTACTATAACGGCTCTGGTACCTTTTGATTCGGTGTCACCATGCACGCCCTCACCTTGTGGCTCCAACGCGGAATGTAGGGAACATGCTGGAGCAGGCGCGTGTGTATGTGTTACCGGATACTTTGGCAATCCCTACGAAGCCTGTCACCCAGAATGCTTAGTGAACTCTGACTGTCCAAGTAATAAAGCATGTACAAGAAATAAATGTATTGACCCCTGCCCGGGCACATGTGCTGTAAATGCGGATTGTCAAGTAGTCAATCATTCGCCTTTATGTACATGCCGATATGGTTACGTTGGCGACCCGTTTACACAATGTACTTTAAAACGTAAGTTTCTTCTATTTTATTCTAAATGATCTAAGATTTGTAAACCTCTACCTACCTTTATCAGAATTTCTAATTTTATATTTTTCTACATTTACAGCCCACGAAGACGTACCACTAAACCCTTGCCAACCAGCTCCTTGCGGTCCTAACAGCCAGTGCCGAGTATTGAATGGTCAGAGTGCATGCTCGTGCTTACCTGAGTACCGCGGGTCACCGCCGAACTGCAGACCTGAATGTGTCGTGAGTGCTGAATGCCCCGCAGACAAAATATGCCAGAACCAGAAATGTATCTCTCCCTGCCCTGGGCCCTGCGGACGTAACACAGACTGTAGAGTCATCAATCATAGTCCCATATGTACTTGTCAAAATAGATACACTGGAGATCCATTCTCCAGTTGCTATATAATAACAGGTAACAATCAATCTGCCTTAAGTAATTATTTTTATAACATACTTTATCTGTATACTAATTTATGATTATTTTTTGTAGTTCAAGAACAACCGCCAGAACCTGCAAGAGACCCGTGTGTACCTTCACCTTGTGGACCTAACTCACAATGTCAAAACCTACGTGGAAACCCATCATGTTCGTGTTTACCGAACTTTGAAGGCAGTCCTCCAAATTGTAGGCCAGAGTGTACGATCAATGAAGATTGTGCTAGCAACCTAGCTTGCATAAACCAAAAGTGCAGAGATCCATGTCCCGGTTCTTGTGGATTGAACGCTAACTGCCAAGTCATAAAACATGTTTCGATTTGTTCTTGTGCTGAAGGCTACACTGGCAATGCGTTTACTCAATGTAATCTCATGCCATCAAAAGGTACTGTATTACTTTTTCCACCATACGAATTAGACCTTAAGAATATACTCCTTTTTTATTAAACAATAATTTCTATATTTATAGAAAATGACGATCCATGCAATCCATCACCTTGTGGAAATAATGCAGAATGTAATAACGGACAATGTAGCTGCCTTCCGGAGTTTATCGGAGATCCGTATGCTGGATGCCGTCCAGAGTGTGTTCAGAGTTCAGAATGCGATCGCAGCAAAGCTTGTATCCGAAACAAATGCAAGGACCCTTGTCCGGGCACTTGCGCGACAACAGCTGTGTGTAGTGTAGTCAACCACATCCCGATGTGCAGTTGTCCGGAGCGCATGACTGGCAATGCTTTTGTCGAATGTCGACCTGTGCTAGGTAAGTGAGAAAAAATGCTTATAATAGAATGTTTTGGAAATTACTAAACTGCTCAATTATAGATCCTACTTTAATATAAAATTATGTATTATTTACAGAACCAGTAGTTTCAAACCCGTGTCAACCGTCACCATGCGGACCGAACAGTCAATGCAGAGAGGTCAACGGGCAAGCAGCATGTTCATGCGCCCCTAACAATATCGGGGCTCCTCCTGCGTGTAGGCCCGAGTGCACCATAAGCGCTGAATGCCCGCTCAACCAAGCTTGCAGCAATCAACGTTGTATCGATCCGTGTGTTGGTTCTTGCGGTGTAAACGCTGAGTGTAAAGTAGTCAATCACAATCCGATCTGTACATGCCCAGTATCGTATTCCGGAGAACCATTTTCACGATGCTTTAGACTACGTAAGTAAAAATAAGATTAACTGCCGCACTCAGAGAGCTTTAATTATTACTTAGGCCATCACTTAGTGAAGGTTTTGACAGTTTTGTCATACAAAAATATGTCAAATCTTTACTAAGTGTCGGCTTAAGTAATCATTAAATATCTCTGAGTACCGCAGTTAGACTAATAATATTTAAAGGTACAGTTTGTAAGTATTCTTTCATTAATGGGAAGTGACACTAGTGCCATACTCAAATATATTTAATGATTACTTAAGCCGTCACTTAGTAAAGATTTGACATACAAAACCTTCACTAAAGTGTCAAAATCTTACCTAAGTGATGTCTTAAGTAAACATTAAATGTCTCTGCAGTTACTAGATTATCATAGGTGTCATAGTGTCTATATTTAAAACTTTACTGTTTGTTGATTTCAAACCGTAACGCGAGGAAGGCCTAGGGAAAAAGCATGGCTCTATGACTTTTAATAAAAAAAATCTTTTCTTTAGTGCTAAGTTCTTTTCACATTTGTACGGTTATTTAAATTATCCTTTGCTTGTTGCAGCGGAACGTTTGCCGGAAATAGTGAACCCATGTCAGCCGTCACCATGTGGACCCAACTCGATATGTAGAGAAGTTAACGAAGCACCATCTTGTACTTGCCTGGAAGGGTACCACGGTCAAGCTCCTTATTGCAGACCGGAGTGTACAAGCAACGAAGAATGCTCCACACATCTATCATGCATCAGCAATAAATGCAAAAATCCATGTGAAGGTGCTTGTGCAAGTAATGCGGAGTGTAGGGTTGTGAGTCACTCCCCCATTTGCCTTTGCCCATATGGATTTACTGGAGATCCGTTCTTTGACTGCGTTCAAGAACCACTGCATATAGATAATGTTGCTACTCCTTGTTCGCCGTCTCCGTGTGGAGCTAACGCTCAGTGCAAGGAACGAAATAACGCAGGGTCCTGTTCATGCATAGAGGGATATATTGGAAACCCTTACGAAGGTTGTCGGCCAGAATGCGTCGTCAACACTGACTGTCCTTCGAATAGAGCTTGCATCAGCAACAAATGCGGTGATCCCTGCCCCGGTAGTTGTGGTACCAACGCTGAATGCCAAGTTGTAAATCATGCCCCTCTATGCACATGTATTAATGGTTATACCGGAGATCCATTCCGTTATTGCGTGTACCAAGGTATGTTTCGACTTATATATTTAATGTTATTGAAAGACACAGAGTTATTCTAAAATAAACTAAACGTATTTTGCTTGTATTCTAGAATCTCCACCAGTTTCCACACCGATCGACGTGTGTTATCCATCGCCATGCGGACCAAACAGTCAATGTAAAGTGGTCAATACTCAAGCAATATGTTCATGCCTGCCCGAATATGTGGGTTCCCCGCCAAACTGTCGGCCAGAATGTGTCGTAAGCTCCGAATGCTCGCAAGACAAAGCCTGCATCAAGCAGAAATGTGTCAATCCTTGTCCTGGACCCTGCGGCACAAATACTAACTGTAAAGTAATCAACCACAGTCCGATATGCTCGTGCAGGTCGTCATTCGTCGGCGATCCATTTACACTCTGCACTCCTATTAAATGTAAGTTTTGTGAAACTTGGTGAAAGTTGCATTTTTTTTACATTTTTATAACTTTAGTGTAAGATGATCACTATTATTTATGTGTCCTCGCAAACTTACAATGATTTCTTTACAGACGAGACTGTTCCTGATAATATAAGGAATCCTTGTGTGCCGTCGCCATGTGGTCCAAACGCTGAGTGCAGAGATATCGGCAATACGCCGTCATGCTCGTGCCTTACTTCTTTCATTGGCAGCCCACCGAACTGTCGACCAGAATGCACAATACATGCGGATTGCCCAAGTGACCGAGCGTGTATTAATTCGAAGTGCCAAGACCCGTGCCCAGGATCATGTGGTATATCTGCTGTATGCAGCGTTCTTAACCACATTCCGATCTGTACATGCATCGAAGGATATGTCGGTGATCCATTCACCAGCTGCCGGCCGAAGCCTTTAGAAGGTATTTACTTTTTTCCTAAACTAGTGTTTATAACTTCTTATTAAAAAAAAAAACTATTTCCTTTTAAACTGTTAAAACTACGTTACAGTTTATTATATTATTTGTTGCAGTTGAACCGACAGTTGTGGATGCGTGCACAAATATACGATGTGGTTCCAATGCAGAGTGCATAAATGGTCAATGCCATTGTTTACCGGAATATCATGGAGATCCATACTTCAACTGCAGACCAGAGTGTGTATTTAGTTCCGACTGTGATCAATCTAAAGCATGCGTGCAAAGAAAATGTGTTGACCCGTGCGTTGGCGCCTGTGGGCAAAACGCCGTATGTCAAGTGGTAAATCATATCCCCATGTGTAGCTGCAACAATGGATTTACCGGAAATGCCTTTGTTTTATGCAATCCTATAAGAGGTAATAATATGAACAATCACGAAATAATGATGTTATTTTTAATTGGTTCTTCGTTTAATTGAATGATAATTTTACTTTTTACAGAAGCACCAAACCGAAGCCCGTGCAGCACACCAGTATGTGGCCCCAACAGTCAATGTCGTGAAATTAACAACCAAGCGGTGTGCTCTTGTCTGCCTACATATCTGGGAATACCACCAGCTTGTCGCCCAGAATGTGTAGTGAGCTCAGAGTGTCCGCAAAACCAAGCATGTATGAAACAGAAATGTGTGAACCCTTGCATCGGAACGTGTGGCTTGCGAGCCACGTGCGAAGTTGTCAATCACAATCCGATTTGCGCCTGTCCAGCAGCTCATTCCGGTGATCCGTTCGTGGAGTGTCATTTTGTATCAAGTAAATATCATTCATACTTTAAAGCAATACGGTTATTTAAAAAAAATACTTCCACTAATCATGTTATTTTCCATTTTATAGATGCTCCACCTCTAGAAGTCAACCCATGTCAGCCATCACCATGTGGACCAAATTCAATTTGCCAAGAAATTAACGGGAGCCCGTCTTGTACTTGCTTGCCAGAATATAAGGGGCAACCACCCTATTGCAAACCGGAATGTATCAGTAATAGCGAGTGTTCACCGCATTTGGCATGTGTTAATCAAAAGTGCAGAGATCCATGTGTTCAGGCGTGTGGAGCAAATGCCGAATGCCGCGTAGTTAGTCACTCAGCGATGTGCGTTTGTCCACAAGGTTATTTCGGTGATCCATTTTCACAATGTGCACTGCAAAGCATAAATGAGCTATTAAGTCCTTGCTCTCCATCACCTTGTGGACCGAATGCGGTATGCAGGGAACAAAACAAGGCTGGATCCTGTGTATGTAATGAAGGGTACTTTGGAAATCCATATGAAGGATGTCGTCCCGAATGTGTAAGCAACTCGGATTGCCCAGGAAACAGAGCTTGTATTGGAAATAAATGTCAAGATCCTTGCCCGGGTACTTGTGGCATCAACGCCGAATGTGCTGTGGTGCATCACGCTCCGACGTGTACATGCATCAGTGGCTACACAGGCGACGCTTTCCGTCGGTGCAACCTCATTCCTCGTAAGTAGCCTTTACTTGTTATTATTCTCCCTTGTATCGTATCATTTAAATTATTTTAAAGTACCTAATCAATTGAAAATTTCCAGAACAAGATACAACTCCAGTAAATGTATGCTATCCAAATCCATGTGGACCACATAGTCAGTGTCGCGAGATAAATGGCCAGGCCACATGCAGCTGTTTACCTAACTACTTAGGGGAGCCTCCAGCTTGTAAGCTCGAATGTGTGATGAACTCGGACTGTGCCTCAGACAAAGCGTGTATAAACCAAAAGTGCGTGAAACCTTGTCCAGGCCCTTGTGGTCAAAGAGCAGAATGTAGGGTATTTAATCATAACCCTATTTGTAGCTGTGGTACTGGTCTGACCGGTGATCCATTCACTAGGTGTTACTCTAAACCAGGTAAATAGACAGAATAATTTGACATACTTAAAAACTTTAATCGATGCATTATTTAAAAACCAAGGGCTATACTTAACGAAAGCATCCTTAATATTTCAGTACCTCAGCCAGTTTTAGACGAAAACAAGGATCCGTGTGTACCATCACCATGCGGTGCTTTTGCGACTTGCCGTAACTTTGGAGGTCAAGCTTCATGTTCTTGCTCTCCGGGGTACATTGGTAGCCCTCCCAGCTGTCGTCCTGAATGTGTCAGGAATCAAGACTGCATCAGTTCATTAGCATGTATTAACGAGAAGTGTAAAGATCCTTGCCTTGGCTCGTGTGGACAAAACGCACGTTGTTCAGTCATGAATCACCTGGCGATCTGCACTTGTTTCGAAGGTTATAAGGGAGATCCGTTTACTGCATGCGCCGTAGAACCTTTAAAAGGTAGGTTATTGATCTTATTTTATTTGATTAGGAGAGCATGTGCATATCAATAGTATGAAACTTTTATACATTTTACCATGTTCAAAATCTATTTAAACTATAATTTTAGGGTTCCTGAAATCGAAACATTAGATCAGTATGGGAGATCTATGCAGCGTATTATACCTACTATTCTTCTATTTTTAGACACTGCACCACTTGATTTGTGCAATCCATCACCTTGCGGCTCCAACACGCAATGTCACAACGGAGATTGCACATGTCTGCCGGAGTATCACGGCGACCCTTATGTAGGTTGTCGCCCAGAGTGTACAGTCAGCACAGATTGTCAAAGAGATCAGATATGTGTACGTAAGAAATGTGTGAAACCTTGCCCGGACACTTGCGGAGCTAATGCTGTCTGCGAAGTTTTCAACCACATACCAATGTGCAGTTGTCCTGCGGGATATACTGGAAATTCATTCGTCTCGTGCAGTATTCTCCAAGGTATTTTAAATAGATATATTTTTTTACGAGACGTCCCTCGTCTTTTTTATCGTTAATGCAAATATCTTATATTGTTGCTTTTATTTTTAGCGCCTTTGCCTGCAAATCCTTGCAATCCAACTCCATGTGGTCCGAACAGTCAATGTCGAGAAGTAAACCAAGTAGCTGTTTGCTCCTGCATACCTGGGTATTCAGGAAACCCTCCTACTTGCCGGCCAGAGTGTACTACAAGCGCTGAATGTCCACTAAACAAGGCTTGCAATAATTATAAATGCATTTATCCTTGCACCGGCTCGTGCGGCGTTGCAGCAATTTGTGAGGTTGTAAATCACAATCCCATTTGCTCGTGCCCTAATGAATTTATAGGTGATCCATTTACAAGATGTGTACCAAAACGTAAGTAGAAAACGGGAAAATAAAGTAAAAAGTTGTTATTATTTCTTTTTCGACAGTTGTTAACATACCTTAAATATTTTTCAGCACTTGAAATCCCAGCGCAAATAAATCCTTGTTTGCCTTCACCTTGTGGACCATATTCAGTTTGTCAAGCTATTAATGATGCACCATCCTGTTCTTGTATGGCAGAGTATGTTGGGTCGCCACCAAGCTGTCGACCTGAATGTTCTAGTAACAGCGAATGTCCGAACCACTTAGCTTGCATAAACAACAAGTGCAATGATCCTTGTGTAGGAGCATGCGGTTCTATGGCAGAATGCCGCGTTGTCAGCCATACTCCTAATTGTGTATGTCCTCAAGGATATATTGGAGATCCGTTCGTTAATTGTAACGTGCAACATGACGTGATACCTTCAGAGCGACCTACACCTTGTACTCCTTCCCCATGCGGAAGCAATGCTGTCTGTAAAGAACGCAATAACGCTGGATCCTGTATATGTTCCCCTGGGTACTTCGGGAATCCTTATGAAGGTTGCCGTCCAGAGTGCACAGTAAATACAGACTGTCCTTCAAACAGAGTTTGCCAGCAAAATAAATGTCAAGATCCTTGCCTGGGGACATGTGGTGCCAATGCTCAATGTCAGACGGTGAACCACGCTCCAATTTGCACATGCAATAGTGGATACACTGGCAATCCTTTCCATCATTGTACTCTCGTGCAAAGTAAGTCACATGAATTAATTAACAACTATCATGAATTGGATAGTTTCCTGACAAAAAAAATATGATTCTGTTTAGTCCGTCAGTTTGATTATCGAAAAATATTGGAGTTGTGTGTTTTGTTTTATCAAATTAATAAAAATTGACGAAGATTAAATTTGTCAAAAATCATGAGTGGGGGCTTGTGACGTCACGTTTCAGTACATTTTTTTTACCGAAAAGTGACGTCTCAAGAAAAAAAATGTACAGAAATGTGACGTCACACGAGTTTGCAGCACTGTATCGTCTTTAATTTTTGTTCGTACGTGAAAAAAAAAAATGTGTCCAATATTTTTGGAAATCGATCTGATGAAATAATTAGATTTTTTTTTGTTAAGTACCCAATTGTATTTTTTAAAGGCCAATACCATTAAGCATTGTGTATTTACTTCCAGATATTGAACCGCCGACAAATCCTTGTGCACCATCCCCTTGTGGTCCAAATAGCGCATGTAAAGTAGTAAACGATCAAGCTGTTTGTACTTGTTTATCGGATTACAGAGGCGCTCCACCAAACTGCAGACCCGAATGCGTTGTCAGTGCTGAATGCCCTTCAAATAAGGCTTGTGTGGCACTTAAATGCACTGACCCATGTGTTGGGCAATGTGGTCTTAATGCGAACTGCCTTGTCATCAACCACAGCCCTATATGCTCTTGCAGAGATAGTTTTACTGGAGATCCATTCAGTAGGTGCTATCAATTGACAATCGCTACCCATGTTCAAGAATCACCAAAGAACCCTTGCCTACCGTCACCTTGTGGACCGTTCAGTGAATGTAGAGATATCGGTGGTATACCATCTTGCACTTGCCTTCCCAATTACATAGGGGCTCCACCAGGTTGTCGCCCAGAATGTATTATTAACGCCGACTGCTCTAGTAGTTTAGCTTGCATCAATCAGAAGTGCAGAGACCCTTGCCCAGGCTCATGTGGCCTGAACGCTCAATGTATAGTTAAGAAGAACACGCCCATTTGCACCTGTCTTGACAATTACATCGGGGACGCTTTTACTGAGTGCAAACTTCAAGGTAGGTCTTTAAAATGATGCATGTAATAAAATTTAAGCTGTTTTTTTAATGTTTTTTTACTACTTTCGAAAATAACACTTGTGTTACAGAAATTCCTCACGATGAAGTTGATTTATGCAATCCATCACCCTGTGGTTCTAATGCAATTTGCGACAATGGGGAATGTTCGTGTCTACCGGAATACCAAGGAGATCCATACTATGAATGCCGCCCTGAATGCGTTCTTAGTTCAGACTGTTCTCAAGATAAAGCATGCTTCAGGAATAAATGTGTTAACCCATGTAACAGTGGGGTGTGTTCAACTAACGCAATATGTGAAGTAATTAACCATATTCCGATGTGCCGGTGTCCAGAACGTATGACAGGGAATGCATTTGTACAATGTTCACCTGTTGAAGGTAACACTACATTTTTAATTACATTGAATACTTTTTCTTTAATTTGGCAAAATATCTTGTTCTAACATAATTTTAATGATATTTTTTCAGTTGTAAACACGCAACCTTGTCAACCAAGTCCTTGCGGACCTAATAGTCAATGTAGAGAAATAAACACACAAGCGGTGTGCTCGTGTCTCAGCGGGTACAGGGGCAGTCCACCATCCTGCAGGCCCGAATGTACTGTTAGCACAGATTGTTTGCCTAGTGAAGCCTGCAGCAATACGAAATGTGTTAATCCGTGTCAAGGAGCCTGTGGTGTCGCAGCAAAATGTCAAGTGATTAACCATAATCCCATTTGTTCGTGCCCACAGTCATACACCGGAAATCCATTCGTTAGATGTATTATTCAAGAATTTAATCCAGAACCCCAAAACCCTTGCCTTCCATCACCATGTGGACCAAATTCAGTATGCAAAGAAACATCAGGTGCACCTTCATGTTCATGCCTCAGTGGCTTCGTTGGCTCACCGCCATACTGTAAACCAGAATGTATTAGCAATTCTGAATGTCCACTTCAACTCGCTTGTATTAATCAGAAATGTACAGACCCTTGCATTGGTTCCTGTGGTACAAACGCTCAATGTCACGTCCTAAGCCACTCTCCGTCATGTTCCTGCATGGCTGAACATACTGGTAATCCATTTGTAGAATGCCACAGAATTGAAATATACCAAGAAGTAATATCCCCTTGTCAACCCTCCCCCTGTGGAGCCAACGCTATTTGCAAGGAATACAATGGAGCAGGATCATGCACATGCTTGCCTGACTACTTTGGCAATCCCTATGAAGGCTGCAAGCCTGAGTGTATTATAAACACAGACTGTCCATCAAACAAAGCTTGCCTCCAAACGAAATGTCAAGATCCTTGTCCTGGCGCTTGTGCGCCCAATGCCTTGTGTCAAGTGGTCAACCATGCACCATCATGCTCCTGTCAAAGAGGTTATACGGGAGATCCGTTTAGATATTGTACTCCCGAACGTAAGTTTACTTTCGTATGTACTTATAAATGACTAATAACTATACATTATATTATCCTATTACTTTAAAATACATTTTAATTTTAGAAATATTGGATGTACCGATTAATGTCTGTCAACCGTCACCCTGTGGGCCAAACAGTCGCTGTCAGGAGGTAAACAAGCAAGCAGTATGCTCATGTTTACCTAATTACATCGGAGCGCCACCGGGATGTCACCCAGAATGTGTCACAAGTGCAGAATGCTCGAGACAACAAGCATGCATTAATCAGAATTGTGGAAACCCATGTCTAAATGCATGTGGTACAAACGCCGAATGTCAAGTTATAAACCACAGCCCTATCTGTACATGCAAGTCTCGATACACTGGAGATCCATTCACTAGGTGCAACCCGATACCACGTAAGTTAGCGAACGGCTTTTCCAAACAAATAAAAAAAAAAATATTCTTGACACATTCAACTAACAATATTATTTTATTTTTAGCACCTGTGGCAAATTCAGTCTTAGAGCCATACAGAAACCCATGCATCCCATCTCCATGTGGTCCTAACTCGATCTGCCAAGAGACACGAAACGTGCCTTCTTGCACATGTATGCCCAATTACGTTGGAAGTCCACCAAACTGTAGACCTGAATGTACGTTAAACGCTGAATGTCCCACTTCTCAAGCGTGTATCCAGCAGAAGTGCAGGGATCCGTGCCTTGGCTCGTGCGGTGTGGAGGCGTTGTGTACTGTGACACGCCACACTCCTATATGTACGTGCCCAGAAGGTTACACTGGCGATGCATTCACTGTGTGCTCACCTAAACCGTTAGGTATGTTACAATAATTGGAAATCACTATATTAAAAAAAAACATTCTTCGCTCTATAACTTGGTTACTGAATATCTAAATCTTTACAGAAGCTGAGATTATCGACAAATGCAACCCATCTCCGTGCGGGTCGAATGCTATATGTAACGATGGGTTATGCTCTTGTGTTGAAGAGCATCAAGGAGATCCTTATGTAGGCTGTCGACCTGAATGCGTGCTCAGCTCAGATTGTTCGCGTGACAGAGCTTGTGTCCGCAACAAATGTGTCGACCCTTGTCCAGGCACGTGTGCTCCCAACGCAATTTGTGATGTTATTAATCATGTGCCTATGTGCAGTTGCCCTCAAGGAATGACTGGTAACGCATTTTACAATTGTGAACCTATTCAAGGTACGTCAAACAATGTTTTGTTTCTTAATTTTATCCACTTAGCTTAGAATTAAATCGATTGAATTTTAAATACTCATTTTTTGTTTTTGCAGTTCCCTTCGTAACGAATCCGTGTATTCCTACTCCTTGTGGACCCAACAGTCAGTGCAGAGAAATTAACGGACAAGCAGTATGTTCCTGCGTGCTCGGATACCTTGGAAGCCCACCTCTTTGTAGACCAGAGTGCGTGGTCAGTTCTGATTGTCCACTCAACAGAGCTTGTAGTAATCAAAAATGTATTGACCCATGTGTTGGGTCCTGTGGCGTAGAAGCAAAATGTAATGTCGTGAAACATAATCCTATCTGTACCTGTCCACCCAAATACACAGGGGATCCGTTCACAAGATGTGTACCTTACAGTAAGTACTTTTATTAAAACTTTATGTTGGCTGACCATTTTTTGCTTTCCAACGTTGCAACTATACGTTTGCAACGTTGAACGAAGCGCGTTTTTATTTTGCGTAACTAAAAAATACTCAATTATATTTTAGGACCGCCAAGTGCTGATGTAGCACCTTGCACGCCGTCTCCATGTGGACCTAATTCTATATGCAAAGAAATCTCAGGGACACCCTCGTGCACATGTATGCAAAACTTCTTTGGCTCTCCACCATACTGCAGACCTGAATGTTCTAGTAACAGCGAGTGTCTTTCCAATCAAGCATGTATCAATCAAAAGTGTAAAGATCCCTGCGTCAATGCATGTGGTATCAACGCTCAGTGCAGAACAATAAGTCACTCTCCAATGTGTTTCTGTGATAATGGCTTTACTGGAGATCCATTCTCTAATTGTTATCAACAAAATGACGTTTACCCTGAAAAAGCTACACCTTGCGAGCCGTCGCCGTGCGGACCGAACGCTGAGTGCAGAGAACATAACGCTGCTGGGTCCTGTACATGTTTACCTGATTACATTGGAAACCCCTACGAAGGTTGTAGGCCGGAATGCACAGTAAACACAGACTGTATTCCTAGCAAATCATGTATCCGTAACAAATGTCAAGATCCTTGCCCCGGAACATGTGGACCATTGGCAGTGTGTACTGTTGTTAACCATCTTCCATCGTGTAGTTGCCAAGTTGGCTACAGTGGGGATCCTTATATAAGATGTGACATTTCAAGAGGTATGCATTACGATTACAAAATCTGTTTGATATTCTTCTGATATTTGATATATCTGTTTGATATTTGATATTCTGTTTGATATTCTATGTAATTTATCATTTTCATTTCAGATCCAATTCCAGAAATAACAACTCCGTGCGTACCAAATCCATGTGGACCAAATAGTGTGTGCCGGGCCGTTAACGGTCAAAGCGTGTGCTCTTGCATGCCAAATTACATCGGTTCTCCTCCCGGTTGTCGACCAGAATGTACAGTTAGCTCTGAGTGTTCCAAAGAGAAAGCTTGTATCAACCAAAAATGTGCCGACCCTTGCCCTGGTCATTGCGGATTGAATACATTATGTAGAGTTATAAATCACAGTCCTATATGTTCTTGTAGCCCAAGTTTCATTGGGGATCCATTTACTCGCTGTTACCCTCAACGTAAGTTTAATTATAGAATAATGAAATATAAAATTTATTTTTCCATTTAAATGTTTCTCCTTTTTAATAAAAAAAAATCCAATTGCAGCTCCTATACAGCATCTACCAGAACCTGTTGGGAACCCTTGCGTGCCGAACCCATGCGGTGAGAACGCCTTCTGCCGTAGTGTCAACGACGCCCCGTCGTGCTCATGCATGCCTGACTATCAGGGACTCCCGCCGAACTGTCGACCAGAATGCGCTATCAATCAAGACTGTCCGTCAGACAAAGCGTGTATCAACCTGAGATGTCGTGATCCATGTCCGGGAAGCTGTGGACAGAACGCTTTATGTTCAGTATTCTCACACGTTCCCGCCTGCTCCTGTAATCAAGGATTTACTGGAGATCCGTTCGTTCGTTGTTCGATACTTGATCACGTAGCAGGTAAGACCATGTACCTATATTTATCCAAAATCAATTATCAACTTTGAGTCGGATAAGCCTTTGCCCAGGTACTGAAATTTTTAAGAAACTTAATTGACTTACACATATTTACATGTATTTCAGATGAAAATCCGCCAGATCTTTGCAACCCTTCACCATGTGGATATAATGCGCAATGCAGAGATGGAGTTTGTACATGCATCAATGACTACCAAGGAGATCCATATTTTGGTTGTAAACCAGAATGTTTAACAAGCATGGATTGTTCTACAGACAAAGTTTGCTCAGGAAATAAATGTATCAACCCATGCCCAGGAACATGTGCCCCAAGTGCGCAATGCAATGTGTATAATCATATCCCAATATGTACTTGTCCTGAAGGAACAACAGGAAACGCATTCGTCGAATGTCATACATACGAAGGTTAGTAAGCCCGTTCGTTATTTTATACCAATTACATAAATGTATAAAGATACTTTTAAGGATTTAAACATCTAGCAAGTTAGCCATTTTGATAAAGACAACATTAATAAGACGATTGTTGTTCAATATCTTGTTCTATTTTCAGTTTTGCACGTTGAACCTTGTAATCCAAGCCCGTGCGGCCCCAACAGCCAGTGCCGCGCTATAAACAACCAAGCTGTTTGCTCGTGCCTGCCCACGTATATCGGTAGTCCTCCGTCGTGCAGGCCAGAATGTACCATCAGCGCAGAATGTCCTCTGCACGAAGCATGCAACAATCGCAAGTGTATAAATCCTTGCATTGGTAGCTGTGGTTACGGAGCTAGATGCGAAGTAATCAATCATAACCCAATATGTTCATGTCCACCACAATATACTGGGGATCCATTTTCGCGGTGCAGTCCAATTGGTATGTCCACATCTTGAATATGCTACTATATGATTACTTCAATACACATTAATATTCTAACATACTCAAAACAAAGATAAAATATTACACATACTCATATATTCCATTACAACTTTTGTTCTATTTCAGTTGCTACTCCACTGCCACGAGTTGATCCCTGCACACCATCGCCTTGTGGTCCCTACTCAGTGTGTAAAGTGATTGGTGAATCGCCCTCATGCACATGCCAATCAGAATACATCGGCGCTCCACCTAATTGCCGACCGGAATGTATTAGCAATTCAGAATGTTCGAGCAACTTAGCATGTGTCAACCAAAAGTGCAAAGATCCCTGTCCTGGAAGCTGCGGATATAATGCAGACTGTAGAGTTATCAGTCATGCTTTAATCTGTTCGTGTCCATTCGGTCAAACTGGAGATCCTCTGATATCTTGTTCCCCTGTTAAAGGTAAATTAAACTACTACTTGCCATTAACCTGCATTGCGATTGTTGAATAAATACACAGATAGGTACTTACTCGTTTAATATTTCTTACAGACAATGCAATTGAATACAATTCTCCTTGCGAACCTTCTCCGTGTGGTCTAAATGCAGAATGCACTGAAAGAAATGGAGCCGGAGCATGCAGATGTATTGACACGTATGTGGGCAACCCGTACGAGGGTTGTCGACCCGAATGCGTTATTAACACAGACTGTGCTCCTATGCTAGCTTGCATTCAGAGCAAATGTAGAGATCCTTGTCCGGGCATATGTGCAGCAAATGGCATCTGTCAAGTTGTGAACCATTTGCCTTCTTGTTATTGCCCTCCAGGACTAACTGGAAATGCATATGTTAATTGCATTGAGAAATTCGAAGGTATGTTTGGTCAAAACTTACCCTTGTTTTTTTTTGTTAATGATGTGCCTAATAATATCGTTGTATTTCTCGTAGATCCTGTCAAGCCAACACCTTGCTCCCCTTCACCATGCGGACCTAACAGTCAGTGTAGAGAAGTAAACGCACAAGCAATATGTAGTTGTCAAATCGACTTTATGGGGACACCGCCAAATTGTCGACCGGAATGTACTATAAACAGCGAATGCGCCAGTGACAAAGCATGCGTTAACCGCAAATGTGTAGACCCGTGCGTCAATCAATGTGCTAGGAATGCACAATGCAGAGTAATTGCTCACAACCCTATATGTTCATGTCAGGATCGATTCACCGGGGACCCATTTACTAACTGTGTACCAAGTAAGTACTTACTACATTCGAAATAATTTTATTTCTGTGTCCTACTGTTATGCACATATCGTTGAATAAATATTATGTTTTAGTGCTACCATCAATTCCGACGCAGCGACCAGAAGTAAATCCATGCATACCATCACCATGTGGTCCGAATTCTCAATGCCAAGAGTTCAATGGCAACGCACGCTGCACTTGTCTTCCGAATTACATAAGTTCTCCACCGAGGTGCAGGCCGGAGTGTAGTATCAACTCTGAGTGCAACGCAGTCATGGCGTGCATCAACAACCGCTGTAGCGACCCGTGCCCCGGCGCGTGCGGCAATAATGCGCAGTGTAACGTCAACAACCACCTACCGATCTGCTCTTGCTTGCCTGGTTTCAGCGGCGATCCGTTTAGCAGCTGTCAAATCATGCATCAAGGTAGTTATTTTTCACTTTTATTTGATTTGTGCATAAGTTGAGGCCTATATAAAGTGTGGACGTACTTATTTGTCACTTATACTTATGTTTTTATTGTTTAGATTACGAGCCAGTAAATCCTTGCTCACCATCACCATGTGGTGCTAACGCTGTGTGTGACAATGGTGCTTGCTCATGCTTACCAGAATACTTTGGTGACCCATACTTTGCATGCAAACCTGAGTGTGTGCTAAACTCAGACTGCTCAAGAGATAAAGCCTGTATCAGAAACAAATGCAATGACCCATGCATTGGAACCTGTGGAGTTGGAGCCATTTGTGAAACTATCAATCATATTCCTATGTGTTCATGCCCACAAGGATTTACTGGGACACCGTTCCACTATTGCAGTGAAGTTAAAGGTAAAATTGAATACTTAGCCTACTGAGTTATCTTCCTTTACTCGTCGATAAAGAGCTGTTATCTAGTAAAACTGTTCCATTTTGCAGAACCGGCAACACCGATCAATTTATGTGACCCGTCCCCGTGCGGCCCATTCAGTCAGTGTAGAGAAGTAAATGGCCACGCTGTGTGTGTCTGCGTGCAGGGTTACCTGGGTAGCCCGCCTAACTGTCGCCCGGAGTGCACAGTTAGCTCCGATTGTAACCTGAACCGAGCTTGTTCCAACCAGAAGTGCATAGACCCATGTCCAGGCGCTTGCGGACGGAACACACATTGCATAGTTGTCAATCACAACCCTGTTTGTACCTGCTTATCAGGCTACTCCGGGGATCCATTTTCTATTTGTCAATTAATTCGTAAGTATACATCACTTTTTGAATATTAACATAATGAAAGATTTTGCGGCACTTGACATAGATAATATGTTATAAAAATATTTCATTACAGCTGCTACGCCGCCAGAAAAAATAAACCCGTGCCTTCCTTCACCATGTGGACCTAACTCTCAATGCACAGAAAATGGAGAGAATGCTGATTGCCGGTGCTTGCCCGATTTTACTGGCTCTCCACCCAATTGTAGACCCGAATGTACCAGTAACACAGAATGTGCATCAATTATGGCATGTATAAATAGGAAATGCCAAGATCCATGTCGTGGTTCGTGCGGTGTTAACGCTGAATGTAGAGTCGTTAGTCATACACCCATTTGCTTATGTCAAAATGGCTACACCGGCGATCCATTCCTCTACTGCACCATCAAAGTGGCCGCCACCGAAATAGAACGTCCAACACCTTGCGTTCCTTCACCATGTGGCGCAAACGCCGAATGCAGGGAGCAAAGTAATGCCGGATCGTGCACATGTTTACCTGGATACTTTGGTAACCCTTACGAATCATGCAAGCCAGAATGTCTGATAAATTCAGATTGTCCATCGAACTTAGCATGTTATCAAAACAAATGTCACGATCCCTGCCCGGGCACATGTGGCGTAAATGCTCAGTGTAACGTGGTCAATCATATTCCAAGCTGTTCTTGCCCTGATTTGCATTATGGGGATCCGTACAAGATATGTGCATACAAAGTTCAACGTAAGTATTTAAATGTATTATTATTGAACATAAAATGAAAGTGTCTGTTTGGAATTTCAAAATATCAGCTTTTTACTGAATGTTTAAGATAGTATACACAGTACTTACAACAAAAACAAAACTATATTACAAACAGATAGCTAATGTCATATTCAAATACGTAAGTAATATTTTATAATAATTTCACGCGTACGTAGGTCTAAGGCAACAGCCAGTTAGAATGAAATGAATAAAAACAAAATATAATATTCCGCCAAAATATTGTAAGGCCTGCTTGCGCCACAATCACTATGACACAGATGTTAGATTTGCGGTGCAACCGGGCTTGATTAACATATCCTTGATCTCGACGAACGCTTCATTACAATATATCATATTACCTATTCATATTTTATTGCAGCCGATCCAATAGACCCATGCAATCCTTCACCATGCGGCCCGAACAGTCAATGCAAAACGCAAAATGGTATAGCTATATGTACTTGCTTGAGTGGCTACCAAGGGTCACCTCCAGACTGCCGTCCAGAATGCGTTACGAGTTCGGAATGTCCATTAGACAAAGTATGTGAGAACTTCAAATGTGTATCGCCTTGTGACAGAGCTTGCGGTATACAAACAGAATGCAGAGTTATAAATCACAATCCAATTTGTTCTTGCAAACAAGGTTACACGGGCGATCCATTCTCGGTTTGTTACGTACTTCCTGAAAAGCAACCGTCTATAAAGGATCCAGTCCAGCCATGCGTTCCTTCTCCTTGTGGATTGAATGCAGAATGCCGCGATATTGGTGGAGTACCATCTTGCTCATGTACACTTGGATTCTTCGGCAGTCCTCCTAACTGTAAACCGGAATGTGTAGTGAACACTGACTGTAGCAATGATAAGTCTTGCATGAACATGAAATGTCAGAACCCTTGTTTGGGATCTTGTGGCTTAAACGCAATTTGTAATGTTGTTAATCACATACCAATTTGTTCATGTCCGAATGGATATGAAGGCGATCCTTTCGCAGTATGCAACGTCAAACCACCGGGTAAGTTAAAGATTATTCGTTGTAAAGGCAGACAAACACGTTTTGAAAGCAATTCAACTTAATCCTGGTGCGTGTTAAGTATTTCTGTCAATTTTGTGATACTGTTTCAGACACGCCCCAGAACATTGACCCATGCCATCCTTCGCCTTGCGGAGCTAATGCAGTATGTAACAACGGCGAGTGCACGTGCTTACCCGAGTATCAAGGAGACCCATACTACGGTTGTCGACCTGAATGTGTTCTTAGTACAGACTGCCCGCTAGACAAAGCGTGCCTTAGATCAAAATGTGTTGATCCTTGCCGTGATATGTGCGGTCTGAACGCCGAATGCAATGCATATAACCACATCGCGATCTGTAGCTGTCCTAGTGGTATGACAGGAAACGCGTTTACACAGTGCATCCGCATTGAAAGTATGTACCAACTTCAGATAAACAAGCAGAATTTTCATAATCCTTCTTCAATAATAACATACGCCTATAAATAAACGTTTTCATTTACAGAACCTGTAACTAGGCCATGTGAACCTTCTCCTTGTGGACCAAATAGTTTTTGCAGAGAAGCGAATGGGCAAGCTGTATGTGCCTGTCTCCAAGATTATATTGGCAATCCACCCAACTGTCGCCCAGAATGTATTCAAAGTACAGATTGTACTCCGTCTCTGGCTTGCATTAATCGGAAATGCCAAGACCCATGCCCAGGATCATGCGGTCATAACGCAATATGTAACGTTAACAATCACAATCCAATATGCACATGTCCACCAAGATATACTGGCTCTCCATTTACTCACTGTTACGGTACGTGATCTTTATTTGTAATTTTCTATATACCGAAATAATTAACGTACTCTTATATAATAGTACTTGTACCTAATATGTTTACTTATATTTTTAGTCCAAGCAATTGAAGAACGGCCTTCAAACCCATGCGTGCCGTCACCATGCGGACCGAATACTATATGTAACCCAACAGCCAACGGCGATTCATACGTTTGCACATGTCAGCCGACGTTTGAAGGCACTCCACCGCAGTGTCGCCGCGAGTGCACTACCAGTGACGACTGCCCGTCGAACAGAGCTTGTATTAACTACAAGTGCAACGACCCATGTCCCGGTTCTTGTGGAACTAATACTCAATGTGCTGTACGCTTGCATAGTCCAATGTGCTCTTGTGAAGAAGGGTACACCGGCGATCCATTCACGGCCTGTTACATATTACCACAAGCTATCGAAAAATTAGATCCCTGTAATCCTACACCATGTGGAGCCAATGCTCAATGCAAAGTTTCCAGAAATGGCGCTGCAGCGTGTATTTGTGAGCCTGGATATTTTGGAAATCCCTACGAGTCTTGTAGACCCGAATGTGTGGTGAATACCGACTGTCCTTATAATAGAGCATGTCTGAGGAACAAATGTGAAGATCCTTGTCCGGGAGTTTGTGGTTCCACTGCGTTATGTCAAGTTATTAACCATATTCCATCATGCAACTGTGCACCTGGATATACAGGAAATCCATATACCTACTGTCACATCATCATTGTCGAACAAAGTAAGTTTTGGACCTTTGTCACCCTAACGACATACCTTCGTTGAAAGTGTTTTAATCTTCACTTCTTTTTACAGCGCCGATTCCTGAAAGTCCTTGTGTGCCAAATCCATGCGGAAGCAACTCCATCTGTAAGGACAACAACGGACTAGCAATATGCTCGTGCATGCCAGATTTCTATGGATCTCCACCTAGTTGCCGACCCGAGTGCACAGTCAACTCGGAATGTGACTCTTTCAAGAGTTGTATCAGGCAGAAATGTGTTGACCCATGTATTGGTTCATGTGGACTAGAAGCCGAATGTAGAGTTGTAAACCACGCCCCGATATGTTCCTGTAGGAGAGGATTTGAAGGAGACCCATTTGTAAGATGTGGCATTGTCAAAGGTATAATTGGTACAACAATATTTGATTGAAAAACCTCATATAATTACTTTCGGAATGCACCTAACACTTATTTTTATTACAGAAATTACAGTTCCACTTCAAGATCAAAACCCATGTTTACCATCACCATGTGGACCAAATTCTCAATGTCAAGTGATAAATCAAGCATCATCATGTGCGTGTTTGGAGAACTATGTCGGCTCGCCACCGAACTGTCGAGCGGAATGTACCGTGAACTCAGACTGTCCAAGCAACAAAGCTTGTATTAACCAAAAATGTCGCGATCCATGCCCGGGCTCATGTGGCTTACAAACAGAGTGCCAGGTTTACCAGCACGCAGCTATTTGCAGTTGCAGAGAAGGATATACTGGAAATCCATTCCAAAGTTGTCGTGTAAAGGAGAAAATAGGTAAATATTTCGTAGAACCTTGATATAAAATTCTTTACTAACCAACTTTCTCCGTCTTTATTCTTTGTGTTACTCAGACGTATTTACTTTTAAATATTATTCATTTAAATGAACCCTATTTGACTGTTTACAGAACCTCTGCCTGCTGTATTTGACAAGTGCAACCCAAGCCCCTGCGGAGCAAACGCCGACTGTAACGATGGACAATGTACATGTAGGCCCGATTACTTCGGAAATCCGTACTTGAGTTGTCGTCCGGAATGCACACACAACTCCGATTGTCCTCCTACCAAAACATGTGTTAACAACAAATGTGTTAATCCTTGCATAAATCTATGCGGACAGGGAGCTTTATGTGAAGTATATAACCACATACCAATGTGTAGTTGTCCACCGAATACTAGTGGAAATGCATTCTTTTCATGCACTCCAATATCAGGTAAATATAAAACTTCGCAGCGTTGTGTGCTTATTTCGATAGGATCGAAATTGACATGCATACTAAAATTTCTATCCGTTTCCAGTGATACCAGAAAACCGAAACCCATGTCATCCGTCTCCATGTGGACCGTATAGTGTATGCCGAGCGATGCAGGAACAAGCCGTTTGTTCGTGTCTGATTGGCTACATAGGCGCACCTCCATCGTGTAGGCCGGAATGTCTGGTGGATTCAGATTGTACAAGTCTCATGGCGTGTTCAAATCAAAAATGCAGCAATCCTTGTGTTGGTTCTTGCGGATTACACGCCGAGTGTCGCGTTCATAACCACAAGCCTATCTGTTACTGCAGAAATGGTTACACCGGGGATCCATTTACCCATTGTGTAGTCATTCAAAGTGAGTATCACAACGACAGAAATTACTACTATGAACTCAGCATAATGTAATCCATTGATTTAGTTACGGTTCCTCTAAGCTCAATAATCTTAGATACTTGCACCCAACCTCTCTCTACTATTCTGAGATACGTATAGAAACTAGAAACCGATTTAACAATATTACGAAATTACTTACTTCAGCTGATGTGTACCTACATGTGTTTTTTATTAGATGATCCACCACCAAAGAGAACACCGTGTGAACCATCTCCATGTGGTCCCAATTCTGAATGCAGAGCAGTAAACGAAGCACCATCGTGTTCTTGTCAACCCAATTACATGGGACAACCACCATACTGTCGCCCAGAGTGCTCTACAAACAGTGAATGCAGTTTTAATAAGGCATGCATAAACAACAAATGTGCTGATCCATGCATTGGTGCCTGCGGGCTTAACACGGAATGTCGGGTTATCAGTCATTCACCGCAATGTGCGTGCCAACCAGGATACGAAGGAGACTCATTCTATCAGTGCACTGCTATCAAAGGTATTTAAAAATGATTCTGTTCTTGGCGATTCAAATACTTGTTGCATCAATTTACTACTTCCATTTCTATAAATATCTACATAAACACATTCAGTTCCAGATGTAAAACCGCCACCACCGACTGCACCATGTGTGCCGAACCCATGTGGTCCAAACGCTGTGTGCCAAGAGCGTAACAACGCTGGCAGCTGTACATGTGTCACGGGATATTTCGGCAATCCTTATGAAGGATGTAGACCCGAATGCGTACTCAATTCTGACTGCCCCGAAAATTTAGCTTGTATCAATAACAGATGCCAAGATCCGTGCCCCGGACTGTGCGGAAGTAATGCTCAATGTCAAATGATTAATCATATACCTAACTGCGCTTGCACATCAGGATACGTGGGTAGCCCGTATGAAAGGTGCATTCTTAGAGAAGGTAAACACTCTTTTTTCTTAAGTATTGCTTTCATAAATTAAACTTTATGTATACAATGTTCATAAATTTGAAAACTATTCTTGAATGAATGAGTAATAACTAAACTATAACTCTTGATAATACCTTCTTGGTTTTATTAAATAATACCTTATATTTGCAGAACCACAGCGTGACGTTTGCAATCCATCCCCATGTGGCCCCTACAGTACTTGCAACGCTGCTGACAATAATGCCATATGCACTTGTCTATCAGAATATATTGGAAACCCACCAAATTGCAGACCAGAATGTATGATGAGTTCAGAGTGTCCTCTCAACAAAGCATGTATCAAGCAAAAGTGTATCGATCCATGCATTGGAGTATGTGGAGAAAATGCACAATGTCGTGTGTATCACCATAGCCCTTACTGTACGTGTTTACCTGGTTTCGAAGGAGATGCATTTATCAGATGTTCAAAAGAAAAAGTGTTACCGCCACAAGAAAAATCTCCGTGTGAACCCAATCCTTGCGGTCCATTTGCAACATGCAGGGAATCAGCTGGATCAGCTATCTGTAGTTGTAGGGAGGGCTACTTCGGAGCCCCACCCCGATGCGCGCCAGAGTGTGCTATCAACGAAGATTGTCCGAATGATAAAGCCTGTGTACGGGAAAGATGTGTTGACCCATGTATTGGATCTTGTGGCTCTAATACTGAATGCCGAGCAATGAACCATCTGGCTATTTGTACATGTTTACCAAGCCATCGAGGCAATTCTTTCGTCGGATGTTACCTATTCGATGGTATGTATTTTTTAGGGAATTTAGAAACATGATAAACTATAAACGCAATCATTTATTAAAAATAAAATGAAATATTACGTTTTAGTTGATTAATGTTATGAACTTATTTTAAATGGTAATGATCATGTTTGAAAGGATACGCGCAAAAGATATCGTTAAGTAAATATGTTAAAACAACCATAAATAAAGCAACTGTATAATTTTCAGAACCGCAAACACCAGCACCGATAGACCCGTGCGCCCGAAATCCTTGCGGAAGTAATGCTATTTGTAGCAACGGTACATGTTCATGTATTCCGGGATATCACGGCAATCCTACAATAGAGTGTCGACCCGAATGTACCATTGACGTTGACTGTGACAAACGTCAAGCCTGCGTGAACTACAAATGTGTTGATCCGTGCAAAAATGCATGCGGTCTCGATGCAGTGTGCAATGTCTATAATCACATTGCCATATGCGAGTGCCCAGCACCTCTTCAGGGAGATGCCTTCATAGCTTGTCGGCGTGTGATAGGTAAGAACCTACTTTATTTCTAAAATGATGGTTCAGAAACAGTACTATTGGATATAAAATACTTGATAATACCACCAAAGAAAACATTCAGAATTAACTATAAATTACAAATACAGCACCGGTGGAGACAGAGCCCTGTTCGCCCAACCCATGCGGGCCCAACAGCGTGTGCCGCGCGCAAGGCTCAGTGGCGCACTGCTCGTGCCGGCCGCCCATGTACGACGAGCCGCCTAGCTGCCGACCCGAGTGCCACAGCTCAGCCGACTGCCCCGCCGCGCTGGCTTGCCGCTCGGGCAAGTGCCGCGACCCATGCCCGGGCGCGTGCGGTGCTCACGCCGATTGTCGAACAACCATGCACTCACCTATTTGTAGTTGTCCACCTGGTTTCACTGGGGATCCATTTATTCGTTGTATGCGAGGTATGTAAATTTTTATTTCTAGGGGTCGAGGTAACTCTCGATATTTATTCCGATCATACAAATTTAACATGATTATTATTTACAGCACTCGATTCTGAGGCTAAAAAGAATTCACCCTGTCCGGACTGTGGTCCGAATGCTGACTGCGCTGATGGCCGCTGTCGCTGTCGCCCAGGATTCTTCGGAGCACCCCCATCCTGTCGTTACGAGTGTCTGGAGTCCAATGATTGCGAATGGCATCTTACTTGCATTAACAGACGTTGCGTAGATCCCTGCCCGGGAGCATGCGGTCAGGGCGCCGACTGTGTTCCGGTGGCTCATGAGCCACGTTGCACTTGTCCTCCTACCACTTCTGGAAACCCTCTCGCGGCGTGCCATCCCATCAAAAATATTCGTAAGACAGATTAGATCAAACGGATGATTGCTTTAAGAAAAAATATTTTCGTAAAATACGTAATGTGTTTCTGAAATGCAGGGATTTAGGATACGGCAATCTTGCGTCTTCGCTTTTAAAGCTTAGGCATGGGTTTTACTAGCGAAACCAAGTGCGCCGTTCGCCTCTTTAAGTGACGAAAATTTTAGCTTGACGACGAGCTTTCCATAATATTTGCTTCGTTGATCTTAACTTAGGCACAGGTTTAAACTTTTATGTACCGTGTTACAGTAAATCCAACAAAGGATGCCTGTGTACCATCACCGTGTGGACCTGGTGCCTTGTGTCGAGTGAAAGGAACAAGCGCTTCTTGTGAATGTGAACCCGGCCTGCGTGGTGACCCGAACACTGGATGCCGACCTGAATGTCTCGCGGACTCTGATTGCTCTCCTGCGAAAGCTTGCATACGCTCTCACTGCCGTGACCCTTGCCAGGGTACCTGCGGTGTAGGGGCAGATTGTGAAACCGTCAATCACATACCTCTGTGCTCGTGCCCACCAGGAACTAGAGGAAACGCATTTGAAAGATGCTTTGTAGAAATGACCCGTAAGTCCTATAATTATGAACGTTATTTGCGATATCAAAATAAACTCATACGTAAATTCAATTAATTTTATGGTTTACAGCACCGCCATGTACTCCATCTCCATGTGGCCCAGGAGCCCTGTGCTCAGTGGTCGGCGACAGCGCCATGTGCACGTGCCCGAGTGGCACGAGTGGCGACGCCGCCTCCACGGGTTGCAGGCCCGAGTGCGTGGTCAGCTCGGAGTGCCCGCGCGACCGCGCCTGCGTGCGCAACAAGTGTGTGGACCCCTGCCCCGGCACGTGCGGCAACGCAGCCAGGTGTCGCGTCTTTAACCATGCGCCTATCTGCTGGTGTCCACCATCCACAACTGGCGATCCATTTGTTGGCTGTATAGGTTAGTACCATAATATTTCTCGCCGTAGCTAAGCTAAATACAAAGGCAGCCTACGTAATTACGTATACGTCTGTTTGACGGTATACACGGCGACACGTCAACCTATCCAGAATAACCTGAATTCGCTTTGTATGAGCTTCCCGTACAATGTGAGATCAGCAGTCTGGATTGGTTATTGTGCGTACAATTTAACCTATTACTTCGAACTTAAGAAAAAGGAACTAATTTTTTTTTTCCTTAGAAACATCACCGAAATCTGATGATCCCTGCGACCCCAATCCTTGTGGAGCGCATGCTACCTGCCGCAATGGAATATGCACCTACTATGAATGTACCGTCAACGATGACTGTTCGGGCGACCGTGCATGTATCAACAGAAAGTGCACTGATCCATGCGTGAACGCCTGTGGTATCAATGCGATATGCACGGGCGTGAGACACTCGCCGGTGTGTTCGTGTCCCGCTGGCTACACAGGATCCCCGTTTGTGCGGTGCAACGTGATCTCTGTGCCGCCGCCATTGCCGACGCCCGAGTGCGTCTCAGACGATCAGTGCGCCGACAACACCGCGTGCGTCAATACGCATTGCTCGCCCGTATGTGGCCTCAACAACTGCGGGCTGAATGCACGCTGTGTCGCCAAACAACATAGAGCCCTTTGCACTTGCCTACCAGGATACGAGGGCGACGGCTACACAGGATGTTACTCAGGTATTCATTATTCATAAGTACCTGCAATACTCTTACTAATATTAACTGATTAAAATGCATGCTACTTTCAAAATTCAGTCACAGACTTTCTTACGCAATGAACCTACATTATGATAGTTGTGTGTGTGAATAAATAAAAGCAGGTACTTACTTCTTTTCGCTTGTTCCAGTGCAATGCCATAGCAACAATGATTGTCCAGATGACGAAAGCTGCGAGGGTGGTTCGTGTGTGAAGGTCTGCTTGCGCATACGTTGTGGAGGCGAGGCGCACTGCGTTGCGCGCGGCCACACTGCGTCGTGTGAATGTAACGCTGGTGCCCATGGAAACCCATGGACTGGATGTCGCAGAGCCGAATGCGTAGTAGATGACGACTGCTCCTCCTGGCTGGCTTGCTCTCGCGATACTTGCAAAGACCCATGCCTCGGAGCATGTGCTCAGGGCGCGATCTGCACGGTTGTCCGCCATGTACCAACTTGCGAGTGTCCCAGAGGCACCCAGGGCAATCCTAAGATTGAATGCCGAAGAGGTTTGTTATTTCATGCGTATGCTCATAAAGAATACTCTATTTTCTATGCGTAACGTATACGTATAATATACCCTACTTCTTTCCTTAGTTATAGACGACGCACAATGTGAAATGGACGGTGATTGCGGCCCCGGCCTAGCATGTCTGCAGAATATATGCAGGAATCCCTGTGAACCAACATCTTGTGGCGTTCGAGCAGAGTGCAGAGTTGCTAATACACTACCATTCCGAACACTCGTTTGCGAATGTCCTAAGCCTCTCGTTGGGGACGCTTCTGTACAATGTAACCCAAGTACGTATTTAATGAATGTTTGTTTAAGCTACTTTTTATAAATTAAATAATTATGTAAGCCTTTTATTCATTCATTTTAATGATCATTATGCTCACTTATGACAGCCCTCCAGACTTATTTACAGATATCGCAGGAAGAAATTATTTCAATTTTAAAATACGGTAGGTTTGATTACAATGGGATTACACCGGACTAGAATTTTAGTTCCTATTATGATAATATGCACGATAGATACTTTTCATGTAATAAAGGCATGTAAATATATACAGCATTACGAGTACCTACCTACTGCACCAAACTTTCTGTTATGTAAGGTTCTTCCGAGGCTAGAGGTATATTGTATAAAGATTTGACTTTTAAGTGTAGGTACCTACGTAAAGTGTTGTGCATGCCTGCACAACAAAAGATACAACCTCCGAATCCGTTTGCGCGCGAGCAACACCATCATGTAAATCATTTTTTTATTTGCAGGAGGCGAATGCAGCGCAGACAGTGAATGTGGATCAGAGGAGCATTGCGTTAACCGTGTGTGCGTGAATGCGTGCGCCGACAAAACATGTGGCTCGGGAGCCGAGTGCCGCGCCAGTGCGCATCGGGCCACGTGCACTTGCGTGTCAGCACTGCAAGGCAATCCGGATGTGGCCTGTACACTAGGTAAGTCCTTCGAAAATACCTTGATGTTTTTGCCTTTATTTGTTGATTACTTTATCTAGGATTTGCTATTATAATTTAACAAGCTCTGCCCTAGCCTATAAGTGAAGGTTATTTTCTTGCTTACAGGTGAACCGGGTGTGGAGTGCACGTCTGACTCGCAATGCGGTGGAGCGGAAGCATGTGTGTCGCAGCGCTGCGTGTCGGCGTGCGCGGGTGCGTGCGGCACCGGTGCGCTGTGCGACGCCGCGCAGCACCGTGCGCGTTGCCACTGCCCGCCCGGCACCGCCGGCGACCCTGCGCGCATTTGTTACACACGTAAGTCTCACTTACCCACTCTCCGTTGTATGTCATTCACACGTTAGATCGTTATAAATAATGCCTGCTTATTTAAATATTTTACAGCTGAATGTACATCAGATGACAACTGCCCATTCGACAAGAGTTGTGTCAACAATTACTGTCAAGATCCTTGCACTCTCGGTACGCCGTGCGGAAGAGACGCGAGCTGCGTGGCAGTTGCGCACATGGCTAGCTGCCGTTGCCCGGCCGGGACCCAGGGTGACCCACGACGTGCCTGCGTGTCCGCTATCTGTCACTACAACGAAGATTGTGACGACACTCAAATCTGCAACCGACTGAACCGTGTTTGCCAGCCGGCGTGCTCCGAGCAGTCGTGCGCACCCGGCGCGCAGTGCACCGCGCGCAGTCACCGCGCCGAGTGTTCCTGCCCGGCAGGCCGTACCGGAGACCCGTACGCTCGCGGCTGCAGCATAGAGCACGACGAAACAGAGTGTACTACCGACGCTGATTGTTCGGCGCCATTCGCCTGTGTTAATGCACGCTGCATCGACCTCTGTTTAGGAAATCCCTGCGACTCTGGCCTAATTTGTAAGATCGTCGACGTGCTACCATTACGTGCTGTGGCTTGTATTTGCCCCGATGGAGGTCGTGTGGCACCTGACAATGGTTGTCGAGCTCCACCCGAAGCTGAATGCTCAGTCGATTCTGAATGCGCGAACAGCCAAACATGCCGTCGTGGCAGCTGTGTTGACGCCTGTAGAGCTGATCCATGCGGACAAAATGCTATTTGTGAATCAATAGACCATACATCTCGCTGCACTTGTGCACCTGCATACACAGGAAATCCGAGAATTGAATGTAATCTAAGTAAGTACCTGCCTTGATGAAACGTATTCTATTCCTCAGGTAATGTCGGAATTGCAAACTTTACGTGCCATTTGTTTTACAGTACCTCGAATCCCTATCGTCTATGACTGCTATAATGACGAGGAATGCGGCCCAGAACGAGCTTGCTTCGAGCGCGCTTGTGTAAACCCATGTAACGATGCGTGCGGCCTCGGAGCACTATGCCGAGTTATAAACCATAAGCCGCAATGCTCTTGCCCCAGAGGTTATGCGGGTGATGGATACGACAGATGCTCGCCTCGTAAGAAAAGATTTATTATTAATTTTTATACACGCGTCTTCTGTTTATTTTATTTTGCATAGTACTTTAACTATACTGAGTATAGGCCTAAACTAAATACTTTTTTCAGCTTCTATTGATAAAACCAATATCCTTGGTTGCAAAGCCAATTCTGAATGTCCACTATCGCAAGCGTGTGTCAACGGCGCATGCGCAGATCCATGCGCGTGCGGCTCCAACGCAGAGTGCACCGTAGTGAGGCACCATCCCGTATGCTATTGTGAACGAGGATATTCAGGCAACCCCTACATCGGCTGCACTAAAGGTGAGTTGCATGTTACATTATTTCTTAACCACTTCTGTTAGTTATTTTAGTTTCAATATTATATTGTAATGGCGCCATATTGTTTTTATTTTACAGTTGGTTGTGGATCCGATTCAGAGTGTCCCGACAGCGATACATGTTACAACGGCGCTTGCGTCAACCCTTGTGTGGTTGAAGCTCCTTGCGCTATCAGCGCCGAATGCTTCGGTAAAGCACATCGTCCTAACTGTCGCTGTCCTACGGGAACCACTGGAAATCCCTACACCAGGTGTCAAACCACTGAGTGTGAGATTGATAATGATTGTAACGATGACAGCGTGTGTGTAAAGGGATCTTGTCGCCACGCCTGTTCGAGTGACGGCCGAAACCCTTGTGCTAACAATGCTGACTGCTTCGCACGGAACCACGCTGCATCTTGTAAGTGCCCTTCGGCATTCCCTCTCGGAGATCCTCTCGTCCACTGCCTGAGACTCGACGTAATCGGTGAACCTGAATGCCGCATGGACAGTGAATGTCCCAGCGGCTATGCTTGTCTTAGAGACGAATGCCGCGAAGCTTGCAGCGAATTAAAACCATGCACTGGCAACGCTCGCTGTACTGTATCAGACAGCGTACCATTCCGAACTTTGATATGTCGCTGTCCCGATGGATATATTCCTGAAGAAGGAGGAAATTGTAAACCTGCACAGTTACCGGCTCTCAGTTGCTCTTCAGACCAGGACTGCGGTGACCACGAATCATGTGTCAATAGGATTTGTCGTAACCCATGTAATTGCGGAGATAATGCAGAATGCTTTATCCGGAATCATAGACCCATTTGCTCATGTCGCGAAGGATATGAAGGTGACCCATACAGACGGTGCCACATCGTTGGTTGCCGCAGCAATTCGGAGTGTCAATCTCATGAGGCATGTGTCAATGGCAACTGCATCAGCCCTTGCCTCCTGAACAGCACGTGTGGGTCTAACGCTGAATGTTATGTAGAAAGGAATTTACCGTTATGCAGATGCCGTCCTGGATTTGAAGGTGACGTTTATTTAGGTTGCCATGCAATAGAATGTAGAACTAATGGGGACTGTCTACAGGACAAACAGTGTCACGCACATAGATGCGTGAATCCATGCCTTAGCCAGAATATATGTGGCACAGGAGCAACGTGCCTGGTCAGAAATCATAACGCAGTGTGCAAATGTGAACAAGGCTATACCGGAAGTCCATATGTTGAATGTAAACCAGAATACATTGCTGAGTGCTACGTAGACGCAGACTGTCCATCCAGAATGGCATGTTTATCATCTAGATGCGTAAATCCTTGCACAGAATTGCGACCTTGCGCCACTCCAGCCCAATGTGAAGTGTCACCAACTCTACCAGTGCGCACAATGCTGTGCACATGTCCACCGGGATACGTGAGTAGCGGCGGAGGCGTTTGCCGTCCAGCAACATCAATCGCAGATGTCATTTGCAACGCCGATGATAACTGCACCGCTAATCACGCTTGTGTCACATCCGTCTGTAAAAATCCGTGCGAATGTGGTCCGAATACGGATTGTCAAATAAAGGGCCACAAACCAGTATGTGCTTGCCAGCCCGGTTTTGTAGGCGATGCCCGCACCGGGTGCTACAAGATTCTATGCCAATCTGATTCACAGTGTGCAGATGACGAAACATGCTTCAACAGCCGTTGTATACCAGCTTGTTCGGTTGACGCCGATGTTTGTGGAGACTCTGCTGAATGTTACGGCAATGAACATCGCGCTTCCTGCAGGTGCAAGATTGGTACTATAGGAAATCCATCAATTGCGTGTACACCTATTGGCTGCCGCGCAGACTCTGACTGTCCCATAGACAAATCGTGTATAAACTCCAAATGTGTGAACCCATGCAACACAACATCTTGTAACGAACCTGCAGAATGCAGAGTACACCTTCACGAGGTTCACTGTATATGTCCACCTGGTTACCAAAGCACTGAAGACGGATGCTTAAGTACGAGACAGCCGCAATGCATCACAGATATTGATTGTCCCTCTGGAACCGCTTGCTTGAACGCAAAGTGTGTGAATCCTTGTCTGGAAATAAAGCCATGCGGCACTAATGCCGAGTGCAAGGTTATTGATACCCTACCAGTCAGAACCATGATCTGTGAATGTATACCCGGATACAAAGGAAACGCTCTGGTCGAGTGCACTTCCAATAGACGTGAGTACTTGTATTTTCTTTTTAGTTTAACTTACTAGTACTTATGGATTAATTTATATCATTCATTTAGTTCAACTAAACAAATTAAGTTCTTCTTCATTTAAATTATAATCATGCCGATTATGGACCATACTGGCATGTCACGTGTAGACACAAAAACTTAGAATATCGACTAGTTACCACAGTCCCAAAAGACTCAACTGATTGTATGTCACCAATGAACTTTCCGTGTGCAGGTCCGATCCCGGAATGTATAGAAGGCCAAGGCATTGACTCTACCGGCGAGTGTATACCGTGCCGCGCGAGCGACGGTCGCGTGTTAGACGCGCGCGGGCGCTGCGTGTGCGACGCGGCACGCGGTTACGTGCCACGCGGTGAAACGTGCGAGCCACGGGGCTGCCGCGCCGACGCGCAATGTGACGACCACGAGCGCTGCATCAACGGCGCCTGTGTGGACGCGTGTCGGGCCGAGCCATGCGGCACGTCGGCAACCTGCGACGCCGTCGGCCACCGCTCCCACTGTACATGCATCGCCGGCTACACCGGCAACCCGCGAGTGCACTGTAACACCACCAACCCTCCAGTGTACCGTACTGACTTCCCTCTACCTGATATGCAGGTAAGAATCGTAAAGTTGCCTCTTTGTGCTGGCATAACTAACCTTTTTATTATTTTGTTACTTAGTTCTATAAATTACTGTTATTTGGTAAATATATAATAATTTGTTATAGGTCCACTGTCTTGCCGACGGCGTTCGAGTTAGCCTGAAGATCAAAGATTTTAACGGCGTACTGTACGTAAAGAGTTATAGCAAGGACGAGCGCTGCCGACTAGCTGTAGATACGCCTAAGGAAGACGAGACAATTGTCGACTTTACCGTGCACTTTGGCGAGTGTGGCTTAGTGCACGTGAACGTAAGTTATTTATCAAAACATTTTAGAAACGTATGTTTTCCGGTTCCCCAAGCTGAAAGGTTGCCAATAGAAATATAAACAGGCGGCTTTATCGACTTTTAAAGGCATAAAAACTTTTACGATATCTAACCAAAAGTAAGGTAAATAACACATTTGATTTTTACAGGGTCTGGCAAGCTTCGTCCTTGTGATGCAGAAACATCCGAAACTTGTGACTTCGAACGCCAAGGCGTTCCACATAAAGTGTATATACCAAACGGGCGAGCAGAACGTGACGCTGGCGTTTAACGTATCGATGCTGACGACGGCCGGCACCATCGCCAACACCGGCCCGCCGCCCACCTGCTCCATGAGAATCGTTTCCCGCTCCGGTAGCCAAGTCAGCTCTGCCGAGATTGGAGAGAACCTGGTCTTGCAAGTCGATGTACAACCTTCAAGTAAGAAACCCTCATAATTTCTTGCATAACTTATTTGTCGGACATACCATATAATATCATAGAACTACGGAGCAAATATCATAGAACCACAGAGCACAAAGAATATCCGAGCCCGCCTCCGCGTTAGCGTCTAGAGATGACCGTGTGCTAACAAAACTCGTATATTTGAGTATCTGTTGAGCACACGAGTTCTGTCACTGACCCACCATTCGAAGCTAGAGACAAATATACGGCTACTTTGTATCGTAGTGTAAATAAGCGATGTCACCGTTTAGTTTCTGTAGACAATTGACAATACATCTAGCAGCTACCACCGAAGCACCTAAGTAAAAGTAGGTAAAGCCAAAAGTAGGCACATACGCTTATAATTATACTACTTAAAACAATTTTTATTTTTTTCATAGATATTTACGGCGGCTTTGCGCGAAGTTGTATAGCAAAGACAAGCGAAGTAGCCACAAACGTAGAGAATGAATACCCGGTGACAGACGCCGATGGATGTGCAACGGATCCATCAATCTTCGGCGAATGGGAACGAAGCGAAGACGGCAGTGTACTGCGAGTCGCCTTTAATGCGTTCAAATTCCCCAGCAGCGACAACATTCGATTCCAATGTAACATTCGCGTCTGTTTCGGAAAATGTCAACCGGTAAGGAACACGAGCATAGTACTTACAGATGTTTTTGAAAAACCCATATATTTAAAAAAAGACAAGTATTCTACATTTTACCGCTATCCACAGGTGAACTGTCGCGGTGCTGACGCCTTTGGCAAGCGACGAAAACGAGAAGCGATCGACAGCAGGACGTCATCTTCTCCTGCAGGCCAGTTCCGCGAGGAAGTGACCGTCGAATCCAACCAAATCTTGACGCTGCAGCGGCGCGACCCGTCACAGGTAGCGCGGCAGCGCGACGCCGGCGGCGCGGCTGGCTCGGGCGCAGGCGCAGGCGAGGTGTGCGTCTCGGCGGCGGGGCTGGCCGTGGCGCTGGCGCTCACGGCGCTACTGGCGCTGGTGGCGGTGGCGGCGGCCGTGGCGTGTTGGCTGGTGGCGTGGCGCCGCGCTCGCCCGCCGCCCGCGCCCCTGCCGCACCCGGCCGACTTCCCCAACCCGCTGTTCCAGCGCTGAGTACGCTAGTCGCGGCCGCGCTCCTCCGCCGGCACCGGGCGGTGTCGGTCTTCTTCTCTCCCTATCTCTGTGCTGCCGCCGGAGGACCGCCGGCCGGGGGCGCGCCGGGCGCCAGCTCGCGCTCGCCGCGTCCCACCCTATACCTACATTATTTTATATTATTTTTTACGTTTTACTTTTACTAATGTGGCATCCGTTGCTCTTCGAATTTTGTGATATTCATATAAATATTCGAAATCACCATAATTTTATGTAAAATAAATATCGATTATATCTAATTTTAAGAATAAACAATTAATAATATTTCCTTAGTTTCATTGCAATGTTACACAATTTTGTAGTAGCTGTTAGCCAATAGGGATTATCCATATTTCAACAATTGTGCTAATTGCAAAAACACTTATCGGGAAAGGTAAACCTAATCATTTACTTCTATTTAAAATATCGGAACGTAGGGAATATTTTGTAATTCAAATATTTATTTTTTGAAATGTCACGAAATGCACTTTGTATCACTCAAGAACCACTAAAAGCAAACAGTCATTGGAGTGTCATTTACGTGTCTCGTGTAAAAGCGTTAAATGGGCAAATTAATCTATTCCAATGATGACGACATTAACCCTAAACAACACAAAACACAATACTAGGGAGCTGGCGAGCAAAAAATCTATATGATTTGCTCGTGTGGCAGACTTTATTAATAGCGATAATTATACGATAAGAAATATTAAGAGCCACCGTCTGCCACCATGGTAGCGCTGCGTTGAGAATTGACAGCCCTTTAAAAATGTAAAAAAAACAGGTATACTATATCATTTGCTCGTGTCTGCCTCTAAGGCTGATGTTTAGGAACCTTGTCAAAATGAAAAAAATCGAAAAGGCGGACATCTAGGACTCTGACTTTTGAAGTTATGAATTTTTAAAGATTCGAGATTTTAAGATGTTTTTATGATTTAAAAAAAATTATGTGAATGGGGGATCGGACAAAAAAAAACGAGTTAGTCCGTCAGATAGATTTCCAAAAAATATTGAACACGTATTTTATCTTTTTTCACATAAACAAAAAATTGGGAATCAAACGAGCTTACCTGTTAAGCGAAGTCTTGATTCTAATTTTATGAGTGGTGATCTGAAAAATAATTATTATTGACATAGGTAGTAATTCCCTTACGACGTATTAACACCGCGATTTTAGATTAAAGAAAATGAATATTTTTTAAAAATTGCAACATTTGCATCGTCCTATCCCGTTTTGGCATATGAAACGTCACTTATTTTAGAGATCATAACATTAGGAACTAACTCTGTTTCCTATACAGAGTAGTTCCAAATGCCTACATTCATTTTGATTTCCTGAAAGGTTAGCATTGAATTAGGTAGACTAATTATTGTGTGGTGGGTGGGTAATAATTATTTTTCAGATCACCACTCATAAAATTAGAATCAAGACTTCGCTTAACAGGTAAGCTCGTTTGATTCCCAATTTTATTTCGTGGTGATCTTCAAATAATTATTATTGACATAGGTAGATGTTTAGAGTTTGCTGCAATAATTTAATAAGTAATAAAAACACAAATAATTCTGGATGTCAATTTGTGAACATTACCCAAGTAACGAAATTTGGTACTATAAAAGTCCTGATAATGTATTAGAGTGTACTAACTACTACTATGTAAACGTTTACAAATCCCTAAATAGGCCCCAATTTTTGTACCTGATTTATTGTATAAACATTATATAAAGGCTCTCATGGTGACAAATTTGCACTATAAAAGCAACCAAAACATGTTTGTATTTTGCACTGTAAACAATTCCAGTAATGTGTTTTATCACACTTGTCGTGAGTGTTCCCCAAGAAAACAAATAATATCGGTAACATATGCTTTAGTCATTTTCCATTGTTGCTAAACGTAACATTTGTTTTGAAAAAACGTTACCCTTCCCTTGCAGTCGGGTAAAAAGATAAAACACGAAACTTTCATGGACCGTTACTCTGCCGTAACTTGCACTTGCGAAAAAAAAAATGTATCAATTAAATCATTACGCTGATTTTAAATTTGACAATGCGCCTTCATGTTTTTTTATGTTTTAATTAAATTTAAATTAATACAATAAGTACTTGTCCCGACTATGGCTGCTATAGTACGCATTGGCTCCTACCGTATTGCTAATGTGCTATCATGGCAGAAAATAGCAGCCATGTTTTCACCGAAAACGAATTAGATCACCTCTTGTCTCGTAGCAATAACACAAACTCACGTACAGAGCTATTAAGTTATGTAGCAGCTGCACCAGGAGTCCTATTTAGTACTCTAGAAGAGTTGTTATGACTTTTACAGAACGGGGCTAGTTCTGTTCGTTATAGCGACGTTGAGAGAACTTTTAAGAAGTTAAAAGGTTACGTAGTGGTTGTGTAAGGTACAGTGTAGATTGATCCTTGAATAGTATTTTCGATACTGTTACAGTACTTGAGCTGCAAAACTTATTTTGATGCATTATTAGTGCATAATAGATAAATAAAAGTCGTCTTTAGTACTAAGTAGCTCCAATTTTTTTTTTTTTTTTTTACTATGCAACACTTTAATGATTCGTATGGTCCTGTGAGTGTTCTAAGAGCTAAACTATAAAAATTAAATTCTATTTAATCTTATAGAACCAAAATGCTCTGTTAAAACCTTTATAGTACAAGCAGTAACAATGGTTACCATTATAGGCCTACTATATCACTCTTTGGTAATAAAACGCCTAGGTACTTATGACTTCCTTACTTTAGGTATAATAGAGCTTTAGTATTATAACCTTAAGGATATAGTGCATGTTGAATTGATAACTATAATAAAATAATAATTATAGATCAACAATATGTCTGATGTCAGCTCTGATTTGATCTGCTGTTTGTGTTGTACTGTATGAAGTTAGATATAGAGTTCAAAAACCAGTTTCACTTGAAATATAAGAAACTTAATATTAGTGGTTGATATTCTTAACGAACTGTTTTATTACTCCAATGGGTAAAAATTAGAGCTTGCAGAACAACAAATATCTTCACCCTGAAATGAGATTGGACACTTTTGATATATACCATCGGAATTCAAATTCATTAATTTTGTGATCATAAGTAGATTGTAGGTGGTATAATATATAAAATTCAGAAACTATCTATGTTATTGGGCACACATAAAGTTTCTACAATTAGGTACATAAAATTAAATTGCTTCAAAAACGTAAAATAAAAACATAACAATAGAATCTGGTTCACTAAAAATTAAAATTACATGCATCAAATGTCAAAGTTTTGACGATGTAAGTAAAAATGTTAATGTAAATAGACACATAAGTATACATAACATCACATTCATGTAACAGGGGCGAGCCTATTGTCACCATCCGAGCACAAATCCATACTCCGTGGCTGCTACTGAGAAATTCCTGATGGAATAACACTTTGCATGATCCACGAATAGAACCCAGAACCTCATTCTCAGCGGCGCTTGCAAACCATAGCTCAACGAGGCAGATGACCAACAACTTGGCAAATTAAATGTCAATACTGTAACAGTTTTCACTTTGTCTATCAATAATGGTGAGAATCTGTTTTTTAAATTCATTGAGGCTTTTACTGTCTTTAATTTGCGTAGATATTTTAGTGTACAATCTGGGTGATTGCAAAAGTATACACTTTTGTGATGCACGCAGCTATGTGTGAAGTTTATCTGAGCAACATAGGCTTTCGACAGATTTATATAGATGCATATTGTTTTTGGCAAAAATACATTATTCATAATATACAATGTCTACTGTTGGTATTTAAGAAAATTCCGCTTGCATGATTTTGTGAATTTTATTTTGAATGAGCTCCAATCAGGCTCATGATTTACTTATCTTAATAATACTTATAAAAGTATTACCCCAAAATATAAGTCTATACTGCAGAGTAAAGACAACCAAACCGTGGTAAGCCACCAGCAGTGCGGTTTTATTTATAATCTTAATCAGCATAATTATAAACAATATAGGAAAACTTACTAAGTTTCTACCACACATTGTCTATTTGAGTTCTCTGACATAATATTCTTATCAATAAAAGCTCCAGAAATTTTGTTACGTGAAACATATAATTATATCCTGATGTCTTGATATCCTAACCCACAATCCCTTCTTAAAATTCTTCTTTACTTTGTTGTAATTTAGGTCTGCCAATCTCCTCGGGTATTAAATATTATTTAATGCAGGTTACATGCTTACTACAATACATGATTGTTTTGCGTTTCTATGATGAATTGATCAGACATAACAAGTTATCTCTTATTATTAGGTATGGTTTCAGTGATTTTCTCTGAAAATACTCTTAGGCATAAATAAATTATCAACGTTTTAAATTACAACATGATTAATTTAATATTGAAGCCATAGATTGCTAGGTATAGCGACGAGTTACTATTAGGGTTGTTATTTTAGATTGGGCCTTACAATATAATGGTACTATTATCTTTTCCTAAGAGGGGTTGAGGTCTCGGAGTGGAAATAATTTATTTGGAACTAAAAAGTGTTTGGTTGATAAGGTTATCTGTACATTGGCAGGCTGTTAAGACCTCGAAATTTTGTCAGTCTACAAACCTTTTCCCTCTCAATACTAATAGTTTTTGAGTATTGGGACATTACAGTGCATTTACCACCATGTTTTATTTAATTTATTCAGATTGTTTGCATAACATAACATAACATCACGCCTGCAATCCCCGAAGGGCCAGGCAGAGGTGTCAGACACCCATATTTCGCCAGTTTTGCATTTGGTTGGTTACGTGCATGATTATGTAACTTTGATTTATAACCAATGATGCTTCCATAATATCATACTCGATGAAGAAGCTATGAAAAGATTTCACTTAATGTGGCCATAACATGCTGAGAGTATCTCATACTAAAGCATGTGCAATCATGACAAATGTGTGTCAGCCAGCAGAATACAAATAAGGCAGCCAAGTAACTTTTACTTGCTAATAGGAAACCAGGTGGCAAAGTATGGTCCCCATTCACTGCAAGAGTGTATGCATTAGCAAGACTATAATGCACATTGGATAAGCAAGGTTGTCTCGCAACCATCATGCTCATAGATTAAAAAGCATATTTATAAATTTAGCTGACCAAAGTTCATAGTAGAGTAGAGTTCACCTGTGATGTCTATTCTAGATATTTTTAGTGTTAGCATTGTCCAATGACTTTGCTAAGGGCATCTTGTGTCACGCACTGATAGTTTGATATGCAGCTAGTAACATGGGATATATGTTTTCATATAAAGCATACTTCTGGGTGGTAATTATTCCGTTGGAATCATTCAAGTAATCAGAGAAGTATAGAAGATGACATGCTGCGCCAACCTCAAATGAATTGGGTTAAGGGCAAGAGAATGATGATGACTCAAAACACACAAACATCACATGGAGATGGAACTCACCGGCTATGCCGATTGTAAGAATTTTCAGTGTTAGCATTGTCCAATGACTTTGCTAAGGACATCTCGTGTCACGCACTGACAGTTTGCCATGCAGCTAATAACTCAGGGTATATGCTTAAAATTTACACAGAAATGTAACTCACCTGCTATGCAGAGTATAGGTATTTTCAGTGTTAGCATTGTCCAATGACTTTGCTAAGGACATCTCGTGCCACGCACTGATAGTTTGCTATGCAGCTAATAACTCAGGGTATATGCTTAGAATTTACACGGAAATGTAACTCACCTGCTATGCAGCGTATAGGTATTTTCAGTGTTAGCATTGTCCAATGACTTTGCTAAGGACATCTCGTGCCACACACTGCTAGTTTGCTATGCAGTTAATAACATAGGGTATATGCTTACATGGAAATGTAACTCACCTGCTATACCCAGTATAGTTATTTTCAGTGTTAGCATTGTCCAATGACTTTGCCAAGGACATCTCGTGTGACGCACTGATAGTTCAAGTTCCAGCTAGTACATAGGAAATATATGTTACTGGGGTGTCGCGCACCCACTGGAAAAAGCTTTAAGAAGCTTACAGCACACATGTGGTTTACAGTGTTAATGACCATCGTATCGCTTGAATAAGCACTGTAGATATCACTTATCCGGAGGTCAGTTATAGCCAGGCATTCTTACGCCTAATGGTAGGGCTACAAGGGTCAAGGTTACATCCAAGTTCACTGCTGTGGTCGGCTGCGCGAGCGTTGTCTGTAGGTATTTGCTCAGATTTCTGCGTCTCAGGTTTACGATTTTCACTAACGCTGCACTTATTACACTTCTTGTCACTCAGTATTTTGTTATTTCGGTAGAATATAACGTAAACTTATTTTTAAGCGAATAATTTGACGAGAAAAAACTTTTTTCTTGCGGTGTCGTTAACGCGCGAAAAAGAAAAGTGACGTTTCATATGCCAAAACGGGATAGGACGATGCAAATGTTGCAATTTTTAAAAAATATTCATTTTCTTTAATCTAAAATCGCGGTGTTAATACGTCGTAAGGGAATTACTACCTTTGTCAATAATAATTATTTGAAGATCACCACGAAATAAAATTAAGACCATACAGTGCTTCAAAAACTCGTGAACTCCTCGAAAACGTCACATGTCAGTACATTTTTTACCTACAAATGACGTCACAACCCCTCACTCATGATCTTTGACGCGATTTATCTTCGTCAATTTTTATTCATTTGATGAAACAAAAAACACGTATCCAATATTTTTCCATAATCTAACAGACGGACTAATTAGAATCTTATTTTTTTGACTCAGTCTGATCCCCTATTGCACGCTTGGCAGACCTGCAGTGTTCGTTTAAAAACCCTGTGAACAACCGCAGAAAAATAGTCTGGCACTGCGCTGCGTTTTCAATTAACAACGCTTCAAAAATGTCGTCAAAAAAAAGGGTGCTACATCATTTGCTCGTGTCTGCCTCTTTGACCGTTGTTCATATTGCTTATAAAAAGAGAACATAAATGAGGCAACACCCAGGCCGATATTCCGAAGGCAGACCATTCGATTTTTTTTTTTAATCTTTTTTAGGGTTCCGTAGTCAACTAGGAACCCTTATAGTTTCGCCATGTCTGTCTGTCTGTCTGTCTGTCTGTCCGTCCTCGCTTAATCTCTGTGACCGTTAGCACTAGAAAGCTGAAATTTGGGACCAATATGTGTATCAATCACGCCGACAAAGTGCTAAAATAAAAATTGGAAAAAAATGTTTTATTAGGGTAGCCCCCCTATATGTAAAGTGGGAAGTGTTTTTTTTTTTAATTTTAACCCTAATGTGTGATATATTGTTGGAAAGGTATTTAAAAATGAATAGGGGTTTACTAAAATCATTTTTTGATAATGTCAATAATTTCGGAAATAATCGCTCCAAAAGTAAAAAACAAAGCGTCCCCCCCCCTCTAACTTTTGAACCATAAGTTTAGAAAATACGAAAAAAATCTGAAAAGTAGAACTTTATAAGGACTTTCTAGGAAAATTATTTTGAACTTGGATGGAAACAACAGATGGAAACTGCAGTTAACCAATATAATTTGGTCCCTGAATCGTATGAGCGCCTATACAATCCAGAGGTCAAGTTTCATTTGCCCGTATTTTTTTTTTAACTTCGTTTACATAATATTTTATTATCTACGGAACCCTACACTGAGCGTGGCCCGACACGCTCTTGGCCGGTTTTTTTTTAATGATTCCAGTGTGCTGGTATAATACCTACCTTGAAAAGCGAAATGCGCGTTCGCAAAACGTGCGATTCAAAGTACCCTGTGTGTACTGTTCCCAAGGCTTTGAAACCTCGGGTATTTTATACGTTCGCACACAGTAACTAAAGATGACACTACCATCGAACCATATGTTGCTAGTGTAGGGCGGCCGGTCTCGTCGCAGTTGCACACATGCATACATACGTATTTGTATTATGTAGGTACACAGATTTGTAAAGATGTTTGGGAACACCTCTTAGGTGCCTCGGCTTGTTTGAATTATTATTTTATTTTTGAATCGTCGTTTTTCACGTTACTGTGGACACTTTTATCGTGCACATCGCTACATCGTTCTCACATAATATACCATCTCAACATGAATGATGTAACCAAGGTTTTGTAACAATATTCTGATTTAAAAGAGTGTCCATGGAGTTTCTTGCCCGTTCTTCTCCATAGAGATCTCCGTTAGGGAATGGGCAACTACAGTACCATCAAGTTGGTGGGTCAATGTCGAATTTTTGACGGACGAAACGCAAACGTTTTCCCGACGACGAACACGGTTGCAGACAAAAACTTTTTTGCAAAAAAGTTTTTAAGCTATTGCATAGCTTCTATCGCGGGCCTTGAGCGTGGGAACCGAATCCAGAAATTCCGTAACGAAAATAAAAACCTAACAAATTGACACTTGACAATGACTTTTTGAAATATCACGCTTGTCTCTTTAGTTCAGCAACCCGCCTTTAGGTGGCATTGGTTGTATTGTAAAACTACCGTAATCAGCTGTTTGTGAGAAAGTATATAGGTGTATAGGTATTTTCAACACACTTGCTCATAAAGTGGCTCTAATTTCACCGCAATCAGGCATGTAATGACACCTGTAATCAAGCTGTGAATTTTTCATTACCATTATTCACAAGTGAGTTATAGGTTTTTTTTAAATTTTTTGGTTGAGTTGCTTTGTTCTTAAAAAAGTTTCGATACTAAAAAGATTGTATTCAATACTACAAATAAATTAATGTACTTATTCCTTGCTCATTTCATGCAACTTCGAATTTAAATAGATAATTTGAACTTGTATTTTATACGTTTTTAATAAATAAAACTTTTGTTTTCTCTGTAGTAAAAAAAAATATAATTCCCCATTTTGTACGTGACTGCAGTCTGCAACACTATCCGCGAAAAGTCAAAAAAAAAAAAACTTAGTCTTTTAGTCTATAGCCGATCGCCATTGTTAGAGGCGCGCTCAGTAAAACATATTAATTTAAATAGATAATTTCAACTTGTTTAAACGTTTTCAATAAATAAAACTTTTGTTTTCTCTGTAATAAAAAAAAACTTTGAAATTCTCATTTTGTACGTGGCAGAAACGCTATCCGCAAAAAGCAAAAAAAAGAAACCTCATCGTTTTAGTCTATGGCCGATTGCCATTGTTAAATGCGCGCGCAGGAAAACTGATTAATTTTTCCCGCCATGGCGAAATTTTTTTCACAACTCATTTTAACTGTTGAAAATGATTTTTTTGTGTTATTTTCTTCACAAGTGTGTTGAAAAACGTCGTATGATACACGTGTGTATTGATGATTACCGTCCTCGGCTCTCTTAAGACCCTCACCTAACGGCTCGGGCCTCAATGGCGCCTCAGCGGTAATCACCAACGTTACACACTTATACCATAATGTACTATTATCGTCTATGTACAACAGTGAATATCTGTACTCGTATAATTTGTGTACAAAGTGTTTTAAATATGAATAAACAAAGTGCATTTATTAATGAATAAAGTCACGAAAAAATAGTGAAAGAAAATGAGTTAGTACTCTATATACATTCATTTTATTATTATTATAACAAATGCAGTATTATTTTGTTTTGTTAATTTATATATAATACTGCTATAAAGATAACCAAAATGTTGGGGAAATATAGTATTTATACTTACACTTTTAGTCTTTTACTAATCATAATCATCTTTTATAAAATATTAAATCTTATAATTTTTCAATGTTTAATTTTCATCTGACATTACGTCAGTTGTCAACATGTCATTTACTTTTTCTTTTAATTTGTTTCATAGTTTTTCTTAGTAGTTAGAACTACGAAGGTTACATTTGATTTATATAATTTAATTCATTTTTATTAATATGTTAGCTCAAATAATGTAATTTATTGATAAATTCTATTAATAGTATCTTATCTTACGCTTATAAAATTAACTAACAAAAAAATGCTATGCAATAGCTTTACCGCGGCAGTCTCCAGTGCCACACATCTTTTTTTTTTTTATTTTACAATTTTTAGTTGTAATATCCCATACAAATATTTACTATACATTTAACAATCAACCGAGAACCCTAACCCTTAACCTTCAAGATTCCCTTATTATTGCTTTCAACTCCTAACCGTTTAGGAGTAGTACCTTCCATAATCATCAGTGAATCCACATGATATTGTGATGACCACACGCAAATATTTGAACCGGTTTAGAAAATATATGGAAAACGTCATAAGTGCCTATAAAGTTTGAGGGTTGCCCTCGATTTCCCTGGGATCCCATCATCCGATCCTGACTTGGTGACAATGGGACTACCTCGGGTCAACCTAATACCCTGAAAGAATACAATTATTGCTCCATAAGTGAGTATAAATAAGAAAGAATTTTCCTTCAACTCCTAACCGTTGAGGAGTTGTACCTTCCATCATCATCAGCGAATTCACATGATATTATGATGGTCATACGCAAATACTACTAATACTTAAACAGCTTTAGAAAATATAGGGTGTAAAAGTACCCTTAACGCAAACGAAGGGCACTTGTTCTCTCCACCACTATAGGAGATATTGGGGGTCAAAGTCCCAAATTTTTCACAGCTGTTTTTGTAAATACTAGTTTTTCAGGTTATAACTTTACTTAAGTTACCTCCATGACCCGTTTACTATTCAAAGCATCCACTAGCACAATGTCATTGTCTTAACAGTGCTACATTGAGTTTTACCGTAAAATGTGTTTTTTGACCCAAAAAAAAAAAGTCGTTTTCCAGCAAAACATTTTGTGTAGGGGTACTTAGTTTGATGTACAGAATGCTTGGTTGACGGCTGTGTGATGGGTTGATTTACACCCTGTATATGAAAAACATCATAATGTGCCTATACAATTTGAGGGTTGCCCTCAATTTCCCTGGGATCCCATCATCAGATCCTGATTTGGTGACAAAAAAAAAACACAGACGAATTGATAACCTCCTCCTTTTCGAAAGTCGGTTAAAAACGGTCGTCGTTGCATCTGGTTTGACGAACGACAGCATTGACAACTGGTAATACAATAGCGACTGTATTTCATCGTCATAAAGTTTACTTTTTATTGTAAAGACTGTTTTATAGAACGCGCAACCGACTACAATATAACGTGGAACGCTAGGCATAAGGACAATTAACGCGCGACGACGCGACGCGGCGACGCGACGACGACGAGTGACTTCATCAAGAAAGATAGTTGAGTCATTGCGTTCTCGACTTTATTTTCATAGGCGTATAATAAAAATCGTCAGTGACATTTGTTTGTTTGATTTCGATTTTTTTGCTACCGACTTCAGAAGTTGATTTTTCATCTGAAGTTTATTTTTCACTTTTTTGTGTTTTTGAAGTCGGTTTTTTTTTATTTGTCCATTTTAAGTTGTAATAGGTATCCTATACAAATATTTACTATGCAGTTAACATTCAACCAAGAAACCAAACCCTCAACCTTCAAGATTCCCTTATTATTGCTTTCAACTCTTACTGCGGTACTCAGAGATATTTAATGATTATTTAAGCCGGCACTAAGTAAAGATTTGACATACTTTTGTATGACAAAACTGTCAAAACCTTTACTAAGTGATGGCAGCTCTCTGAGTGGGGCAGTTTACTATTGAGGAGTAGTTGTACCTTCCATGATCAGCTCATCAACATGAAGTGATAACTGCTAGGTGCGAATACTTGAAAATCTTTAGAAAAAGCACTAAACACGTAATACGTGCCTATAATTTGACGGTTGCCCTAGATTTCTATGGGATGCCATCGTTATCAGGTTAACTTAATAGCCTGAAAGAATATAATCTATCGATACAAAAGTACGTATAATTTTGAAAGAATTTTCTCTCAATTCCTAAACGTTGAGGAGTTGTACCTTCCATCATCAGCACATCCACATGAGATTATGATTATCAGACGCAAATAAATTAACAGCTTTGGAAAATATATGGAAAACGTAACAAGTGCCTATACAATTTGAGAGTTGTCCTCGATTTCCTTGGGATCCCATCCCATTGGTGACAATGAGACCATTTCGGGAGTATACTCTTTTGAATACAAAAGAAGTTTTGAAAATCGGTTCATTAATGACGGAGATATCATATATCTTAGTAAGTAATAATACAGCGCCGTCGCGCGCCCGCCACCTCGAGTTGCAGCTGAGCTAACGGATGCAGGGCGAAGGGCGAATATTTTGCGCCTCAAAATAAAATCAGGATAAAAAATAAGGAGGATATCCGACACAAAATCGAGCACATCCGAAGGCTCTAAAGCGGCAGCCCCGCTATCGAATAAAGGCTAATCACCTGCTTCCCCGACAATAATTGATTCCAGAAACCGAAATAGATAGAAACTGGACCGATATTTTACCGACAACGTTTGCTTATTGGAACGTACGAACGCTTAGCGACGACAGTAGACTAGCCCAACCTAGCGGGGCTTGACTTTGCTAATATTCTCGTAAAGAAAGTGAGGAAGATGTGCACGAGTATGGCGTGGGACTCCTCCTTTCTAAAGCCGCTAAGAATAGCTTCTTGGACTGGAAACCGATGTCAGACCGGATCATGTATGCTCGGCTTAATTCAAGAGCCCGGAAGATCTCCATTGTCCAGTGCTACACCCCAAGTCCCTAACCAATGCATCACCTGAGGATACCAAGGACGACTTCTACAATGCCCTCATGAGGGGACCTGAATGCAAAGGTTGGATGTGTTAACACTATCCGCGAGCGACATATGGGTACACAGGGACTTGGAGTGTGCAACGAGAATGGTGAACGATTTATTGAGTTTTGTCAGAACCACGACCTTACCATCGGAGGATCATTATTCATTCATGGTGACCACCATAAACACACATGGAAGTCACCCGATGGGGTCACTAAGAACCAAATTGACCACCTTGCCATTAGTTCCAAATGGCGTTCCTCACTGCTCGATGTTCGCAACCGTAGGGACACTGATATTGATAGCGACCACAATCTGGTGAACCAGACACGCGTAAAGTTTTTCAACTCGAGTTACGTAATCATTTCTCTGTACTCGATACTGCTTCGGACTCATTAGACGAGGAGTGGAACCGCATTAAAGTGGCCTATACAGAGACCAGCTATGCCGTTTTAGGGCACAAATCTACTCACTCTCGGGAGGACTGGATGTCACAACGCAAAAGCATCTGAGACTGGTTAAAACCCATAACGACGCCATACGAGCAGACCTTAAAACTTAATACCGTCAGAAATAGAAGGAAATTTATCGCAGTACCCGCAAAGATAAGAGGCAGTGTACTGATGGTATTGCTGATCGTGCTCAACAAACTGCATACACCGGCAACTTGAAGGAGCTGTACAAAGCTACTAAAACATTGGCAGGCAACAACAAATCAAAGAAAAAGCTGCTGAAGTCCAAAGATAGTCAGCTCGTTGTGACATCAGAGGGGCAGCTGCTACGCTGGCGTCAACACTTTGAGGAGTTTTTCCGTTTGTCAGGTACATCACCACCCGAAGCGCTACAAGTTAGTTCCCCAACATCGGGATGTTGGAGTACGAAATAGAAGCCGGGGCTTCTAAGCAACCACGGAACCACCGACAGCCACTGAAGTTGCGGAGGCAGTTCGCTCTTTGAAGACAGGCATAGCACCAGGACTCGACCTAATAACGGCGGAAATATTACAAGCTGACCTATCGTCTGCCGTCGACGTTTTAACGCCTCTTATCGAGAAGATTTAGACCGCCGAAGAGCTCCCGGACGATTGGAACAAAAGTCTGATCACAACTATTCCTAAGCAAGGTGATCTTAGCCAGTGCGATAACTGGAGAGGTATTACGCTGCTCTCGATTCCCTCGAAGGTTTTCTGCAAGATCATCCTGGATAGACCGTCGAAGGCCGTGGATCCTCTTCTACGCAGGGAACAGGCTGGTTTCCGCTTGAACCGCTCATGTACCGACCAGACCAACACTCTCCGTATCATACTGGAATAGGCATCAGAATGGCAGAGGGAGATTTATTTAACCTTTGTTGACTTCGAAAAGGCCTTTGATACGCTGAAGTGGTCTAGCATCTGGTCCCGCTTACTAAAAATTGGAGTGCCGCCGAAAATCGTCTATCTGCTGGGGAGTATTTATAAGAAATACTCTAGCAAGGTAGCCCATGATGGCCTCATCTCGGATGACATAGCAGTACACGCGGGTATCCGCCAAGGCTGCCTCCCGTCGCCGTTTCTCTTTGTCGTTCTTGACGGAATTATGCTTCGCATCTCTGAAAAGATGATGGTCATCCGCGTAGTCAAGGTCTTCCAACGTCTTGGACGACTTGGACTTCGCGGATGACCTATGCCTGCTGAGTTATACCCACGCCGACATGCTTTACGGATCGCCAACGCCCGAGCTACTTTCGCGCAACTGAGACCTGTTTGGCAGTCGCGGAAACTGACCCGAAAGATCAACTTAAGATATTCGGGTCCAATATAAAATTCGTACTGCTTTATGGGTGCGAGACGTGGAAGGTAACAAAGGTCATCTCACGTTCAATTCAAGTCTTCGTTAACCGCTGTCTTCGTCGCATTCTCGGTATTTACTGGCCCGAGACCATCTCCAACGTAGAACTCTTGGAGAAATGCAACGAGAGCCCTATCAATCTCCAGATCTAGCGTTGCAAGTGGAGATGGATTGACCACACGCTCCGAAGGGACCCCGAACACATACCTAAACAAGCTTTGGACTGGAATCACCAAGGGAAAGGAAAGCGTAGCCGTCCTCGTCAAACCTGGGGCCGCACCGTGTTGGCAGAAGCGGCGAACATCGGAGTGACGTGAAACGTGAAGCTCAAGACCGATCGTTATGGAGGACACCTATCGAAGCCCTCTGCCCCATCTAGGGGACATAGGACATTAAGTCAAGTCTATTAATACATAACAGACTTACTTATCGGGACAAAAAGGTCCCAAAAATATACAGAACCTTATTTTTCAAATAAAGTATTTCTTTATGTACGTAAGTTCTACCTACCCGTCTCATATACTATTAGTACCTAAACATACCCACGACCAACACAAATACCCAAAATAAATCAAGGACGATGACGAGGACTGCGAAAAACATGACACAATTCCAGATAGTTCCGATTAAGACGGACACCGATACATGGGCAAGATCAGACTAGTAAAAGGCAAAGTCAAAATATCTCAAAACTTTTTTTCCAACCACACCTGAGTACTGACTCTGAGCACATTGAGGACATTCCGCAGTCTACAAATTTGTATTCCACTAAAAAGTGCTTCTCCAGGGTAGATATATAATAATATATACACTAGCTGACCCACGCAACTTCATCTGCGTCACTTAATATATAGCTCCTATCCTTTCTCGATAAATCGTCTATCCAACATATTATTTTTAGTTAAATCGTACTCATAACAAACCAAAAAATCTTACCTTTCCTTTTAATAATACCTTTTAGTTTAGACTGGTTTCGATTATATTATTAAAGTGACAATTACTATAGCTATCTCTTACTGTTAAATATACAGTAACACCTTGTACTTGTAAACATTATGATGCAGTAAATATTTTAAATTTCTCCGGAGCCCCCGGAGGCCAGAATCCCCACTAACCTACCGCACCGGACCGATTGACAGCCGCGCGTAATTATTTTGTCGCGCGGATATTTTTACATTGCGATATCTTCTAAGATATTTGTTTAAACTGTATAGAGTAAAGGGCATAAATATTCTATATTACATTTCCGTGCTAACAAACAAATTTATTTAGATATAGATTAATACCATATGGGTTAAATAAGCTTCGAAAAATATCATTCTTTTTAACTGAATATATTAATAGTAAAAAATGGTTACAGTGAGTAAATCTTAAAAGATAGACATATGCTGTCGCGGACTTTTTATTAGAACTTTTAAAGAGAAACAATTCTTTCGTACATGATATTTGCGTAACTTAAACTGTTTTCGCAGCGCACGCAACGGAAGCTCTGAAAAAGGAATTTCTTTTCCCGTTTTTGCAACATTTTTTATTTATGCTCCGCTCCTTTTGGTCGTAGCGTGATGTTATATAGCCTAAAGCCTTCCTCGATAAATGGATTATCCAACACAATTTTTTTTTCTATTCCAACTAGTAGTCCCTGAGTTTACCGCGTTCAAACAAACAAACAAACAAACTCTTCAGCTTTATAATATTAGTATAGATATAGAAGTGATAAACCTCCAGAAAGAAAAATCTCCAGGGTCCGACTTAAGGGTCCTCTCTTGAAAAAGCTTAAAAACAGCGTGCAGATGAAGCGGTTTTTCACCGGCACTTACAGAGAAATTACATCTGAGAATTTTTTTTTGTAATCTACATGATATGACACGTAATTTGGTTTAGCCACAATTTTTGTATCGGTATCACATAATAAGAAAAAAAATCCACAAAATCACCTCCAAATCGTTGAATGGAACCATTTTACTCCTTCATTTTTTAACAAAATAATATAAAAAAAATATCTACTGCTTTGAAATACAAAGGAAAATAATTTGGTTTTCTTACTTTTTAAAAACATGTATTATTTTAATTATAATAAATGAAAAACGCGTCCGTTTAGAGTCCGTATCTACGACCGAGAGAGGTAGTTTGTATGCACAAGGTCATTGGCGTGAATACAAGCCTTAATTGACACTACTACTACCCTGTTGGAACACCTCCATAAAAGAGAGTCTCGTAATCCTAGCAAAAAAAAAAGTAAACATGCTGAAAACTAGAGAGTCTTCAGCATGCATACTTTTAGAGAGTTCAAGAGATACTTGCCTGCCAGTGGAAATTTACCCAAGTCATCATGGTTCTCAAACCGGCGAAACTGCCGTATTCAGCCAGCTCCTATAGACATAACACCCCTCTAACTGTTACAGTTAGATTGCTAGAGAAAGCTCAGTTCAGCCGAATACGCCCACATCTAGTAGAATCTTTGACAAAGTATTGCATGATCATCAGAAAGGAGAATAAAATGCGTCTTCATATTTTACTCTCTGAAAATTTGCCCTCGTACTCCTTTAGCTTCTTGGATAGTATATTTCCCTTTCTCTGGCGTCAAGGAAATAAACTGAATGATTGGACGGAGATCACACCTATCCTCGGATAGTAAGATAACCATAGACAAACCCATTTCTCTATGGTATGGACCTATGATACTGAGCCGCGGGACCGCGATGAACAGCAATATGTTAGCAACAGATATAGAATATAGACCTAAACATGAACAGTGTTCAGTAAGGAATTGACAACTTCAGTTAACAGACTGTCCACTACAGACACATTTTAACTTCAGCATCGAGGTCGGAAGGCACTGGGAGTCTGGGAGCGGTCAATACTTTGGTTTTAAGAGACATTGTTCATGCAAAAATATTCCAAAACCTTTACTACTCCCACGCACCCAAGTACATGGGAGTAGTACCTAAAGGTTTCGGGTTTTACACGCAGTACGACTTAGGTCGTACCGCTCGCTTACTCCCCAAATCTGTTTAAGCTATTTTATTTTTCCATGCTTATCACGTTCGGCACTCTCGTCGCAAAAATGTATTTTATAACACCTTAATTCAATGCAAATAAACATGAAGGATTACCAAAAGTCACGTTTACTTATGTTATAACTAACATTATCTACCTACATAAATATCCAACTGCGACACAACGCGACGTCAAATTGCACATTAACAACTGAAAGGAGTCAGTCGACTCTTGATACAAGCCAACACTGGGTGCGTCTCAGTTGCTAACAGAGACCGGACTTAGGGTACCTAAAAGACAGGAATGAAACTTAGCGTAAGAGTCTAGGTATACAGTTTTGTCATAACATTTTACAGAGGCACTCTAGTTCAAATCAACTCCACTTAGAATCTAAGTGGAGGAGAAAGTGAAAGTTGGGCAGCCCCTTGTATCTAAGTTTTAGATACTAGGGGCTGCCCAACTTTCACTTTCAAGATTTCAGCAAAAGTATAGCTAAGTTCTAATGAACTCGACTGTACTTCTCGCTCAAATCACAGATTCTTAATCTAAAAATAAATATAATTAAGATGTCAAACATAATCTCATAAAATAAGTAATTTCGAGGTACTAGGTAAAAGCCATGTAAAACGTTTATTTAGTAGATATGAATTAGTGACACTGAAGATGTAAACAGATTATAAGTGCTAATAGGCGAGGAACGAATAATAAATTAGCAACGTAGAGGGGGCACGTCTTGAAGAGGAGCGACATCATTTAACGTTTACCGCGTTCACTGATCGGTGGGGTAATAAAAAATCATACTCTATTAAATCAGTTTACGAAAAAAGTGCAAACATAATGTCTAAAGCATTCCAATCCACGCTTAATAAAAATTATGAACCCATTTGGTAAGTTTTTTTAATGTTTTATTTAAAAACTAGCTGTGCCCGCGACTTCGTTCGCGTGCTTGTCGGAAACTAAAATGCGTCGCTTAGATAAAAGTACATTTAATCATTGCCCTGCGTTAACTTACTGACGCTGTAGAAAATAAGAAGAGAGTAATGCAAAGTACTGACTATGTCTCATACTAAAGTTTAGATGGATGGGTGTTTGTTAATCAACCACGTCAGAACGGCCGAACGGATCTTGAAGAAATTTGAAACAGGTACATTATAGTCGACAGGCAGACAGATTGTCGTTGGCGCGTTCGTGTTCCACGCGCGCCTCAAAGATATGTCAGCAACAATTAAGGGGCCCCAAAGGGACGTTTGCCGGGGCTGAGGGTTGTCCGCAAGAGATACCATGGCCCCGAAACACAAAGGGCTAAGAAGGAACGTGGGTGGTTTTTAGTCAGTAGAAGTCTGACACTTTCTTCCGCTCCGCCCAGAGCGGGATGAGTCATTTGATAATTTACGAACCACAAAAAAAAAGGGGGGATTAGAGGGTGTTTCGAGAGGGTACCTGTACCGAATCTGGGACATCGAATCTGAAATGGCCGCCACCTCCTTCTGCGAAGCAGTAATGCTAGCGAAAGAGGTGGCGGAACGTGAGAGGGAGACAACCTCTTGTCCCAGCCGCCGCGGGAGACGCTCCGGGCATCGGGGGCCACGTGATGGCTTCCGGCCACCGTAGGCGCGGGCCTGTGAACGGTGAGTAACGGGCTAGTTAATCGTTCGTCCGTCCTATGACGATGGAGGCGCGTTAGTGTTCCACGCGCGTCTCAAAGAGATGTCAGCAACATTGAAGGGCCCCCAAGCACCGACGCCTGTTGAGGCTGCGGGTTGTTCGAAAGAGATACCGCGGCCTCGCTACATAGGGCTAACAACACACCACATCTATATGAAGACATGGTTGGCGCAATGGCTGGACGATTAACAGTAGCACTGCGTGTCGCAGGTTCGATTCCCACTCGTTACAAAAAAAAATATGTCTTGGGTTTTATCTAATTTTAATTTAGTTTAAAAAAAATAGTATTTTAATACTGTGTAATTGGTAAATTTTTATTTGTTGACTATTCACGAAACATAATGTGTGTATGTTTACTATCACCGCGGTTCTGATAATGACATCAAATGAATAACGCCATCTGTCGAAGACGAAGATAAACTGCTAAAAAAGAGCGATCAAACACTATAAGGTTTAGGCTATGTAGATTTTGAAAGCAGCGTCATTTAGACTTATATCTACGTACCTTTTGCTATCATAACTTTTTTAAAGTTATCTTGTGAAGGCATTTAGTAATAAGTATCATATTGGTTCAATAGATGTCGTTGCTTGTCTCATTCTTGACCATAATGATAAGTTCTTCTTGAAAACTATAAATGCATATATCTTTTGGTAGAGAGCACCGATTACGATGAAACAAAGACTAAGTAATAGCCCAAGTTACGCACAATATTTATGTATAAAAGTTACCTACATTCGTTTCGTAAATTTGACGTGATGCTTAGTCATCGAAACAGACAAACAGATAAACAGACAAACAGACAAAAATTCCAAAAATGCTGGAAATGTGTTCTGTTGGTTATACTTTAATACCCTGACAATTTTTTTTTTTAATATTTTCGATGTACAAAAAAGATTTTTCTACAGATTTATTATATGTATAGATATAGATTAATTAAAACATGGGAGTTATGGAGAAACTTGAACTTGAATTTCTATATTTGTTTTCAATTCATGAAACCAATCGATCAACAAAAAATATAGAGGGTGTGACTGCATAGCTCTACATCTGGTTAAGGTACAGTTCCGTTATAAAAAGATAACATTCTAAAAGAAAAAAATGAAACATAAATTTCACTTAAGGTTAGTTGGTTCGTTAAAGAGAGGAAGAACTACTTGACGGTCTCCCTAGGACGTCGCGCCGGATACGGGAAGGAAGGTCTATGATCTGGCAATTCATACAAGAGTTACCTTGTCTAAACTCCTGATCCGGTTAAGTAGGAACTGTTTCATTACACTTTCCTACATGTTCAATAATAATTTATTACCAAATTTACCTAATACAGTAAATTATGGCTTTATAACGTTGGTTGTGCTTCAGTTAGCATCTCTTAGCTGCCATAGGTACATGCAATGACGTATTGCACTCATCTTTTTACTCTAGACGCTTCTTACTTGCACGTACATCGTTCTCACATACTTATAATCACAACATAAATGATGGAACCAAGATTTTGTTGATTTAAAAGAGTGATCTCTGTGAGAGAGTGATCTCTTCTCCACAGAGATCACGTTTCACGTTTCACGTTTTGGAATGTATGACTGTCGTACTTTTACAAGTTATTAAGCCTTGTGATTCTGATTGTAGTTTCGCTTTTTTGTGATTCAAAAGTGTTTTAAAAGTGCCTGTAATGGTCTTATTGATATAAATTAATGCTTTGAGATTGAGCAGAAAACTCAATGCCTATTAGGTGTTGGGCGAAAGATTCACGAAATATAAGTAACCATACCATGTATTCTGACTATTTGCTTATCCTGGTATTTTTTGTGGATACACAAAGTGCCCATAATTAAGTATCCATCCGCTACAACATTTCATCGCATAAACCACGTACCTGTATCGACACCTTATCCCAACTAACTTAGCAGCATAGCCTAACCAAGTTGGGGCCCTTGCTTCAGCTGCATCCGGTGAGACTGGAAGTCGACGCCAACATAGTTGGAAAAATGCTAGACAGATGATAGCCTAATCAAGTTCATTAAAATAAGAAAGTGTTTTTAAACACTCCCATCTGTAATCGAGACTTTGTCCGGACGACAGAAACAATTTTTAATATAAAAACTAAAATTTCGTCGGTCTAATTTTCAGAATTCGTAAGCAAATTTTACAGGAGCAACAAAAAACTGAGTTGTTAGCACAAGTTCGAGAGGTTTTTAAAATGGCATTCTATACGTATATTATTTAAGTTTAGAATGGGTGTAGATTAAAATTTACTAATATTTTTTTTAATTTTATGGCTAGGATAAAAAATGGCGTTAAAACAGATGGCGCAGAAAAATGGCGCTTTTGGAGATACGAATTCTGATAATTAGACCGACGATGTCTGAATTATTTTACAAACGTAATATTTAATAACGTTTCGTACTCTCCTAACATCATTTACAACACCATCTCTTTACAACATCGTCCTTAATTTACTTCTGAAACGTTTCTTTAAGTTTTAGACATTTTTGAAAACTTTGTACTTAACTGCTATAAATAAAACTGAAAAGTGTCAAATTAAATTAAATATTGTCACGAGTGATATTTTATTTATTAAAATATGGAATGAAAAACAATAATCATTAATTAATAACAACAATAAATAATAGGTTATCCATAAGATATTGAATGTTTTTTTGTAAATATTTGCGATGAATTCGTGGGTTGGCTTAGGAAGGGGGGACGCCGGCCGATGCATTTACGCTCTGGCGGGCGTTCACAAGGTTAATAATTACTATAATGTGACCTGACTCCCCCAGAGACGTTGAAGTTTCGCGAAGTAGGTACACAGCTGAACAACCGTCTATCTTACCTAAGAGGTAGAACCTTGACTGTGAGCCAAACTAAGTGACTAAAGAACACAAGGGTGTGCCCTTGTGTTCTTTTACCTGAACCATATCAAACCATTTTTAACACGGGGGATAACCGACCTTAATACATATTATATACTACCACATTACTTAATACATTATTAAACGAAAATTTAATCAGTCAAGTGTAATATAGGAACAGTCACATAGAACTTTGAAATTGTATTCAGTAACAAGGTACCTTTACCTTTTAAACTTTCTTCGACCACCAAAGAACTTAGTTTTATCCAGATATCTCATCTGTTATCTCCTAATGTTGGGATTTACTTCCATCCAGCAGTTCCAGCCTAACAGGATGCAAGATAACATCAGTCCTGCATTCGAAAGATTATGTAGAAGTATAAAGTCTGAACTAAGCACGCATTCTTTGTGTGCACATTTCACCAGTATGTTATCAAAATGCACAAATCCACAAATGTCTGTTACCAATTTTGTTTTCTACACTACAATTTCATACTTTAAACAGTATTCGATCTCTCATAGTTAACTTATTGTTCAATCATAGATTGTACTAGCTATTGTGGGCCAGCCCTGAGATAAACGCAAGCGCAGCGCAATGTCTCATGGCCGCCACGGCGCATGCGCGGCCCTCCCCCCTCCTTGTGATATACTCCCACCATCGATGTCAGAGTCGCACTTTGTTTACCAATTGCCTTGCCGCGATTGACGAACCAGTCAGGGCAGTCGGTCCGCCAGCTCAGCCGACCTCGCTCGCTCTCGCGATCGGTCATTATTCACAGTCGCGCGTCGCCAGCGACGCACGCGACGATAGTCACCGCGTCATGACCCTGTGACGTGATAGTATGAGTAAAATCGAAAATTCGTCGGAAGCCGCCGCGCCCAGCAGCGTGGCGATCCACGTGGATCACTATGACGACCAAGACAGGGAGAACTCAAAGCTCCTCGACCTACACGCTCCGACGCCGATGATAACGCCCTCTGGGCAAATGCGCAAAGTGAAGAGCTTCAGTGATACACACAGGATACGTGATGTGTCTACAGCCTCGGGTGCAGCGTCTGCGCGGTGTCTACGGCCTTACGAGCAAGTGGCCACATATCCTGAGGGATCTGACAGCGGCACCACCCATTATGGCGCCCCATCGGTCCGATCTCTTGCCTCGATCGGTATGGGATGTACGGATGGTCGCAAAATGGTTATAAGACGGGTACCAACATCGCCCACGGAATTGTTCCATCTAGTTCGTCCTCCTACGTGAGTACCTCTTCGAATGACATCCTTTGGGTTGCCATTATTCAATTGACTTCCATCAACCGTCCACATCTCCCTATCCTCCGAGCATTCTGTTCTGTATTGTTACATCGCATCGCTTGATACAGAGTTAACGCATACACAGATTCACAGGTCTATAATTTATAACCTAACTTAATTTAATAGACACAAAGTAGTTTATAGGTACATGCGTAGAGTATTATGTATACAATGGAATTCAATGGAAGCATGCTAGATTGTTTTCTATCACTTTAAACAAAGCGATTTTCCTAAATAAGTATTAGTTAACCGCAATTTAACTCAGATTAGGTAGTCGCCATTGGTCACATGCCATGCTTAATTAGTCAATTCAACATATTTGAGGAGATTAACTTAATTTTGATTTCTCGCACCGACCATACAGAACAGGCCGATGGTAAAGGTTTATAATTTCTTTTTTTTAAACAGTTCAAAAAGAAAATCGTTGTAATTAAACCACCAAATGGACGGGAACCTGACGCCAATTCATTAACAAAAAACCATAAATCTTAGGTAGGTAACTAGGTACTGTATGGAAAACGTCAGATAGTTTAATATGTCAATACTAATGCATAACGGTTAATGAATATCAATGTAATTACAATCCATCAGTGGATATCGACCTATCAGTGATGATAAATTAGGTGTGCCTAAATATTCCAAGCAACACTGCTGTATGTATATCAACTTTATCGTCATAATAATATTATGTAAACCGCAAATGAAATACGATACTTTCATTTAATAATAATCGGTAACATAGCTGGAGGGTCAATCTATTTTTTATAGCGGACACTTTACTATCTTTAAAAATAAGTAGTGTCAACGTAGAGGAATGAACTATCATTATATTAAGTTTCTAGTAATTGCAGGATCACTTTGTAAGCACAGTATAATACCTATTCATTACCAACTATATTTACCTTAGAAAAGTAGAGTTAAACAATATTAAAATGCCTATGCATTTTAATATTGTTTAACTCTACTTTTTGCTTTTTTACCATTAAGGTAAGTATTTCACTCCTGAGGTGGGTTAGCAACTACAATCAAAATGATCTTTGCATCATTAAAATTATGTGGTACTTAAACCTCGAACGTAACTTAATAATAATAGCTAGAACGACACATGATTTTAATATATTGTAGGTATGTAAAGTAAGTAGTTAAAATGTAATTTATCTGAAACGATGATGATTCACGTTTTATTCATGGAGTAAGATTGGTTTGATAAAGGTTTTAATATATCCTCCTACCTACAATTTAATTATTTCCACGGAGTAACTTCAGGTAAACGACGGGTTTTTTTTTGTAAATAAATTGGCCCGTGTTTAAGTAATGTAGGAAGCTATAAGCATTAATGTATAGAAGTTATCGAAAAAGTCTTAATACTTTGAAGTCATACAAATCTTGGTGTGCAGTAAATCCAAGAAAACAGACTGAGGCTGACAGCGTTGAGGAGCAGCTTTTTGATGTCATTTCATAGTTTCTTGTTAGTTTAGTTTTAAATTAATGTACATAATTAGTTTACTCTAATAAATCCTTCATACTTTATAAAAAATAAAGTATCTTAAAATATCTGTTAGGCACTGTACTCGTAACGAACTGGTATTATTACTCCTAACTGCAGAACAAAGGTGTCCAATTACTTATCATAAGTGGCTCTTACAATGTGCACTGTGCCCTCCAACGCAAGAGTTCCGCATCTCATAAACAGAGTACCTCTGGAACTTTACTTTGAACATAATAATACAAATTGTAGCAGAAACATAGTTATATTTTATACGTAGGCCTATTTAAAACATTATCACAGTAAAGTAAACAGAAAAGCATTGTCTGATTGTTTATCCCCATTCATGTAAAAATAGCTTATCTGATTGATATGAAATCTTCAATGTCAAGAGTCAAACAACATAAACTGAGCAAATTAACCACAAAGTTTAAAAAGGACCTAAATTCAAATCTTGAGGTACGGGCAGCCATGTTCGTTACTTATCATTCGCAAAGTTAATGTTTTACTTTAAGACAAAGACTGCACATTAAAGCTTTGCCCCTCGCTGTCAAAATGCAACATTAGTATTATTTTTCAATATATAAACATTTCAGTTAAGTGCTTACCGAAAATGAACGTAATTGTAATAGATAGTAAGGTGGGTAATAGAAAACAATAAAATTCTTTATATCAGTACATATTGTTATAACGTAATTTTATTACAAAAACCTTCATAGCCAGTCATTTCTCAAGGTCAAGTGGCAAGCATCAGTTCACTTGCTAGTTTATTTCTAATAGCATCGGTGACCGCCAGCATCTTATTCACTAAACAAAACATCACTGAAGAAATAAAGGCTCATACACGCAATCTATGCAGGATCATCATTCTCCTGCCCTTATCCCAATTTATTTGGGGTCGCCGGTCGGCGCAACATGTCTTCTTCTTCCATACTTCTCTATTTCTCGGCATGTCAGCAGTCACCTCCTTTCTAGCCATATCATCCTTCACACAGTCCATCCATCGTTTCTTTGGTCTTCCTCTACTCTTATAGCCATCTACATTTATACTCAACATTTTTCTCACAACATTTTCTTCATTCCTTCGCATCACATGTCCATACTACGACAATCGACCACACAACTTTTCGCGGTCTATGCAGGATGTTACATTTTATTCAGTCTTTTCGCCTAAACTACATATACCCAGCAAATATGGCTTTAACCTATTCACATGCATTACCAAGTCAAATTGCACAGTTTCTTACCTCTTTCACAGAATCCTTTTTTCCTTATCCAACTGTCGCTGCTAGCACTAAATAGAAAAATGCCTGTCAACTGTGATTTTTTATTAGAAAAAAAGCTCATCGATATGAAAAAAAATATATATATCACAATCAAGACTCTAGTTTACTAGACGGAGGTAGTACTCGGTACCAGTCTTTTGCTACGGTCATAGCAAGACAATAACTCTCTCGCTGTGCGCTGGTGCGATTCCCGGATGGGGCAAAGTTCACTCTTAGAGTAGAAGCCCGGAGTCTTGATTTGTGCCCGGTTGACCGCAATAAGCTGACCCCTTTTTACATGGGAGGTTGGTGGGTCAACCCCTCAGTCTCACGGAGACTCTTCTCTGTGAGAGGAAGGGATTATCCACTGAAGGATATACTTCTGACTTACCTTTCGCGGATTACTGGCGTTATGTTATTTATGGTCAACTGTTATTTTTCTATTTTGTATATTTTAGCCAACACTTTTACTCGCAGTCTAAGTCACCTTTGCGAGCTTTTTATGGCAAAGTTGTTATCGCCAAAACCTTTAATTGAATCTCAAAGCCCTTTTTTTCATTCAAATAACAAAAAGAGTGAATTATATTATTAATGACCACGAGTTTACGATACACTGAGAGTGTGGGAAGTAAGCACTATGCACAATGCACATATCTTGCGTTTGTACTTTATAAGTACCTCTTTAAGCTGTTACTCGTACTTATACTGTTTTCACATACAAATTCAAAAAATAAACTAATAATGTAGAAGTCCCGTGTAATATCGCCTCTCATAACCTTAACAATATGTAATGACGATCCATTTCACAGGTTTTGAACGCAATGATAAATAAAAATGACAAAGGTTCCTTTGTTTTTCGATTCTATCTGATGATGTCACGCTGGTACCTACAATTTGGTCGAAACTATAGGACATTGATATTATTCAAACTGGTCTATACCGTACAAACTGTACCGACTCTACAATACCTTCGTTATGAGAATTCCTTTTTGACGTACATCATTTTTAGGATAGATCAGTTGGGATACAGTACTGACAGCTGCCCTGAGAAAGACAATAAGCAAGTAGGGCACTGCCGAAAGTTTCTATGATAGTCTCCGAGAAAAATTAAGATAACATCCCCTTAAGTATGTTGTAGGTGGTAAATATGTAGTTCAACCATGCCACGAACTCTTACACTAATAAAATGGTAAGTATGGCACATGTATACAAGAACACTGAAAACGAAATATTTACCGTGATTACTGTTTGTTTTGAGTTCTGATACACACAGCACCGAAATATCAGGAACTCAAAACAAACGTAAACATGGTTTAATTAATATCGTTTTCAAAGTTTATATGATAATGTTAGTGACCGTGATTGTCAGTTTTAAAACTTATACCGCACAAGAAAATTAACAGAAGCTATGACTTCAATAGCACTTAAAAATGTTTTGTCGGATAACATTTGTGCATGCAATTTCATAAATCCAGTAAAGTACCTGTTCAGCACTTTCACTGTCAAGCCAAGGATTTGAATGCGTCCGATTAAACTATGACATGAACTACTTGAGGCAATCCTAAAATCCCAAGAGGCTTATGTTTATAGGGAGTTTTGGTCGTTTGACCTTCACGCCATGAGCTGATAACACTGCATTGCTGCTATCTTTCCACACACACATATCTCGCATACGACGTGGATACGACGATTGATCGTGCGCCCGCGCCGCTTCGCCTTATCACTGCCTACTTGATAATGATTTTAAAATACGTTTGCCTACTTACACGTTGACAGTTAGGGATTACTTCTTTAAATTGTTCCTGAAAATCATGGTGGTTCAACCACTTAAAAGGTCCCAGCATCTTCACATGAGGCCAACTTGAGTTCAAGTATCATACAGTAAATGACATAAATCTTGAAAACTGAAGCAATCCGCTGTTTGTTCTTCTGCCACTGCCAGTATTTTTGATATTGTGTTTAACGTTAAAGATTTTATATATGTTCATATTCAAAATCAATTAATTAAATCAATTACCACCATTTCCTCTAGTCTTTAGAATACCGTTTATTCATTTGAATTATTCTTCTCAGAGCAAGCAGTAATTAATAACCTACTTCAGCACAACCACCTAGATACCTACTTTGATAGCCCAAGAGATAAACATGATTCACAAAACCATGATTATTGAAATAAATGTAAATTACTTAGTTTTAATTACAATACTGGCTTTACAAAAAACAATATGTCATCAATTCAAGGATATATGCCTTTTTTTTTTGGCGGGTGGAAAATCATCAAATAACCCCTCCCGCTCTTGGGCAAAGCGGAAGGGAGTGTCAAACTTCTACTGACTAAAAACCACCCATTTTCCTTCTTAGCCCTTGCGCCGAGGCCGCGGTATCTCTTTCAAATAACCCGCAGCCCCGACGGGAAGGGTATATGCCTTTTTTTTTTTTGGCGGGTGGAAAATCATCAAATAACCCCTCCCGCTCTTGGGCAGAGCGAAAGGGAGTGTCAGACTTCTACTGACTAAAAACCACCCATGTTCCTTCTTAGCCCTACAAGTCGAGGCCGCGGTATCTCTTGCGAACAACTCGCAGCCCCGACGGGACCCGCAGCCCCGACGGGAAGGATATATGCCTTAATTGCCTTTCTCAATCTTGTCATTGGTTTACAATTTTTTCCAGGATATTGTAGGGAAATCTACATAAATACAAACGCACTAGTCTATTAGAATCCAAGGAAAAGTGTTTAGTCACAGGTTTATTCGCTATACGAATTAATAATTAAAATATAGTAATTTCTATTTATTACAAGTATTTCCATAAAAAAATCCTTTTTCTCTATGTTTTCTTCTATACCGATATATCGCGTGCTATCTATAGAGATTAGACAATTAGTCCGCCCCCGTAATAGCAGAAAAGCCTACTATAAGCTTTTATAATATAAACTACTATAAGAAACATTTTGGGAACTTTGTTGAATTAGAAGAAGGCTTTCGTGTGAAACTTGTTTTTTATTGTGATTTTTCTTGAAAGTAGCACTTTCGAGAAAATACTTTTCTAGGGTTCGAATTAAACTCGAACTACATACTATATCCTGGATCTCTTGACTAAACCGCAACCGCAAATAGAGACCGGTAGATAACCGGTATGGTACCGTCATTTTGCCAAAAGAGAGTCGACTTTTACTACTACATGCAGGCACGCTGTAACATAAACTTAGAATAAAGATTTAACCCATTATGTAATATTGCGTTAATTTATTTAAATAGCTCAATTACGTAGTTCCGTATCATACTTTCCCGGATTAAAAATCTTGTCTCTGAAATTGTAAAGCTACGTTTACTTACGTCTCATCAAAAGTAGGTAAAGCCTTTGAGCTATGTGACGTCACTCTAATCCACGGTCATTGTAGATCATTCATCATTAATCCAAACAACTCAGTTTATCAAGTACGGCTTTGCAAGTTTCATGTACGCCACAGATTCTTAACCTTAGGAAAGGAAAGTCCTTGACCATTTTAAATAAAAGTAACAAGAAAAAGTATCGCAAGCCGTTGTCTTTCCTTCATCTGAAAACTTTGTTATCTACATTATGTTTGGTATTTCATTAGTTGTACAAACATGTCATTTCATATAAAACTCGACATACACCTAATCTACATAAATTATCTACGACATGTTGAATCTCTTTTATACAGTTACAATTATTTGCGGATTTTTATTATTATATACTTAGTTATATGACTATTTACGTCTACATAGTTCGTCAAAAACCTTTAGCATATTTGCCATTCGAAAAATATCAGTGTAGTTATTACTTTTATGTGGATACTGTTATACATTCATAAACATATTAGCTTGTAGTTTCTATTTTAAGAAGCTTCTGTAAATTTTATTTACTCAAATTAAAAATAAATCTATATGCCAACATCACATCACCGGATTTTTCCAGTAAATGTTCAAATTCTTCTCTTGTATAACACGAACCAAATAAAACGTAACCAAGAGCAATTGAAATTTGCCGTAGCCATCCAATAATGGAATTTAAAATCATTAAAGTTTAAAACGATGATTTAAAATAACTTAATATTTTTTGTTTACGCAGGCCTCCAGATGAGGATACAGCATCGCACGAGAGTGACTGCGAGGAGGAGGAAGAGGACACGACTGCCCACCTAAAGCCCCGCCGGCCGTTCTGGGCCAACAAAATACAATTCGTATTAGCATGCGTTGGCTACTCGGTTGGCCTCGGGAATGTGTGGAGGTTTCCCTACCTGTGCTACAAAAGTGGAGGAGGTAAGGCAAAATAACCTTTACACAATCTTGTCTTGTTTTTATCACAGCAGGGTACCTATAGTTATGACGCATCTCATACAATCCAATACGTTCACGACAGAATTCATGGTGTTTTTCTGTCCACACTAATGTACCTATGCCTGACGCAGTCGTTGCCCAGTTGTGGCGACCACCCTGCCTTGAATAGCATCTGCTTGAGGCCAGCGTAGCACCTACGTAGCAACTGCGTAGGCCTGCGTAGCAACTGCGTAGCCATGCGTGGAAGCGGCGTAGGCATGCGGGAAAGCGGCGTAGGCCCTCATTGGCTTGCGAAGCAGATGCGCAGGCGTATATAGAAACAGTTTCATCGTCGATTTTAATAAATCGCTAACAAATAACTTGAAAACGTAGATAGATAAAAAATCAAGAATGATGTAGATTAATTCAGAAAGTAACAGCATTCCCCTCAGTTGTTCATGAGTGTACCGGCTAAGTGCATTAGAAAATGCCCGTTCACTTCTGTTTACAACTTAATGATAGTTATGGGAAGCCTTATCTAATGTACAGAAATATATGTGTTTTATTGACAGATGGAACTAACCTGTTTACAATAATTTACTTCTAACCACATTTATCTATTTCTCATGATGTTACAAACTACATAATAATTTATAACAATCAAAGTCGATATCGTTACTATCTCGTTCTCATGACCGATCTGCTCTGCAGGCGCCCATATACAGTTATGACGTCACATGTTATTTCCTTTATTAGTGTCACCGCTTAAAAATAAACAAACCGAGTATCATTTGCAACGTCGTATTTGTTACTCGGCCATACTCCATCGTAGTATGTAACTATAACTATACTATTAAATGTTGAAAAGTTAAATATGGTCTTTTCAAATCTTAGTTTTGGCCAAGAGATAGAGCCAATATTGGACAATCATACAACTATTAATAGTACATAGTCCAGGAACGATTGCTACAAACCTACAAACTAATAATGGACACACCCTCACGATTACAAAGTTAAGATTAGGAATTCGTGGCCGGCTAGATACAACTATTTATTTGCTCGAATCATTTTATTTTGGACGAGTACATTTTCGCAGTAGTTGAGCTAATAACATGTCATCGTGGTCGCTGTAAATTAAGTCATTAAGGCGACAAAAAGACGATCGTGTCCGCCGTGACATCGCATTAAGACTATACTAATTGTCGAGCACTTTACACTTGGTAAAAATGATCCAAGCACGAAATATGGACACAATTGAGATGACCGTGAGGACATCGATTATGTTTTTATCACATGTTTATAATTATATAACTTCTTAACACATTTTATTTGTTGCGAGTCGTGATCATATAAGTATTTAGGCCTGTCATTATATATTTGTGTTGATGAATGGATATCTAATCGAAAAAACGTCACACCCTTATTGATAAGGTACAATTTTTTTTGGTAGCATTTGTAGCGGTGCTATAGAAATAAGTTGTATTGTCAAGTAGTTGTGGGTTTTATCAAAAACAACGTCACAACTATTTCAACTAGATACAATGCTTGCCCTATTTACTGCCACGTCTCAATCAATTTCGATGCTCCAACAGTTTCCTAATTCATAACAGGCGTAAACAAGTACCTACGTAGATAATTGCAATTCATATAATTGCACTTCATTGTTATTGCATACGTAATAATATGTTAACGCCATACACGGTATAGAAAATCATAATCTCAAATAACAGGAAAGAAGTTAGTCACCAAGGTAAAATATGTAATGTACACACAAGTGCGAGATCGTGTCCGAGCGATGTACGTGTGTTTGTGTCGCGGCGTGCTAACTGCCTGGTGGCTGGTTGACACCGAGGTACCAACACGATCCAACGACACTACAATAACGTGTAAATTACAGCTGATGCCTACGGTAAACTGATACTTGACACCGCGTAGACGTATTCACAAGATATCAAATGATTTATTGCCAGATATATATAGAAATCACTGCAGATATTTAAATGACATCGATTTGTTTGTACACTGTAACGTTTTGCATAATATAAAAAATACATCTATAGATATGTTAATGACGCCATAATGTGCCACATTGGTTCATTTATATATGTACTTACAAACTACAGTTTTTTTTAAGTTTTCTGCCACCTACTTAATTATTGTCGCATGAACATACTTCCGTGAGTTTTAATAACTTAATAGGTATTATTATACTGTTTAAGTTTAACACACTTATTTTTAGGTATTATACAGGAAAAATACGAAAATAAATTATGGGATACCTGCAAAGGAACAGGTTATGTTCGCACTATATTTTGGCTAAAGAATACCTAGGTAGGTAAACATGAAACAGGAATGACTAAATACTTTCTAGAAGTCGATAGCACCAAAAGTCGTCAACTAAACCAAATACACGACGCGACGCGACGTGGGAACAAATATCTGTCTAGCTATTTATTTAAATGTACATAGGTATTGTACCAGATACTGTAGAGTCACAAGAGTGGTGACCTAAACGCTCTTCAACAAACGTATACATGTATGTATAATATCCATCTTTGCATTGTACCGAACCAACAATGGTTTACTCCGTTAGTTTTAGATGCAAAATGTAGCCTTTAATTTCGCTGTTGCTGTAATACCTTGTGGCATACCCAGATTGGGTTATGTTAACTTTTGAATTCTCTTCTGAAACCATACCCTTCCACTAATCACATAGATTTATAATGTCTGCTAACTTCTCGTCTCCTTTCCATGTACTTTGTATTACTTACAATCAGTTGCGTCACATGCCCCGCCCAGAGCTAAAATTGTCGAGTGAATAACTAAATATCTCTATTAGATCTAAACTATTAGTATCTAATTAGAATCTAGCGTCACCGGAAAATATCAAAATATAAATGATAACGAACCTTACAGTCATTCGATTAAAAATTGTTTACAAGTCATCAAAGCGTGGAACTAATGACTCCTACCTTTGCCAACATAATCGGATGAGCAAATGACTCGACTAATTACGGCAGTTCCTGTAGGTCAACTCATTGGTATCAAGGATACAATTGGCGCAACGATGACCACTTGAAAAAGACCGATGTACCTGACTTTGAAATCCTTTGTAATCTTTCAGGCAGACAATATTTTCACGTACTCGAGCGTTACAATTCACTGCAGTATCTTGAAAAAGGTATTTGACTAAAAAAAAACCGACTTCAGAAAGGCAAAAAAGTGAAAAAGACAAAAAAGTGAAAAATAAACTTCACAAGAAAAAGCAGCCTCCGAAGTCGGTGGCAAAAAAAACAAAATCAAACAAACAAAATGTCACCGACTTCAGAAGCTGCTTTTTCTTGTGAAGTTTATTTTTCACTTTTTTGTCTTTTTCACTTTTTTGCCTTTCTGAAGTCGGTAATTTTTTTCGAAAAAGTTTTTTTTTACAATTTTTAGTTGTAATATCCTATACACATAACCGTTGAGGAGTAGTACCTTCCATATTCAGCTCACTTAGATAACCTGAAAGAATACAACCATGTAATACATATTATACAGGGTGGTGCCGACAATACGACAATAAGTGAAACCACTGGTAGTTCTAGTTCATAGGAACATTTTTAAACTATCAAATAAATCCTAACACCGTCGTGGTGCCGACTATACGACAATAACCTTCCTAAATATATTTGCCAAATTCGTTTGTTACATTTTTTTATTTCCACACGTTAATCGGTGCAAATTATTCCTAAGGTTAGTAAACCAATATTTGTTTGTAAATTGTAATGTATTTCGTTTACAGTTTTATGCTAGGTACTTAGTTTTATTGTTTTTTTTTGATTTTTTTTTATTTTGGGTTTAAGATTTATTTGATAGTTTAATAATGTTCCTATGAACTAGAACTACCACTGGTTTCATTTGTTGTCGTATTGTCGGCACCACCCTGTATACGTCCCCATAATATTTTACTCAAGAATTATGCTCCAACTCCTAATCGTTGAGGAGTTATACCATCCATCATCAGCTCATCAACATGAAGAGATGACTGCTAGATGCAAATACTTTAAAAACTTTAGAAAAAGCACGAAACACGCAATATATAGCTATAAAATTTGAGGGTTGCCCTCCATTTCTCTGGAATGCCATCATCAGATCCTGATTTCCTTATCATGGTACCACCCTTGGGATATCTCCTTTTCAACAAAAAAAGAATTTTCTATATCGGTTTAGGCGCCTCCGAGTAATCGGTGAAAATACATAAAAAAAAGATTGAGAACTCTTATTTTAAAGTCGGTTAATGAGATTAACCTTCTATCATCAGGGCAACTTAATACCCTAAAAGAATACAACTATCACTTTATAAGTACGTATAGTTTTGAAAGAATTTTCTATCAACTCACAACCTTTGAGGAGTTGTACCTTCCATCATCATCAGTGTATCCACATAATATTATGATGACCACACGCAAATACTTGAACAGGTTTATAAAATATATGGAATACGTCATAAGGGCCTATAAAGTTTGAGGGTTGCCCTCGACTTCCCCGGGATCCCATCATCAGATCCTGACTTGGTGACAATGGGACCACCTCAGGTCAACCTAATACCCTGAAAGAATACAATTATCGCTCCATAAGTGACTATGAAAGAATTTTCTTTCAACTCCTAACCGTTGTTGAGTTGTACTTTCTATCGTCATCAACGAATTCACATGATATTATTATGATCAGACGCAAATACTTAAACAGCTTTAGAAAATATATAAAAAACATCATAATGTGCCTATAAAATTTGAGGGTTGCCCTCGAATTCCCTGGGATCTCATCATCAGATCCTGACTTGGTGACAACGGGACCACCTCGAGAGTATACCTTTTAGAACACAAAAAGAGTTTTGAAAATCGGTTCATTAATGACGGAGATATGCGTAAAAACAAACATACAAAAAAAAAACATACAGACGAATTGAGAACCTCCTCCTTTTTGGAAGTCGGTTGAAAAGAGTGGGTCTGTGTGAACCGTTTTCGCTCTCAACACATAGTTATTTTTTCGTTATTGGGGAGTTGATCCAATAATAAAATACTTTCGCTTTCTGAAAAAATCTCTATAGTTGAAGTAAGTCTGTACCTAAATGACTTTGTTTTAATATTATTATAAGCAGTCTTGTTAACTTATTTTTAAACTAATAGCAAGTACTTATTTTAGTCAGTGATTAATTGCGCATTCCTCTTCGATTCTGTCTCCAAATCCGTCCCAAATGCTATCAAATACTCTCACGTGGGGTCTTAGAATACTAATGAATGTGACGTTTGAACGTTACACAAATAACTTCCCACCTTTATTTTCGTTTACCCCTTTAGTAGGCCACTATTGTTAACTGTAATGTTTTATAACAATATCTATTTAGATGCTATAAAACTCGAACTCTTAGCAGCAGGAAGTGGTTCACTGTCCCCTTTATTGTTGGGGATACATCATCACCAATGTAATACTCGTCCGGCCGGACAACTGTTGGTTACTCACACTTAATTTCATGTGAAAAGACTTTACCGATTAATTTATTTTTAAAACTAAATTAGATTTGTTTTTGTTCTAAGTATCGATCGAGTGTTAGTAATTAAACTGATGATGATATTTTATTGTTTCAGGAGCCTTCCTCATACCTTATTTCATAATACTCTTAGTATGCGGTGTGCCAATGCTTTTCATGGAATTGGCTGTGGGCCAGTACACAGCTCACGGTCCCATTGGTGCCCTGTCACAAATATGCCCACTCTTTAAAGGTGAGCTAACAAAACTGATTATTATCTTTAAATTCTTTAAATAACCAAACTAGTGAAAAATACTAGCATATATTTGGCATAATTTCAGGTGCGGGCTTAGCAAGCGTAGTGATCTCATTTTTAATGTCCACCTACTACGCGGTGATAATAGCGTGGGCTATATACTACTTCTTCACGTCGTTCAAGACGGAGGTCCCGTGGGCGAGCTGCTCCAACCGCTGGAACACGCCGCAGTGCTGGGTGCCCAACCACAACATGACCAAGCCCAACGGCTCGCAAACACCCACCGAACAGTTCTTCGAGTAAGTTTTTAATTTGAATTAAGAAAATAATGCTTTCAGGCGCTTGAATATCAAACACCTGTGTTGTATTATCATTTTTTTATAAGAAATCATTATAGGTCATGTAGATCTTATTCTATAATTTCAATCACCAATCTACAACTTCATCAATATGATGTACCTACTAACGAGTAATATTGCATTACACACCATTGATTATTTAACTCACGTGTGCGGTGTGCCCGATTAGCACCACCCTTCTTAATCTTAGATTAATAATGATAAACTTTTGGAACTTACTGCCGCACTCAGAGAACTTTAATGATTACTTAGGCCATCACTTAGTAAAGGTTTTGACAGTTTTGTCATACAAAAGTATGTGAAATCTTTACTTAGTGACGGCTTAAGTAATCAATTAATATCTCTGAGTACCGCAGTAAGAGTAGTAGTCGTCAAAATTATGTTGAAGTTTGAGTTCCGGATATGATTAATACTTTAGCACACATAACTATGCCAATACCTGAGGTATCGTCACTCGTCAATAAGGCTCATAAAGATTGCATACTTCGTAGTTATTGATAAGTAATAAATATTTATCAACGATCAAGTCATGTGTAATTTTTTAAAGTCGATTGAGTTCTCCGAAATTGCTAACTACCGGTATGAAACACCTATTTGTAAAAAGATCGCGTTATGTTTTGTGTATAATCTAATTTAATGGAATGAAAGGATACCAAGAGAAACGGCTCAAATATGAGAAACTAAGAAACTAAATAGTTTACTTAGAAACTTAGATCCTCTAAGTGTCTAAGTAAACTATTTAAGAAGCACGAAGTAACTGAGAAATAAAAGTTGATAAGAAACGTTCAAGTAAACATGAAACAAAATAATTTGATTGTATGATTGTATTTTTTCAGGAAAAAGGTACTGAGCATGAGCGCCGGCATGGAATACCCAAACGGAATGCGGTGGGAGTTGGCAGCTTGCTTGGTCTGTGCTTGGGTGCTAGTCTACTTCGCTCTGTGGAAAAGTATCAAGTCTTCCGCCAAAGTACGCTATATCACCACAACATTGCCCTTTCTACTGATTATAGTATTCCTCGGACGCTCATTGACCCTTGATGGAGCTGATAAAGGCCTAAGATTCTTCTTCAAGCCAGAATGGGAACTTTTAAAGCAGTCAAGGCCGTGGGTCAACGCGGCATCACAAGTATTTAACTCGATCGGTGTCGCGTTTGGATCTATGATAATGTTCGCATCATATAATCGATTCGATAATAATTTCCTTCACGACACTGTGGCCGTTTCATTGATCAACGCTGTCACTAGTCTCATCGTGGGAATCTTCACGTTTGCAACTATCGGGAATATCGCATTTGAACAAAATACTCCCGTCAAGGATGTCATCGCCGATAGTAAGTATAACTTGCAAAAATTACACCTAAAATACTATTTACTTGCAATTTAAGCGCCTTCTAATGTTAATGCTTTTATTTCAGGTCCTGGATTATTATTTGTAGTATATCCGCAAGCTATTGCGAAAATGCCGGCTTCACAATTATGGGCGGTACTATTCTTCTTTATGTTCCTTTGTCTTGGACTTAATAGCCAGGTGAATATCATCAAAACTTAACAAATGCAATTAATTTTAATTAATGTATAAATTAATAACACTGTGTCTCTACATTTTCCAGTTCGCTATAGTTGAAGTTGTGGTGACGTCGATACAAGATGGATTCCCAGACATGATACGCAGAAAACTTGTGTACCACGAACTGTTAGTGCTGTGCGTGTGTGGAGTGTCGCTCGTGTTCGGGTTGCCGCACATTATACACAGCGGCATATACGTGTTCCAACTGATGGACTACTACGCCGCATCACTCAGCATTACATATCTCGCCTTCTTCGAAGTGGTGGCCATAGCTTGGTTTTACGGCGTGGACAGACTATCTAAAAATATCAAACAAATGACAGGTTTGTCGATTTTACTTAAGAGATAGGTACTCATTATAGACATATCATTATCATTTTATAGAATAATATTACATTATCAAAAATAACAATTTATTAATAAAACACTATTATTTATACTGAAAACGGGATATTTACCATCATGTTTACTGATTGTTTCGAGAGTTCCCGATATTTCGGCGCTGTTAAATATCCCGTTTTCAGTATAAATAATAGTGCTAGTGACCATGTCAGTTTAAAATCTTATATTAATAAAACATTTTTTTCATGGGTGAAAAAAATGTTTCATGTCATCAATCTTTGTTTATCCTTGATGAAAGTTAATTGTCTTCATAATATTAACACTCACTGTACCTGATATGAATATTATTATATATGGCATAAATTGGCTGTTTATAAGCACACAAGTGCAATTGAATATGATCTGCCTGTCAGGTATCTACTCATAACCGTGACGTCACACGGGATGTCCTGCCATTTCCTACAGCGCAACTTCCGTTTTTGTTTGTAGTTACCCTCGAAGATCATAATCACATTTTTTGCATTTAACCATCATGAACGTATAAGGATGACTCATCGTTATTGTTACTTTATCAATACCCAGTTTATAATTCGCCACTCCCTAACAGATGCATGTTACACCTATGTTATCGGATATAGAATACAAGAAAATAATGACATTAGCCTTGACGATATCTTAGAACCTATACCTACATTTCACCAATAGCTCTGCTTTCTATATACTTTAGAATACAACTGATGGTGTACTGAGGGCCTAGTCCTACCCTAACTCTAGAAAGAAAGAAAGAACACATAAATTCTGATTGACGCGCCAGCATGGCAAGCTCGTTGTATGTCGCCAGCTAGTAAATATCAGACCACACCGGTACCTTATGGTGTGAGATCAGTGGGTTTCATAATAAAAATGAAAGTTGGAATCTCACGGACTCGAGCAAAACGCTTAGCTGCCACACTTATTGTGCGAATCGCCAGTCTGAGGATTCATTATAATCTGGATCTCTTAAAAGTTCAAGTGAATCGGTTTCCTAGACCGCATCATAGCAAAATGTGGCGTTACTTTACTATGTTATACTTTCAGTTATGATTATGTGGGGTCGTTAGACCTTACTGCCCACACGATAAGAAGATTATTTAATGATGACCTTGATTGTCGATTTCAGGTCGTCGGCCGTCGTTATATTTCCGAGTGTGTTGGCTGGTAGCGACGCCGGCGCTGCTCATTGCGCTATGGGTGGCCAGCCTGGTGGACTACACACCACCGAGTTACCGGCAGTACCAGTACCCCACTTGGGCGCAGGCGCTTGGCTGGATCATCGCTTCTCTCTCGTTGCTCTGCATCCCAGTGTATGCTGTCTTTGTCCTCATGAAGGCGCCCGGAAATAATTTGAGAGAGGTAAGGTTTAAGAGTACAACATTGTATTTGATAACACCTAAACAAAATCATGTTATGTCATACAGCATAGCTGCTTTTAATAATGAATGAGATGCCCTTGAGCACAATCAACACGTTTCAGAACAATGAAATATCACTAATTAACAGTGATCAGAATAAGATTAAATGCATTAGGTACTTTAGAAAAATATATAATTTTGTTAAGAATCATTTATCAGTTGCTACCTATACCTACTTACAAAATGCTGTAAAATCAAAACTCATAATAATTACCCACTACACGCTTCATCTCAAAAAAGATTGTGATCATACCTCCTTTGTGATCTTTCTTGATAGAGCCAACTGTTAGTCATATTTCTGTTTTAGTATTATTCATAACTAAGTATTATCTACTACTTACTACACACGATGATGCAGTGATAATTTAAAATAACCTTTCTTTTTTCCAGAAATTGCGCCATTCCATACGTCCGACATCTCTTTGTGAGTGCGGTGTCACTGGCTGCGACATTTGCTACTCGGAGTCCGAGCAACCGGACGATAAACCTGCTATCAACTAGTCTGAAAACAACTTAGAGAATAAGGACATACCTACTTTACAATACTGTGTGATTCTTTGATATCAAGAATAAACAAGACAATAAGATAATGAAACGAGACGGTATTCCATCATAATTATCATTAATTTACAACAAGGCGGGGACCGCACTCGACCTACTATAATAATGAAGTAGCGTGGCTCCGTTCTCGAGTGTTCGCTATAAGAGCGCTTCATCGTTTTTTGGTAGCTAATGCTATCTTCGATTTTACTTATACTGTCAAACATTTTTATAGCAACAAACAATTCGTTGTTTTAACTCACGTGGAACAAGTGAATGAGTTTGTATATTTGGGCAGTATGTTTACAAGAGATGGAAAGATTGACGCAGATGTGGAAAGGAGAGTAAACGTGGGAAATAAAGTAAATGGTGCTATGCATGCGGTGGTGACCAACCAGTCGATGTCAAAAGAGGCTCGGCTGGCTGTTCACAATGGTGTGCTGGTGCCTACTCTTATGTATGGCAGTCAATGTTGGGTGTAGCAAACGAAGCATGAAAGTAGGATTAATGCTGTGGAAATGCGTTCTTTGCGAAGCATGTGTGGTGTAACTCTGAATGATAAATAGAGGAATGAGGTTAAATACGAGAACGTTGCGGTTTAAAAGAAGATGTAGTGACAAAAATTGAAAAGAGTAGAAATGCTAAGGTGGTTGGGTCATGTGGAGAGGATGAATGAAAGTCGATTAACAAAAGGTATTTACAAGATGTGAGTGGCAACGCCGGGAGGGAACGCCCTAGCAAGACATACACTGATTTTATTGGTGTCGTTCTTCAGAAAGGACAGGTGCGTAGTACTCGTAACCGGCGTGCGTGTAGAATCAGATGTACGAATGTGGATGAGGCAAAAGGAGTATGTAAGGATCATAGCAAGTGGTGTTCTGTGGTTTCTGCCTTCCCCCATGGGAAAAGGGCGTGAGTTTATGTATGTAGTTTTAACTCAGTCCAGTCCAGACGAAGCACATAATTACCTATGTTGTATAATTGAGTAATTAGATACCTAAGGAAATTGTAGATGGTAGAAACCCAACAAAACCAGTATTAAGTTTTATTTGTATCCAGTTAAATTTTAACAATGTGACACCATGTGAGTTTGTCACATTTAAACAAAGTTAGTGCCTATAGGAAGTATATAGCATGTATGTACGTTTCCTAAAACTTTTGTGATCAAAGTCATTCCATTAGAAATCGTATTTTATATAATACTAGCTGTTCCCGGCATGCGTTGCAATGCCCTTTTTCCTACCTACTACCTGCCTGTGTACCAACTACCTACCTACCTACTACCTCCTACCCTACCTACCTACTACCCTACCTACCTACTACCTGCCTGTGTACCAACTACCTACCTACCTACTACCTCCTACCCTACCTACCTACTACCCTACCTACCTACTACCCTACCTACCTACTAACCTACCTACCTACTACCCTACCTACCTACTACCCTACCTACCTACTACCCTACCTACCTACCTACTACCCTACCTACCTACCTACTACCCTACCTACCTACCTACTACCCTACCTACTACCCTACCTACCTACCTACTACCCGACCTACCTACTACCCTACCTACTTACTACCCTACCTACTACTCTACCGACTACCCTACCTACTCTACTATCCTACTTACTACCCTACCTACTACTCTACCTACTACTCTACCTACTACCCTGCCTACCTACCTACCACTTTCTCACCTTTAAAACCTTCCCTGGACTTCCACGAATAATTCAACACTATAATTAGCCAAATCGGTCCAGCCGTTCTCGAGTTTTTGCGAGACTAACGAACAGCAATTAATTTTTATATTATACGCAAACACCATTTGAAAAATCGTTTTTCTATTGGGAAAGAAACAGTAATTATTTGTGATTATTGTGATAATGTCGTATCATATGGTCTGTTTGAAGTTGTCATTCGTTGACTGAACAACTGAACGTCACTCAATTGTTTTGCCTTCCCGGAACCTCTCCACTAACACTTGAACTTTATGGGTACGGTATTAAAGCTCAAATTGATTTTACGTTTTAGTTAGAAAACGCTTGTATGGGAAAAAGAAAAGGGCTGTTTTTAGGGCTTTTCCGGCCATTATTCGATTTTTTCTCGCCGTAAGAACCATCCTTGAACTTCAACGAACATTTAAAAAAAAAAATCAGCCAAATCGGTCAAGCCGTTTTCATGCCAAGTCGTGACAACGGAAAACGGGTTTCATTTTTATATATATAGATTATTTAGATAAATTTCTATTTATTCTTAGTAAATTTCATTATTATTCTTAGAAATAATGTGATTCGAATTGAAATGACTGCCCAAAAAAAATACAATCTAACACGTGAATAATCTCATTGCCTCAGGTGGGCATGGAAAATTCTAATACTTAGGTACTTTATTTATGATAATGTCACACTATTACGGCCTACCTATTACCCAATTGATAAAATAACGTCTTACATACAATAAATGTACGATGTACCAACCTTGTGAGTGATAATATGGACCTAGGTCAAAGAAACAAATAAACACATATCAATGAAACGAAATACCTATATTAAAGAAGACAATACCGAATAATGAATGAAATCAAAGTACAATGTAAATTAAAATATTGTTTCGTAATGTAAATAAGTAACTATTTGTAAATAAACAAGTGTTAACTTGTTAATGTAGCATTTAAGACCATTGATTAAAAAAAATAAAAATTACCTATTATTACATTTTTATTTTATTTTAAGTATAAAGAAAGAAAGTGTTTTTTTTATCGTTTTTAGGGTTCCGTAGTCAACATGGAACCCTTATAGTTTAGCCACATCCGTCTGTCTGTCGGTCTGTCCGTCCGTCCGCACTCCGCACTATATCTCAAAGACTCCTAGGTACTAGAAAGCTGTAATTTGGCATGAATATACAAATGAGTTACACCGAAGTGGTAAAATGAAATTTAAGCACATAAAAGTGGGGATATTTTTTTGTTCTTGTGAAGCCCATATTAGTGTGGGGTGTCATTGGACAGGTCTTTAAAAATATTGCGAGTTTGGAACGTGGGAGGGAGAGAACCTCTCGTCCCAGCCGAGCCGCCGCGGGAGATCACGTGAAGGCTTCCGTCCACCGTAGGCGCGGGCCTGTGGACGGTGAGTAATGGGCTAGCTCACCGTCCGTTCATCCTATGACGATGACAGACCGTGTCGACAGCGCGTTCGTGTTCCACGCGCGCCTCAAAGAGATGGCAGCAACATTGCAAGGGCCCGCAGGGACGGACGCCTGTCGGGGCTGCGGGTTGTTCGAAAGAGATACCATGGCCTCGGTGGTTTTTAGTCAGTAGAAGTCTGACACCCCCTACTCGCCCCAGAGCGCGAGGAGTTATTACATAATTTCCTACCCTCCAAAAAAAGGGTTATTTATACGCAACTTGACGTAGTCGTAAAAATATTGTTACCTAACGTTAAGTTCTGAAAAAAAAAGATATTTTTCATTACTCATACTCGGAAAGTAGGCCTGAAGTTGCCTGAGGAGCGGGTTAAAAGTATTACTTTTCAGCCCTAGGCAGAATCGCTTTCAACTGACCGACTGCTGTCAAATTACTAAAAAAAATGTGTAATTAGGAGCAAGCCTATTGCCATCAATCAATATTATTAGGAGCAAGCCTATTGCCATCAACCGATGTGATTGAGAGTAAGCCTATTGCCATCAACCAATGTAATTAGGAGCAGGCTTATTGCCATCAACCGATGTAATTAGGAGCAAGCCTATTGCCATCAATCGATGTAATTAGGAGCAAGCCTATTGCCATCAACTAAAGCAATTAGGAGCAAGCCTATTGCCATCAACTAAAGCAATTAGGAGCAAGCCTATTGCCATCAACCGATGTGATTGAGAGTAAGCCTATTGCCATCAACCAATGTAATTAAGAGCAGGCCTATTGCCATCAATCGATGTAATTAGGAGCAATCCTATTGCCGTCAACCGATGTAATTAGGAGCAAGCCTGTTGCCATCCACCGATGTAAATCCATTTTACTTTCCTTGAATTCGTAATAAAAAGCAGCAAGCAGCAGCATACCTCGGGTTAAAGACTTATTTAGTCCCTCGAACTATTAGTGCTAAACCCGTCTCGGGACTATATAAGTAAGTTGCTTTCACGCCTAAGGTAACAATGTACTATGTAGGCTTCCGTAGTCAACAAAGAACCTAGTCTCGCCATGTCCGTCGGTTCGGTCTGTCCGTAGTTTAGCTCAAAGACTTAGTACTAGAAAACTGTTATTTGGCATAAATATACAGATTAGTTACTCCGACAAAGTGGTAAAATAAAATCTCGAAAAGTATATTGTTCTAGGGTATTTCCTGTACACGAAAAGTGGGGATTTTTTTTTTCTCGCAAAGCCCATAGTGTGTGAGACGTCGTGGGATAGGTATCGAAAAATATTGCGAGTTTGTGTACAAATAGGGATTCATTCATTGCAAATTTTTATTAGACTCCACTGTCCAGCTAACCATCATAACATCACGCCTGCAATCCTCTAAGGATTAGGCAGAGCTGTACTTAACAGTACACTCACATTTCGAGTTATGTTTAAGTCCCATGTAATGGGGGGCAAGCCTATTGCCATCAACTTAGTACAAATCCAGACTCCATGGTTGCTACTGAGAAATTCCTTATGGAAAAACCCTATAACACTGCCCACTGGGAATCGAACCCAGGACCTCATGCTCAGCAGTCGCACGCACTTACGACCTAGTGGTCTAGTGACCAACAAGGCAATCTTTGCAGTGGCTGCTAGGAAAAGAAATGTCGAGACGTAGGCAGCCCCTGAACCGGCTCCAAAATGTTCAGAACAGAATTAGGGTCACCATTGCAAGAAAAAAAAACTTTTTCAACTTGGTTTATTTGTTTTATATCTTAATACAATTATTTACATGTTCTGAAATTGCAACCAAAATTTATTATAAAAATATATTGGCCCACCAGCATCGACAACATTTTCTCAACTGGAGTTTGGTATTAGGAGCACCTCCTATGAACTGGGCCAGGTCGATAATTGTAGGTAGTATTTGACCAATGATTCTTATTCAATGAAAACAAATAATAAACAATTATTTTGTTGTCCATGGGTAGCAGACTCAAAAGGTCAAGTCAATTTAATTATATTTTTTCTTTTTAGATTCACTGTCTTCATTTGATTCCTTGCCAGTAGATTGTGAGCAGTTATCATCATCATCTGTGTCCTCATCATCCTCAACCTCATCCAAATTCGCATCGCCAACTTGAAAGAAAATATAAGATGAGATTTAAGGTTACAAAGCGTAGTAAGAAATGTTTGTTATTGTATAATTTAGGCAAACAAAATAAGAAGGTTTATGAATTTATGATTATGTCTAAAAGTATAAAGTATAACTTTTAGACAAAATAATAAACCTTCCTTGGTAATCGGGAAAAAAAGGTTGTGATTTTTTGCGATATTAATTATAATAATGTTTATTGATCCAAAAATTAAGTTACACACAAGAATTAAGCATAGTATTATCTAGAAGTAAGTACAATCGTGAATCCGTGATAAAATACTTGTGTACAAAATTGTTGTGTTTTGATCTATGGGTGAATTATATTTGGCAAGAAATGCCTGTATTTTGGGAGTCTATTGATTCCTCCTAAAGTCTTTACTTACACTAATTTACAACGTATATATTGATACAAGTTGGATCTTAATCTTTAACCAAAATGAATTGCTATTCATTAGTCTCGCCAAAACTCGAGAACGAAACGCTGGACCGATTTGGCTAATTTTAGTGTTGAAATATTCGTGGAAGTCCAGGGAAGGTTTAAAAGGTGAAAATGGAAAGAAAATGGTAGGTAGGTAGGCAGGGTAGTAAGTAGTATAGTAGAGTAGGTATGGTTGGTAGGTAGGGTGGTAGTTAGGTAGGGTAGTAGGTAGGTAGGTAGGGTAGTAGGTAGGTAGGGTAGTAGGTATGTAGTAAGTATGTAGTAGGTAGGTTGGTGGTAGGTAGATAGTACGTACCGTAAGCAGGTAATATGTAGGAAAAAGGGCATAGCAACGCATGCGGGTACAGCTGTACCCGCATGCGCATGCATAGTTTACAATAAAACCGCGATGAAGTTACTTGGTAACAGTGAGAAGATCTTCAATCGGTTCATGTGTTAACTACTGTAACCACTTACTAATCTTAGTTTTAAAATGGTATTTGGTAAAAGTTTAAATATCTAGCTTTTTGTGAACTTTATTGTAGAGACGAGAGCTTAGTGCCCCAGCTCTCGTCTCTACAATAAAGTTGTTGTTCGACATCTGACAGGGTTGCAGACCGGAAACCTTCTACGTCTTATGAGAAGTTTATCGTCAAGCGGGAGCGTAGAATGGCAGCGTAGGATAGCGCGAAGAATGAAAAGTTGACGAACAGTGAGGACTTTGGATTCGGAGTAAAGCTGGGCAGTAGGGTAATCTCTGCGTTTAAAGAGCATGACTTTCAGAATTGCCCTTTGAGCTCGTTCTGTTTGGAGTAATAGGGTTTTAAAGGAACCGCCCCAGGCAGTAATACAGTAGGAGATAATTGATACACATAGTCTTTGATAAACGAGAGATAGGGTTGCAGGGTCAGCTGAGTATGGCACGCCACGATAGTGGCGGTAAGTCCCCTCTTTGAGGAGTGGCTTGAGAGGTGCCACGGTGCCCTCACCTTTTCGTCTGACGCAGGTCCTCACCGGACACGGTTGTTTCGGGAGGTACCTGCACCTAATGCGGCGGGAGGAAACGCCCGGACATCACCATTGTTAGGATCGGCAGAAGGACACGGTGGAGGACCTCTCGCGTCCGGCCCTGGTGCAAGCCATGGTCCGGGCGGAGGAGGAATGGGACGCCGTCAGCGTCGCCTCCTTCTGCGAAGCAGTGATGCTAGCGAAGGAGGTGGTGGAACGTGAGAGGGAGAGAACCTCTCGTCCCAGCCGCCCCGAGAGACGCTCCGGGCGTCGGGGGCCACGTGATGGCTTCCGGCCACCGTAGACGCGAGCATGTGGACGGTGAGTAATGGGCTAGCTCGCCGTCCGTCCGTCTTATGACGACGACAGGCCGTGTCGACGGCGCGTAAAGGTAATATCCATGGCGTCACTGAACAGTTTACCGTAAATATTTAGAGCGCCATTCCTCGGGCTCCCACGCTCTCTAACTTTTTAATAAGAATGGGGACAGAAACTGAGTCGTAAGCTTTGGACAAATCTAGAAAGACTCCGTAACACTTGCGCTTTTGGTCCAGATTGCTTGTAACGGTGTGAGTGAGATCTAATACAGCGTCTTCCGTCGAGACTCCCTGTCTAAAACCGTATTGATTTTTAGATATAATAGAAGAAAATTAGTAAGGCTGTTTTTAGTTGGTTACATTCGTTTTGTGTCCACTCTTATATATTGGGTGGACTACGGCCTTTTTAAAGGCTTTTGGAAAAGTGCCTGAGTCGGTAGCAAAATTGCAGATATGTGTGATGGGGCCAGTAAGAGCAGTTATAGAATGCTTCAGAATCTTAGCAGGTATATTATCACGTCCGGTGGAACAGTCAGTACGAAGATTGAGTATTAGCCCGTACACTTGCACTTCGTCCACTGGCATGATGCTGAGAGGCTGAGGTTGATATTCCACATAAGGCAAGTCGGGAGTCTTAATTGCTGAAGCAAAATTTTCACGCCGTTGGTTTTTGTATCCCCACTATCTAATAAGTCCGTGCTCGAGGTCTGCGAAAGAGTGTTGGAGTTGGTGACTGTTTTTATAGCCTTCCAAGTGGTTTTGATGTTATTTTTGGCCTTTAACAGTTCATTCTTTGCCTGCGTCGGTTTTCCCGAGTTCATATAACCCTAATCTATTTAAGTCGCGAGTAAATAGGCTTCTTCTGGGTAAGCTCGTTCCATCGTCGACCTCATCTTTGCCCTTAGGGTAAGATTGAGGTCAAGAGCAAGCCCATTAAAAATAAAAAAAAATAAAAAAAATAAAAATGGGTTCTTTTTAATTTCCTGGGTAAAGTGTTTTAAGAAATTCCGGTAACGGGTATAGGTAACAGTAAGAACGTTGTTGTCAGGGGAAGATTTAGACTTTTTATGGAGGTTGTCACGATTCTTGATACATCTAAGTAAAGCTGAGGTCATCCAGGGCTTAATGACTCTACACTTTTTAGGGTTATGTAAGGTGCACAATTAAATTAGCTGAGTTGCGGTCATGACTCGTTTATGAGTCTATTAGATAGATCTAGTCATGATAGAGATTTACTAATTCCGACATTATATTTTTGCTTAGTTATTTGGATATGCATTTTTCCGTGAGAGGACAATGACCTTAAGAAAATCTTAATTTCAAGATTACTCAAAAAATATAAAACTTACGGTTTTTTTTAGAATTGAAAATGATGTTGCAGGTTTTCATATATTTGAATATTAAATTAGAGGGTTGTAGCTTTAATTAATTATTTTTCTGTCTCTAGTTATAATTTTTTTTCTGATTTTCACATATGTATTACATTGTTTTTTATAAAACTATAGCGATGTAGCATTTTATTTTTTTCTTATAATATAGGTACTCACTAATATTATTACTCATATTCTAAAATTTCATAAACTAAACTCATGAGTTTAGTTTACGCATGCGGCAAAGGAGATAAATCGTTTCTATGTATTTGAGGAATTTCTATGGAAATAGGGTTGTCAATTTTCGTAACAATATAAATCATAACATAAAATTCTATAGTAGGTATTATTCCATCATGTCATCATCAGGAAAAGTTAAAGTTTCTTCTGATGGCAGTGAAAGGGGTTCATCATCTGGTGCCGTTTCCCTGGAATTCCTGGACCTATGGAACTTAGTGGTAACTGATCATGAAACATAACATTTTCCGTTGATGGTTTTAAAAGCGAAATCACTTTTTCGGGGAGAGTCAAATGTTTCATTTTTTTTTCGTATTCCAAGGGACATGGTATACAAGACAAGGGAGGATTGTAGCAGGTGTTTATATTTGTATGAAACTCGTTGATTCCTGTTATAATATCGAAAGCCAGTTTTTGGTTTTATTCAGAAACCTTACACGATTTCGAGAACTTGCTTTATATAATTGTTCACATCTACACAAAAATGCTGTGATAGTTGTTCTCGAGGAATGCAAGTCTCTATTAATGTGATCAGGGGTGCTTTTAGGGTATAAGGCTTTCTGGCTTTCCTCTTGTAACGAGTCTTTTAAGCCTGTTACATACTATTGAATTCTTTGCTTTGATTTGTAGGCTCTGGTTGGTGTTGCCTTATGAAAATTCATTTTTTGTTGACTTGGATTCGTGAAGTGGTCACACTGATTTTTATTTTCGATGCTGTCAAATTGACTTTGACATTTCTTGCTTTTCGACCTACAGCCTGGAATCAATGGAGTGATTTTTGAGCGCTCCAATAAAATCTCAAAATATAACTTGAGATGGGCGGCATCTAGTCCCTAATTATGTGGTAGCCGATTGCCCTGGTCATGATCCTAATTGGATAGCCTTTATTTTTTAAGGTAAGCGAATTCTTTGTGATTTCGGTCCGTTCCGCGTTGTCATGGCTATTTTGATAGCAGACGCTAATAGTTTCCGATATTTAATTGTTTCAGGATCTTTTATCTTCATTTGATAATTATTTGCTTGGATTAATTCATCTACTGATGACCACATTTTGATTTTTGGAAGAAACGGTGAGTTTAATTGTATTTGTTCGTAACGACTCCTGCGTCGAATCGCCATTTTTTATCCGCTAACGATTATTCATGTTTGTTTTCAGCCACAAGGCGTTTTTTTCCATATTACTTAAATTTTTGAACGCACGCCCCTACCAAAATGCATATATCTTGGACCGCCGTTGGCAATCTCGGCGAATATCACCAAGATGCTCTTGGATAATCCATCAGGTTCCTAATTTAGTCGACGGAGTTTGGTATGGTTTATGATACATAACTTCAATTTATTTTAAAAAAAAGTGCAATAATGACAGGTCTTAGAATAACAGCGATGTCATCTTAATTTTACACATTATAGCTGTTAGCTTTAGAATTAGAAAGGAATTTTCAAACCAGCAGCCTTCGGGTAATAAAGTCGTTCTTACTTTTCATGATTGATTTTTATTGATGCCTTCCCGCTTGAAGATTAAAAGTCTCAAGCTCCCGCAGGTAAGTCTATCCTTGGCATAGTTTTGTGTGTACTCCAGGCGCCCGAATTTTCACTTTTACTTATTTTTATTTGGAGCACACCACACAGTTTAATTTCATTCATCTCACTCTCACTCTCATCTCACACACATCTTTTTTTTTATTATTACAATTGTCGCTCAGCGAACAGGGACTTGAAGTAGGTTTGTCTGGTACCTATATACTGTCATTATTGCACAATTATTAAGTAACTTATGAGTCTATTGTTTGCATTAGTTTGTTCTACATTGTTACTTCAATAACTTTGTGTTTATTTTAATTTTTGACTCATAAGTAGTACTTAACTTAATTTGGTGAATCTTTGTAAACAATGTTTGGTGTTTACTTATTGATAATTTTGTTTATTGACCTGTTTGTTTTAATAACATGTTTTTTTCTTAGCAAAACCAACAGAAATGTATAGCATTGACCGTGTTTTGTTGTTCTCAACAGTAAAGTTATTTTAAAAACTAAGTTTAACTTTTAAAGAAAATAATTTAATCTAATTGTAAGTACAATATTGTACATTTAATTTATCTAGATTTAAGCTGCTTGTAAGTGATTATTGCACTTTTAAAACGATAAAATTAACTTAGTAATTTTTCATGGGAATACCACATTGACTTCAATACTTAACCTCAAACTTGAGAATTTATTTTCAAACTTTTAACTTTTTGAAATTTAGTTTTTGCTTTTCGTTTGCTATTCGCCTTGCTGTTTGTTAGTCATGGACAAGGGAGTTCAGTCTCCGCCGCTTCAGGATTCGGGTGATGTCGATACCTGTACTGCTGTTGATGCTTATGCTCTCAGTTAATATCATAGGAATTCTACCTAAAACTTATTCTGGTCATAGATACATACTTTCGGTTGTAGACGTTTTTACTAAATATTGCTGGTTCTTTCCAATGATCAATGCTACCACTAGAGTAATTTGTAAACATTTTGAAAAAGAAATATTTCTCAAATTTGGTTGTCCAAAAATAGTAGTTTGTGACAATGGAACTCAATTTACTTCAAAACATTTTGTAGATTTTTTGAAAGGTTTTAATATAACCAAAATATTTTATAATACTTTGTATACACCTCAAAATAACCCTGTTGAGAGATATAATAAAACGGTCGAAACCTGCATATCGTGTTTTGTTAAAGATGATCATAGAACTTGGTCAAGTTTTTTGCCCAATGTTCAATTAGCTTTAAATAATAGTGTAAACCTTGCTACTGAGTTTACTCCTAACTTTCTGATGTTTGGTAGGGAGCTTATTCTTGATGCGTCATTACATCACTTTAGTAGTTCTGTTGATAACTTATCTCAACTAGAAATTTCAAATAGGAATGCTTATGCAGTTTCTCTTAATTCACTTAGTGATATTTTTGTTAAAGTTCAAGCTTACTTGTTAAAGGGGTATAAGCGAAATGCCGCTTATTATAATAAAGGTCGGAAAGTCATTTCTTTTGGTGTGGGTGATATGGTGTGGAGAAGAAGTTTTGTTCAATCTCATGCTCCTGCGTATTTTTCAGCTAAGCTTGCACCTAAGTTTGTAAAGTGTAAAATAACTGAAAAGGTTTCGGATAACGTTTATGTTTTGAAAGATTTAAATAAAGGTTCAGTGGGACGTTATCATGTTAAAGATATTATTAAATTTTAATTTGGTTTCCAAGTGTTAGTCTTGATATTTTTGATAAATTCTGTTTGAAGGCCGTTTTTGACAGTGTGATGTACGAGGGGATGGATGATAGGTTATCAACGGTTTGAAAGATGTATGTTAGGTAACTTCTTATAAATTTATTGAATTTGAATTCTTAACATTCTAAAAATAAAACTTAGGCCATTTTTGTTAATTAAATACAATTTTTTTTCCACACTAAATGTCTTTCACACCGAAGGATCTTATTTTATGTTTTGTTCGTTTTTGTTGGATTGTATAAGATCTTATTTTTTTAAGGGTAACCTTTTACCTGTTTATATTTTATTAGGATCTTATATAACCCTACACTTCAGGTTATTTTTACCTTGAGATCAAAAACTTGAACTCAATTTCAAGTTTTTGTAATCTTTTTTTTTCATAGTTTGAAATCATTCTATTTTCTCTTCGTCATAAATAGTAATCGATTTTTAAATCTATTTTGTGCTGTTCATTGACAGAATTGTTTCTCATTTTTACTAGAGTTTCATTCTCTTTAATGATCGGATTTGACTTTGTTAGTAACGCGTTCATCCTGGACTTTACTTTTTAGGGTCATTCTGTAACCTTTGTTACAAAATGCCTTATTATTTTTTGAATCTTGGTGTAACTTTTGACCTTGATTTCGACTCTTTTTTCCATTGTGCTCGGAAAGTCGGTGGTGTTGTGCCGATCACGATGTGGGATTTCGGCTCCGGCCATATTTTTTCCTTTTTCCATTGTGTTGGACATTGTTGTTCCAATCACAATGCGGGATTTTTTTTTTTTGACTTTCGTCATTCTTTTTTCTTTGCGTTCGGAAGTTCGGTGGTGATGTGCCGATCGCATTGTGAAACTTTGGCTTTCGCCTTTTCGTTATTGAGATTTCTCATTGGAGATCTCAATGATTTTTTGTGTTTGTCTGTGTTTGGGAGATTGGTAGTGTTGAGCCAGTCACAGCAACATTCTTTTACAGCTATTGTGCTCGGGAATTCGGTGGTGATGAGCCGATCACAGTACGCTTTCCTTTGTTTCGTTGCAGGTTGTGCCTGTAACAATATTTTAAATAAGGTCTTTCAGCTTTATTTAAAAACTTTTGTTTGGAGTTTCAATTTTTTTTGGATTGTTGGATACGGAGTTAGTCAGTGGCAATAGAGCCTAACTGCACTCATAGAGATGGTAGAGTTGGAAGCAGTTGACATAGTAGTCAGTGGCGATAGTGCCTAACTGCACTCAAAGTTGTACTGTTCCAAGTGGTTTGAAATTTTTAGTCAGTGGCTATAGTGCCTAACTGCACTAAAAATTGTAGTTTGTATTGGTAAATTGTTCGAATTCGTTTGAAATTTGTAGTCAGTGGCGATGGTGCCTAACTGCACTGTTTTGGAGTTTAGAAGCGCTAAGAGATTTCTCTCTTCGTTTCATTTAACTAGTTTTTATAACTTATATTTTTTTCTGTTTTTCACAGATTTCATTTTTGACTTTTTGTCATTTGCATGTTTTTACTTTTATTAAATTCTTGAGACCTTGTCGTTTGACATGTTCAGAATTCATTTACACTTCGAATCTTTTATGATTCTTTTCTTTTTTTGGATTTAGAAAGTTGTTAAGACTGGTCTATTGTGTTGAAGATTTCTTTCTAATAAAAGAAAGTTCCTTTCTTTTATTTTCGGGGAGGGATGTAATGTAACGAGTCTTTTAAGCCTGTTACATACTATTGAATTCTTTGCTTTGATTTGTAGGCTCTGGTTGGTGTTGCCTTATGAAAATTCATTTTTTGTTGACTTGGATTCGTGAAGTGGTCACACTGATTTTTATTTTCGATGCTGTCAAATTGACTTTGACATTTCTTGCTTTTCGACCTACAGCCTGGAATCAATGGAGTGATTTTTGAGCGCTCCAATAAAATCTCAAAATATAACTTGAGATGGGCGGCATCTAGTCCCTAATTATGTGGTAGCCGATTGCCCTGGTCATGATCCTAATTGGATAGCCTTTATTTTTTAAGGTAAGCGAATTCTTTGTGATTTCGGTCCGTTCCGCGTTGTCATGGCTATTTTGATAGCAGACGCTAATAGTTTCCGATATTTAATTGTTTCAGGATCTTTTATCTTCATTTGATAATTATTTGCTTGGATTAATTCATCTACTGATGACCACATTTTGATTTTTGGAAGAAACGGTGAGTTTAATTGTATTTGTTCGTAACGACTCCTGCGTCGAATCGCCATTTTTTATCCGCTAACGATTATTCATGTTTGTTTTCAGCCACAAGGCGTTTTTTTCCATATTACTTAAATTTTTGAACGCACGCCCCTACCAAAATGCATATATCTTGGACCGCCGTTGGCAATCTCGGCGAATATCACCAAGATGCTCTTGGATAATCCATCAGGTTCCTAATTTAGTCGACGGAGTTTGGTATGGTTTATGATACATAACTTCAATTTATTTTAAAAAAAAGTGCAATAATGACAGGTCTTAGAATAACAGCGATGTCATCTTAATTTTACACATTATAGCTGTTAGCTTTAGAATTAGAAAGGAATTTTCAAACCAGCAGCCTTCGGGTAATAAAGTCGTTCTTACTTTTCATGATTGATTTTTATTGATGCCTTCCCGCTTGAAGATTAAAAGTCTCAAGCTCCCGCAGGTAAGTCTATCCTTGGCATAGTTTTGTGTGTACTCCAGGCGCCCGAATTTTCACTTTTACTTATTTTTATTTGGAGCACACCACACAGTTTAATTTCATTCATCTCACTCTCACTCTCATCTCACACACATCTTTTTTTTATTATTACACTCTCAACTAGAGAAAGTTCCATAGGTCGCACTATCGGGACTCGTTTATCTCCTTCTTTTTCCAAAATTTTAATTAAATCTAGACGAGTCAATGCTACGGGTCGATCATCATGCATAATTGGTCTCCTAACATATTAACAGGTACACCCGGAGAGTGAAGAGTACCTATATCTACCACTCGCTGACCAACATGAGGGTTGGCGCCCTCATGTCCCTCTTGCACTATACATCAAGTATCGTATTGTATTATGGTATCAAGAACGTTAACAATAGCAGGGGCTTTAGTTTTAATAAGGACATGATCCAGGCAATTGCCTAATCTAGTAGGCAAGGTGTGACCAGGTAAAAGTCCCATGGAGGCACAAGTAGTAAGGTAGGTATCTGAGTGACGATCATTATTGTTGGATTTTATGTCAATATTAATATCGCCGATGACAGCAACATTTCTGAAGCGTTTTAGATTTAATACTAGATTATCCAATGCTATAAAAGTTTTCCAGATCAGCATACAACGGCGAGCGATAAATACAAATAATGGCTGTATTACTAGTTGTACATAAGAGACAATTTGCATCCTGGTTGCAGTTGTGGTTCTGAGTAATTACATTGAAGAGTAGACTTTGTGTATATTACCACTCTATCATTCTGCGTGTGGTTGTTTGTGGAAGCGTGAGAGGAGTAGCCTTGCAGTATGGGTAGAAGGCCTGTTAACCTAAGCCAGCACTCAGAAAACACTATAACATCAAAGTTAATTTTAGTACTAGTAAGCATTGCTACAAACTCGTGAAAGTTCTTAGTAGATATGGCATTGTATAATGTGACTGGCATTGCAGATTGACCACAACTGATTTTCAGCTGAAGCACAGTGGAACCAACGAAGATAAGAATATGTAAAACTTACTGGTTTCATCAATTTCACCAAGATCTTCTATCAGCGTTGTTAATGCGGCATTCGCTTCTAATTGGAATTCTTCCAAAGATTTTATTAAATGCTGCTTTTCAACCGTTTTAGTGATCGTGTGAATTACTCTGCCATTTTGTGTCATAGTAAGCTTTAATTGCGGTAACATTTTCTCATTTGATTCTAATATACAAATCAATTCTCTGTTTACGTTTCTGCTTAATGATGTCTGACAAGTACTGACAACTACTGCCAATGCCATACTCACTGCCATAGTCGGAAATATGTGACATTAGTGACAGTGTCATTATTTGTCATTATGTCTGTCAGTGCAGCATGGAATTATTATTTACAATTAGGTGCAAACCGGATTTTTAACCTAAAACCTCGTAACCTCGTTTAGAACGTCTATATAAAAAGATATTGAATATGTTTTAAAATACGTGCCCCCACTCTCGTCATACCTACGTAGCAAATTTGGTAGCATAGTGCGAAATAAAAATGCGGCATTGCCGTTATATTTTAATAAATCCGCAATGTATGATTGTTTTCAGCTTATCTAATCCTAAAAAGTAGTATAATGTTAACTGCTACTAAAGTCCATTTCACGAAAGAAGTCCCGCGGACAATTGTGTAACTAAATTTAACAGATCGGCCATGTTGTCGTTTGTCGATGTTATCAAGGTGCGTTTGTTGTGGTAGATATTTTGTGAGTTTATTATTGGATTAGTGCGTTATAAGGTTTATTTACGATGCCAAAAGTTGTGAAACAACATTATGTCGCGCGACATACAGCGCTGCGTCTGCGGGACTTCTTTCGTGAAATGGACTTTACCTGTTCATTTCGAGTCTTTTCTTATAAGTTCGAAAGTAGGTAGTTCTTTTGTATTTTCAAGTTGTTTCAATTGCGCGCGTGACCGGGACAATTGCCATTGCAATTTCAATCGTGCGCCAGGGGCGTAAAGTACCTTCAGCCTTGTGATTCTTTCTTTTTTGAGTTATTCTTGTTAATGTTTTTGTGAATTCTTTAGCCATTGTTGGTGAAAAATACGACAATGCTGGAATAATTTCAAATATATTTTGCATGCATTGCGTTTAAACCGGAGTCGAGTAGTTTACTCTAAAGCGAGACAACGAGCGATTCGAAGCGACATCTAGTGGTTATTCATGTTGTGAGTGTGTACCAGCCGTTAGTTACTACTATGAAATCCATGGTCTGGCATAGACAAATTAATAATGTTATCAACTCAAGGTCAGTGTTACCAACTTAGTGGATTTTCCACTAAAACTGGTGGTTTCGACCCCCCTTTTAGTGGCCAAATATTGCTTTCAGTGGCTGGTGGTTTTTTCTAGTGGTTTAGTAGAATTTACTTTGAATTACTAAAATGCTATCCTTCAACCACTAAGCCACTAAAACGTTACGAAATATGTTATTTTTACTTCATTTAATTATCAGGAGTTTTTACTTTTTGATCATTCTTATAAGTAAAGTTATACTTGTTATTGTCGCGCATCATATTTTAATCAAGTCACAAAGGCACAACTTGTCACTGATATGCAAATTGCAAAAACACATGAAAATTTGAATTTCGCGGGTTACTACGGAGGAATAACCATAGCTTGTTGATTTATAAATAATGTTGATTTACTGATTTTAAATGTTTTATTTCGTAGTAATAATAAATAACATTTTAAGTAATTTTTCTACTTACTGTTTTCTTTCCAAAAAACCTTTCCGAAATGTTAGCGATTTTTACAATTTTTGGAGCAGAGACGATTTTTGTTAGTGGTTTTCTGGTGGTTTTAGAAGTTGAATCTGGTGGAGAGCTTGTTATCTGTTGGCAACACTGCTCAAGGTGTCAAAAACATCTTGTCAATCATGTTCATGCATCAGCTGATTGAATATATTTTTGAACAGGAAGCATTATTTATTCAAAATTAAATTATAGTACACTATGTAACAATTAAGTTATTATGCGGGAATTCGGAAAATTTGGTCCCTTAATTGGTGCTGTGGATGAAGGAACTTCAAATGTTAAGTTTCTGGTAATATTTAGTAAGCAATTTTATTTATAAACTAGTTTTATCTCAAGCGGCTGATATTCCTGTAGGTGATGATATTTACAGGTATTTGCTGCAAACACATCAGAAGTGCTAACCTACCATCAAATATCTTTAAAACGATTTAGTCCTCAAGAAGGGTGGATTGAGCAAGATGCTCTGGAAATTCTAAATGCGGTTTTAGAATGCATTGAGGTAAGAAACCGCAACATTCGCTAACAGTACAAGAAGTAAATATTTAGTGGAGTTAAATCAATGGTTTCCTGAAACCCTTTAAAATACGTATATCTGAAATAGTACTGATAGATAGTAATTATTGCTGTGATGTAAATTCTCAGACATTCAAATAGTGCACTTAACTTCTTCTAGAACATAATATCACGCCTGTATATCCCTGAACAGCAAGGCAGAATACAAACATGAATTTCTTATTTATTAAATATGATGTCATTGTATGTGATGTAAATATTTTAGGTGACTACTGACAATCTACGAAAGCTAGATATTAATCCTGAAGATGTGGTTGGTATTGGTATTACAAATCAAAGGGAAACCACCATAGCATGGAATTCAGTTACTGGACAGCCATTGTATAGTGCCATAGGTAAGTTCATAGTAAAAAATGTAAACAATCAATTTATTCATTTTGACTAACAATTTTTTGTATACTTCATTGTACTAACTTATAATTTCAGTTTGGTTGGACGTAAGAACATCGAATATTGTAGATGATCTGATAAAAGCAAAAGGGGCACAGTGTGTAAATGCTGTCACACAAACTAGTGGGCTTCCTTTATCCACATACTTCTCATCAGTCAAACTGAAATGGTTGTTACAAAATGTATCCGCAGTAAAGCAATCAGTTAGAGCTGGTGAATGTATGGCAGGCACAGTGGATTCCTGGTTGATTTGGGTATGTTTCTTTTATTTTTTTCTTATTAATTTATATATAAATAATTATTTATGTTTATAAACTTATCTACCGTAAAAAAGTGGATGTAATGGCTTTTTTTTTTACTGACTAAAGACCACCCATGTTCCTTCGTAGCCCTTCATGTCGAGGCCGCGGTATCTCTTGCGAACAACCCGCAGCCCCGACGGGTGGATGTAATGCCTTAGGCATGAATATTGATTGTTTATTTTTTTGAATACTAATAAAAGGTAAGGTATTCTTTTACAGAACCTTACTGGTGGTAGCCATGGTGGAATTCACGTCACAGATGTCACAAATGCTTCACGAACCCAGCTTATGTCACTACGCAGTCTGCAATGGGATAAAGGATTGTTGCGCTTTTTCGACATACCAATTGAAATCCTTCCAAAGATAAAAAGTTCTGCCGAAATATATGGTTACATTTCAACAGGATCCCTTCTTGGTGTTCCAATAGCTGGGGTCAGTTTTTATTATTTTTACCTGACTACCTACGGCGAAGCTTACCGGAGGTTAATGTTTTTCCTGTGTTTATATTTACATTTTTTAATATAATTTATTCTAGCAGAAATTATGCAACAGTTTATCCGAAAGTTTAGTATTATGTAGATGATTTTTTATGGTGCACTGGATTTTTAACTGTATTAAGCTGAGCATATCTTAACGAGTTAAATAATAACACTTGGATTTTCAATGCTAAGCAGTGCATTGAAAATTCATTCAACTAAAAATCGTCATGATTATATCCTTGGTGTCCCTAAACATTTTGTTTTATCAATTCCACTTATTTTTCAATGTGTGCAAGGGGAGTAGGTGTACCCTTTTTATTGTTTTATAATGATTACAACGATTGTCCTTACATATTCCTACTCTACTTATTTTAATCACTTTCATAACTTTAAAACAAAAAAAACGAAATTGGTGCTATGTAGATTTGCATTACTATATCATTTAGAAAAAGCATTTAAAATTTTAAAACATAGCTTATTTATTGCAGTGTCTAGGAGATCAACAAGCAGCTCTGGTTGGACAAGGATGCATGCGATTTGGTCAAGTCAAATGTACTTTCGGCACTGGATGCTTTTTATTGTACAATACAGGTATGTTGTCTCCTATCATCGTAATTTACAGTAATTTCATGGCGTGAATTTCCTAAAACAACCCATTTTTTAGGTGATTCGATAATCCACTCCCAGCAAGGTCTTCTAACCACTGTAGCCTATAAACTAGGACCAGATGCACCACCCGTATATGCATTAGAGGGATCCGTTGCCATTGCAGGTAAATCACACAATCATAATCATAACTATAGAGGTACTTTCCTATTTAAACAGGCTCATTGACTTTATTGATATTTTATCTAGGTGACACATTACAGTGGCTACGAGATGGCTTGGAACTTATCACTGACATACAAGACACTGAGGCATTAGCATCAGAGGTTGGTGATGATGATGAAGGAAACATTTGTTTTGTACCTGCATTTAATGGACTATATTCTCCTTATTGGAGGAAAGACGCTAGAGGGTAGGTAAACATTTAATGCGACTCGCCCCGGCTTCGCACGGGTGCCACTAACAGCAGCGCCACCTATCGGGGCCAAAACTATGCTATCTTTCAACCTGGAACCAACCATACACATTCGCAAATTTTATTGAAACTGGTTGGATGGATTTGGATATTAGCGTGTACGAACATGCTACACGTGATTTTTAAAGATTAAGATTATTTGCAGTATAATGTGTGGAATAAGTGGAAAGACACGTCGAGAACACATAGTCAGAGCAGCGTTGGAGTCAGTATGTCATCAAACACGTAGTGTAGCGACTGCGATGGCCAAGGATTGTGCGCCGGTGGGACGACTACTTGCCGACGGCGGTATGGCCCAAAACACTCTGTTGATGCAAATGCAAGCAGACATCCTGGGAATCCCTGTGGTATGTTCATCATGATGTGATAGTTATGTATAAGTTTTAAACTTTGACCTACGGAAGTTCTCCTCTCTTGTGAGTGCGTTTGCAGACCTAAATGCTGAAAGAAAACACAGCGACCCCAAGTATTCCTAATTAACTAACGTTTCAGATTCGACCTCTTATGATGGAAAGTACAGCGCTTGGAGCTGCTATAGTCGCTGGCCGAGCACTGCGCGTGTGGCCCACGTCGACACCATGCCCGCCAGCAGATACTTTTTCACCGGCGATGACTTCCGAAGGTATTAGTTTTTATTATTTACTAGAATTTACCCGCAACTTCGGTCGTACTATGGGCGATGTGGGCGAAAATTATTTTACGTAAACGTTTCAAATTATGTAGCTCTCACTGTTGAAAGATCTTTTTGATATCATAACCAGATTACCAAATGTTACCTCTTTATAATATTAGTATAGATATATTGGGATAGTCCGTTTGTAAAATGTATAATTATATAAATTTGATTAATTCAATTTCAGAACGCGATATGCGACGTGTCCGATGGGAGGAGGCTCTTAATAGGTGTTTGGCATGGACTACAGATGGAAGTGAAGAGAAAGACAAAATATGCCCAGGTAAATATTTATAACTTGAAATTAACTAGGTACCTACGAAACGTGTTTTGAAAACTCAGTACCAAAAAGTTTTATAAAAATTAAAACTTGATGGTTTTTGCAGAAGAAACAGACCGCAGGGCAGCAGTCATACCTCCCGGCCTGTTTTTCATTGGCACGGCGCTTCTAGTAATTATTGCAGATAAACTAAAAGCTATCTAATAAATTGGCTGTTCAGCCAAGCCATTAGTCATTAGTAGAACAATTTCTATGTACCTCCAAAGTTAGTTGTAAAGTATTAATTTATTCATAGCTGAATTGTTAACTATTTGTTGTCAAAATAATATAAACAGTTATAAATATTTATTTTGTTTTATTTTTATCAAGAAATGCAAACTTATAAAGGTATGTAAATTCACTTACATAATATGAGATGTGTTAGAATAAATATTGAAAATAATTTTATAACTTCATCAGTCCCCTGACCCAGTCATGGAAATCTTGTGGTATAAACAAGAATCAATTTAAGCCAGAATAATGACTTCAGCCTTTGATGACTGCTATAGGTCGCAACTTGACTGTCTTCTTACTTATTCCAGCTGCATGGCACGTATTTACGACATCTGTAACGTTTTTGTATGACTCTGGAGCTTCTTCCATAACCAACTTTGGTGAAGCAACTCTTATAGAAATACCCATATTTTCCATCTTCGTCAGTACGTCTTTGTAGTCTATATTCCGCCTTGATTTGGCCCGAGATAAAGCTCGACCCTTAAAACACATAAATCACAAGTGAAAAAAAATACATAATTTATTTTTTGATAGCAGTTAGTGATTTATCTAATCACCTTTTTTTATTTGGGGGTGGAGAATCATCAAATAAGCCCTCCCGCTCTTGGGCAGAGCGAAAGGGATTGTCAGACTTCTACTGACTAAAAAGCACCCATGTTCCTTCTTAGCCCTTCATGTCGAGCCCGCGGTATCTCTTGCGAACAACCCGCAGCCCCGACGGGCTTTATCCAATCACCTCATATACATATTATATCTTATCTTGCACTTTAAAACAAACAAAAACTATAAACACTACCAGATACTAATTAATGCAACACTTACTGCTCCATGACAGGTAGATCCAAAGGTTTCAGTCATTCCCTGATGAGTTCCAGTCAGTACATAGCTGCATGTACCCATTGTTCCACCAATCAGTACTGGCTGTCCAGTCAACTGGTAGTCCACAGGTATCAGAGGGTGATGAGGAGGGAAAGCCCTAGTTGAACCCTGGAATTACATTAGATCAGAATATATTTGGCTGATGACTTGATACTAGGTTTGAAAGGATACTTAAAAATAAAACTAAATATTACCTTTCTATGAACCAACAAGGTCTTTAGTTTTCCATCTACAACATGCTCTTCAACCTTTGCGATATTATGAGATACATCATATATGACATGCATATCTAGATCATCAGGTGCCATTTTGAACTGTTTAGCAAATGCTTGGCGAGTCAAAAATGTCATTGAGCTTCTGTTGACCCATGCAAAGTTAGCAGCTGCTGCCATTGCCTTCAAGTAATCTTGACCTTCTGCAGAATGAATTCGTGCACAAGCCAGTTGGCGATCGTTTGTCTCAATCTGGTCCCTTTTCATAGCTTTTTCCATTTGAACAAGTGCATCAGTGGCTACCTGATGGCCAAATCCTCTGCTACCAGAATGAATCATTACACAGACCTGACCAACTCTTTCAATACCCATCTTTCCAGCAGCATATTTATCAAAGATTTCATCTACTACTTGTATCTCAGCATAATGGTTGCCTGCACCTAGGGTACCCAACTGTGGCAAGCCTCTCTTCTTGGCACGAAGACTGACTTTAGAGGGATCAGCATTAAGCATACGTCCATACTCCTCACAGTGTTCTTTGTCCTCAGCCCAGACGTAACCTTCCCTGAGAGACCAGTCCATTCCCATTTCAAGAGCTTCCTCCAGGTCCCTGGCATTCATTGGAATTATACCCTTAGAACCAACCCCAACTGGTATGTGATCAAATAGACTCTGCGCAAGTTGTTCCTGGAAATTAATGTAGGAATAAGTGCTTTCATTGGATAACACATTTTTAGTCATAATAATATGTTATTAAATATTCATAGCTTATCAGTATATAACAATGGCCTGTTTTGATGATTTCAGCAGTTTACAACAGTAAAAAAGCTGAAGCTTATTTAGATTGTGCTTCTTGTACATAAAAATCTTAGAATAGTCTTGAGCATGCTAAAGAAGAAAATAAAGTAATTAAGTGTGGGGTTGCTTCAATATTACCTTAATTGGCTGGACATCTTTCTCATGGAGATTAGTTCTCAACAGGCGAACACCACAGTTTATATCAAAACCTACTCCTCCAGGCGATACTATTGATGTTGGGTCAGCCATATCAAAAGCTGCCATATTTCCTGAAACATAATTTAGCTTACTGATAACAACTACAGAGATTGCATCATTTCTTGAAATATCACAAAAATGAATAATTGCGTCATAAATAAATACACCCACACCAAATAAATTTAAAACATAGATAGAACTTTAATAAGGATAAAAATTAAAAAACTATGTTTCTAGGTAGAGATAGTCCCATTGTTATAAATTATATTGTTTAATGCTGCTGAATTCCACATCTAACATACTTACCTATATTTTTAACATAAGAAAAATACACTATTTCTTAATGGACTTAGATAATTTACAAAAGAAACCGTTTATTGGATTTATAGGTATACTAGCTGATGCCCGCGGCTTCACCCGCGTGGATGTCGGTCAAATTATATACTAAAACCTTCCTCTTGAATCACTCTATCTATTAAAAAAACCGCTTCAATACAGAGAAAACGACTTTGTTTTAAACTATGTAGTGATATTAGCGAAATTATGTTAACATAGCATTTTTAAGTGTTAACATATTTAATTAAATAGCTTACCTATAGCAAATCCATACCCGGAATGTATATCTGGCAATCCGATAGACTTGCCCACGATCCCCGGCAAAGCCGCAACATTAGCTATCTGCTTTACGCCTGGGAGAAATCCTCCCGTCATTCCAGGCCTACACGAGTTCTTCAATTCATCTAACATTAGCTTTTCAAGTGTAGAATTCACGTAAAATATACCTTCAACATTCATATTTGGTTGGAAACCCATTTTGATTCTCCAGCAATGTGCATTAATCTTTTCGAGGTACTTTAATTCTTCGTTATATTGACGAACAACCATTTTTTCGGATTTTTCAGCAAATACAGTGCAAAGTGCTATAAAGCTATGAATTTTACTCCAGATACCGCGCGCTGCGGCTTAAAAATGAAGCGTTCTGTTGATGGTTGATGCTGCTTTGCTGTCACCTGTCGGCTGTCAGTGTAATAAGCTGTCCCCATTGAGTAAGGAAAAATATAGAGCCGCCGCGATATTCTATAGACACATTTGCTTATACAAATATGAGTGAAATAGGATACAGAATGTGAAATATCGTTTTGTTTCGTTCTTTCTAACACAGTAATCGTATTTGATGAAAGAGACAACAATATTTCAGTTGTTGCTCATAATGGCAACATTTGGTGTTACGAGTCACACAATAGTAGGTAGGTGCCGTTTCCGCCATGTTATGCGGCGAGTTTCGTGGTAGTTCTGCTGTCAAATAGTTGTTTACTTTTTGATAAATTGAGATTTGTGACAAAATTACGAAGAGTTTTTATTAAAAAAACAGCAATTCAATATGCCTGCGTGCTTTATTGTGAAGTGTGGTGCAAGAAACCAGAAAAATCAACCTCAATTGTCGGTGCACAGGTTAGAAGCCGGTTTTCATGCAATAGTATCTAGGAGTAATACACTTTCGATGAAAAAAATGCTAAGCGATCATTAATTTATTGATATAGTGTTAATGTTTGGGTTTATTTCCGTCCCAGAGACCTTTTTGTTATTTCTTAATTTTATTCGTTTGTTTACAAACATGAATAGTGTTGTACCGTTGCGTAATAGTTTCCGATACTAGTTCCTTCGCTGCGCTGGAACGATATCTGTTCGAGTGACCGTGCTCTGGCCCGTGGTTCACAGAACCGAGATACCGTCCCACAGACTTATATGATTGTTATACGTGATCTGAAAATAAGACATCAGCATGCTTGCACCGACTGGACGGGTCCACTAAAATCTGTGTGGTGCTTTCTTCAAATGACCATCTCAGACACTAATCTGCATAGTCTTCATGTGTGTATACCAAGATTATGTCTGGACTTTAAAAGAGACCATGACCTTTTTTTTTTTTTTTTGGGGGGTGGGAAATCATCAAATAACCCCTCCCGCTCTTGGGCAGAGCGAAAGGGAGTGTCAGACTTCTACTGACTAAAAACCACCCATGTTCCTTCTTCGCCCTTCATGTCGAGGCCTCGGTATCCCTTGCGGACAACCCGCAGCCTCGACAGGCAGAGCTGAGTTTGTTTCGGAAGTTTCTTCTCAAAGTAGTCAGAAACGAAACACCGACCCCATCTAGTTTTAATAAAAAGTGACTTGTAAAAGTGTATGTAAAAACCTATTTGCAAAATAAACATCATCATCATCTACCTAGCCTTTTCACAACTATGTTGGGGTCGGCTTCCAGTCTATCCGGATTCAGCTGAATACCAGTATTTTACATGGAGCGACTGCCTATCTGACCTCCACAACCCAGTTAACACTAGGTAATACGATACCCTTTGGTAAGACTGGATGTCAGGACTTTCAGGTTACTGACTACCTGTAACGACTGTCAAAGATCTCTATGACAGCCGGGATCAACAGCTTAACGTGCTTTCCGAGGCACGGAGGAAACTCGGCATAATACTGGGCGGTCAACCATCCGCAGACCAACCTAGGCAAGCGCAGCTTAACCTAAATATCGATCCGAGTGACTGTTCTTGTTAAGCCACGAGCTCCTCTTGCAAAATAAACATCATTCATCACAATGATATTATCACACCAATAAACAGATTTAATAAAAATCATTCTTATTTTATTTTACTCCACCAGTCAGTATGTTAATCATAATAGAAACATAATCGTCTTCCTATTAGAAGAAGTTGTTTTTCACTAAGATCTGCATACCTACCAGAATCTACAGACCTACAGTCCATCGATTAGCTGTCGAATGGTTATGGTTTGGTATACTAAACTAACCATTTGACAGTTAATCGATGGACACAATGATAGCCACTAACATTTAAAAAGATACGCAATAGCCCTGCAGATATAACCGAAAGCGCAAACATTGCATTTTTTATTTTTGTTCAGAAAACCACTTTAAATTAATTTTATTCTCAGGTATCAGAAGGAAAGTAAATTTACTCATGGTTTTCTGTTACAACGAACTGTTAATTATAATTCAACCGTGATATCTACTAATACTCGTAATACTATTAACTAGTACCAGTTTCGATACTCGTTACAGTAATACTATGTTCCATGATTGACACAACCCTAGCATTGGCAGCCATTTTGAGTACCGTTCAAGGTTGTAGGTATGCACCTTTTTGTTGTAGGTATTTCTAGTCCACTTATTTATATGTCTATGGCTGTCCCTCACAAATGACTGACAGCTGACAGTAGATACAGCAATTGGCGACATCGTGATGTTTCCTTTTCCAATGTTGTACACTCCTGTGTTGTTGTACGTTCCAGTGTCGTGCATTGCTGGTGTGTGCATTGCTGTGACGAGAAAGCACGACATGACAATGTACGACATTGGAATTCAAAACACTTTCATTCCAATGTCGCGCGTTCTCGTGTCGTGCATTGATGTGTTGTGCATTTTTGGTTCCCCTTTACTTTGTCATCCATGGAGCTAGTATATTTATACGAAACGCGTTTAGCTGTGCCATAGACATATATAAGTTTACTCATTGAGCTGTCATAGACATATATAAGTATGGACTAGAAATACCTACAACAAAAAGGTGCATACCTACAACCTTGAACAGTACTCAAAATGGCTGCCAATGCTAGGGTTGTGTCAATCATGGAACCTAGTATTACTGTAACGAGTATCGAAACTGGTACTAGTTAATAGTATTACGAGTATTAGTAGATATCACGGTTGAATTATAATTAACAGTTCGTTGTAACAGAAAACCATGAGTAAATTTACTTTCCTTCTGATACCTGAGAATAAAATTAATTTAAAGTGGTTTTCTGAACAAAAATAAAGAATGCAATGTTTGCGCTTTCGGTTATATCTGCAGGGCTATTGCGTATCTTTTTAAATGTTAGTGGCTATCATTGTGTCCATCGATTAACTGTCAAATGGTTAGTTTAGTATACCAAACCATAACCATTCGACAGCTAATCGATGGACTGTAGGTCTGTAGATTCTGGTAGGTATGCAGATCTTAGTGAAAAACAACTTCTTCTAATAGGAAGACGATTATGTTTCTATTATGATTAACATACTGACTGGTGGAGTAAAATAAAATAAGAATGATTTTTATTAAATCTGTTTATTGGTGTGATAATATCATTGTGATGAATGATGTTTATTTTGCAAGAGGAGCTCGTGGCTTAACAAGAACAGTCACTCGGATCGATATTTAGGTTAAGCTGCGCTTGCCTAGGTTGGTCTGCGGATGGTTGACCGCCCAGTATTATGCCGAGTTTCCTCCGTGCCTCGGAAAGCACGTTAAGCTGTTGATCCCGGCTGTCATATATAGATCTTTGACAGTCGTTACAGGTAGTCAGTAACCTGAAAGTCCTGACATCCAGTCTTACCAAAGGGTATCGTATTACCTAGTGTTAACTGGGTTGTGGAGGTCAGATAGGCAGTCGCTCCATGTAAAATACTGGTATTCAGCTGAATCCGGATAGACTGGAAGCCGACCCCAACATAGTTGTGAAAAGGCTAGGCAGATGATGATGATGTTTATTTTTCAAATAGGTTTTTACATACACTTTTACAAGTCACTTTTTATTAAAACTAGATGGGGTCGGTGTTTCGTTTCTGACTACTTTGAGAAGAAACTTCCGAAACAAACTCAGAGGTCATGGTCTCTTTTAAAGTCCAGACATAATCTTGGTATACACACATGAAGACTATGCAGATTAGTGTCTGAGATGGTCATTTGAAGAAAGCACCACACAGATTTTAGTGGACCCGTCCAGTCGGTGCAAGCATGCTGATGTCTTATTTTCAGATCACGTATAACCGATCGACAAATAGGAACTAGTATCGGAAACTATTACGGCAACGGTACAACACTATTCAAGTTTGTAAACAAACGAATAAAATTAAGAAATAACAAAAAGGTCTCTGGGACGGAAATAAACCCAAACATTAACACTATATCAATAAATTAATGATCGCTTAGCATTTTTTTCATCGAAAGTTGTTGAGGTAACAACCCATGCATTCCTATTACTATTGATTATTACTTATCTGTGACATGTGTGTATAGTATTTTAATAATCTGTGGTTGGTTCTAGCTTGGCCAGAATATCTGTAATGACAAGATGTGTTTCCCTCATGTTTTCTAATAATAAATATTTTAGAAGTACAATGTGGCTTTGGAATAATAATATAAAACAACATCAATAATAGTTATGGGCCCAGTCCCAACGAAAGTGAAAGAAAAGGAATATAAGGTACGATTACAGAATAATTACTCGATAGAACAAAAGGAAGAAGAAAAATAAGATGGAGTCAGTAAAGTTTAAGATAGAACCATTCTGCGGAAAAAACTTTGCTACGTGGGCGTTTCGCATGAAAAGTATTCTCACTGAAAATGATTGCTTAGCGGCAATTCAGAGTGAACAGTTTGTTGTTAAAGTTGAAAATAAGAAACTCGAGTCAAGGGCGCAGGCATTACTAATTGCCGGTGTGGCGGACTCCCACATTGATTATTTAAAGAAGAATTCGGCCTATCTTATGTGGAAAAGCTTAGAGGAAAATTTTATGAAAAAGAGTACTGTTGGGACTTTGTTTTTAAGGCGAAAATTATCGGAAATAAAGTACAATGAAAAGAAGGCTCTTCAAGACCACTTAATTGAGATTGAAGGAATATTCAATGAATTAGAAGGAGCTGAGGTTAAATTATCTGAAGAAGAAAAAATAAACTATTTGTTACTATCAATGCCAGAAAGTTATAATATAGTAATCTCATCGCTTGAAACCCAGAGTGAGATAACATACATTTTTGCAAAGAGAAGGTTATTGGCAGAGGACGAGAGGCGCCAAGGGCATAATAAAAAGGCAGATACAAATCCACAAGCGGCATTTAATTGTTACACCTGCGGGAAACCAGGACATAAGAAATTCCAATGTAGAATGAATAGAGGACGTGGATACCTAGGTCAAGCAGATATCAGACAAGGAAATTATAACAGACAACAAGAAAATACCAGGCAAGGATATGACACGAGACAACGTGGAAGAGGAAGTAACTGGAGAAATGGGTATAGACGAGGAAATGGACCTGGCAACCGTGGAGACAACTGGACAAGAGGGCAAAGTGATGCAAATTTAGCAGGTAACAATACAGCACAGAACAATGCATTCCTGAGCTATGAAGAGCAAGGTAATATATTCAATGATAATTATAAGATAGAGTTTTGTGTAGATTCTGGATGTACTGAGCATTTAATTAATACGAAAGAACATTTTGAAAATTATGTTGAATTAAAGGTTCCAATTAAAATTGCTGCAGCCAAGAATGGAATAAATTTAGAAGCTATAGGTGTTGGTAATTTGCAAGTAAAAAGTATAGTAGGTACAAGGGAAAATGAGTGTTATATAAATAATGTTTTGTATGTACCAGAATTAAGGAAAAATTTATTAAGTGTATCTAAAATGGAAAGTGCAGGTATGAAAGTAGTATTCAATCAAGGAAAAGTAAGAGTGTACACTCATGACAATTTGTTATTAATTGGAGATAAACATAAAACTTTATATACTGTGCTTTTTGAAACTAATCGACAAACATGTAATTTTACTTGTAAAACCAAAGAAGATGAGATTGAATTATGGCATAGGAGGTTTGGCCATTTAGGTAATACTAATTTGAATTTATTAGTTAGGAAAAATATGGTTGATGGTTTATCAGGATTAAAAAATAAAACAATAGAAAATGACTTGTGTGAACCATGTGTTTTAGGTAAACATTGTAGACAGCCATTTAATAAACCAGGGTATAGAGCTAGACAACCTTTAGAACTCGTACACACTGACGTTTGTGGGCCAATCTCTCCAAGTACATATGATGATAAAAATTATTTTGTAACATTCATTGACGATTACACACACTTTACAATGGTTTACTTAATGAGAAATAAATCAGAGGTTTTTGAGCATTTTAAACATTATTACTATTTGGTAATAAATCATTTTAATATTAATCTTTATAAATTGCGATTAGACAATGGGCGTGAATATCTCTCTAATGATTTTAAAGACTTTTGTAATAGGAATGGCATAGTCATGCAACATACAGTAGCATATAACCCAGAGATGAATGGTGTGGCTGAACGCATGAATAGGACACTTATGGACAAAGCACGGACAATGTTAATTGATTCTGAAATGAAAAAGGAATTTTGGGGAGAAGCCGTATTATTCTCAGCCTATGTGACTAACCGAAGCCCAGTTTCAGGAAGAGAGCAGACTCCTAGTGAACTATGGGAAAATAGGAAGCCTGATGTGTCAAATTTAAGAATTTTTGGATGTACTGCATATAATCATGTACCTAAAGAATTAAGAAAAAAGCTGGATGATAAAGGTAAAAAGATGATAATGATAGGATATGCTATTGGCGGATATAAACTCTATGATGAAGAAACAGGATCAGTCATCATCGCAAGAAATGTTGTTTTTGATGAGAGAAGAAAAAATACTGAGAAGAATATTCACTTACCTAGATATGATGATCAAGAAGACACAGGAAAATCTGAAAAAGAACTTACAAATAAAATGTATGAGGAAAGTATGGAAGAAAAAGAACATGGCAGAAACTTAGGTGAAGAAAAGAAATTTAGTAACCAAGAAAATGTAAGAAGTATAGAAAAAGAAGATACTGCAGAAATAGGAAAAGGAAATTCAGAGGGTCAAGAAACAGGAAGAGTAAGAAGACAATCTAAGAAACCGACATGGCAAGAAGACTACATAATGAATTTTGAAGATGACATTGATGCATTTTATGCTTTATTTTGTGATGAGGACAATATTCCATACACTTATGAAGAAATAAAAGGAAGAGAAGATGAAAAGGAATGGATGTTAGCTGTAAGAGAAGAATTAAAAGTATTAAAAGAAAGTGAAACTTTTGAAGTAACCCAAAGGCCAGAAGACCAAAAAATATTGGATGCAAAGTGGGTTTTTACAAAGAAGAATACAGGAACAGACAGTATTTTTAAAGCAAGACTAGTAGTGAGAGGTTTTCAACAAGAAGGTCAATTTGAAGATATATACTCACCAGTATTAAGAATGCAAACTTTAAGAACTCTTTTATCAGTGGCTGCTAACAAAGATTATCATATAAGTCAGATGGATGTGAAAGGAGCATTTTTATATGGACGCATAGACGAAGAGGTGTATCTTAAACCACCAGAAGGAATGAACATCAAGTCAGGATTGGTACTCAAGTTGAAAAAGTCCTTATATGGCCTAAAGAAATCACCAAAATATTGGTATGAAAAATTTAATGAGACTATAACATCTTATGGTTTTATGAGATCAAATAATGACTATTGCTTGTATACTAAAGGGGAATTATACTTACTTCTATATGTAGACGATTTATTAATTTTTGGTTCAAGTCTGAGAGATATTGATAATGTTAAATGTTTTCTTAAAACTAAATTTAGAATGAAAGATCTAGGTAATGACAATTTAATGTATTTAGGAATTTCTATTAAAAGGACATCTGAAGGGATTTCTGTTGACCAATCCAACTATTTGTTTAATATTTTAAAAAGATTTAGCATGCTAGATTGTAATGGGTGTGACACGCCAATGGATGCTAATTTTAAGTATGATGAAAATTCTGAGATTGATTTATCTTTAGAAAAACAATGTCGTTCATTGATAGGTTCACTTATGTATGCAACGATAGGTTCAAGACCTGATTTAGCAGCATCTGTTTATTATTTAAGTAGGTTTCAATCCAAGCCAAGTGCTGATTTATGGAGAAGTTTAAAGCGATTGTTACGTTATGTTAAGAAAACTGTAAATGTTTCTTTAATGTAATACCAAAAATAATTCTAGTATGCCTTTATTAGCTTATGCTGATGCTGATTGGGCTAGGGATTCTGATAGAAAGTCCACATCTGGATATTTAATTAAAGTTTTTAATAATACTGTTGTATGGAAATCTCGTAAACAAAACACTGTAGCATTAAGCACAACAGAGGCAGAGTTTGTTGCATTATGTGAATGTATAATGGAAACATGTTGGATGATTAAGTTACTTGCTGATTTGAATATAAAGGTAGATAATGTTGTAATTTTTGAAGATAATCAAAGTACAATTAAAGCCATTAAGAATCCTGATCAAAAGAGATTGAAGCATGTAGATGTAAAATATAATTTTATAAAACAAAAGGTTGAAGAGAATTTGATTTCTGTGAAATATATTAATACTAAGAGACAATTTGCTGACATTTTAACAAAACCTGTAACTAAGAGTGTATTTAATAGTTTGTGTGAAGGTTTAAATTTATGTATAGGAAAGGCATGTGTTGAGGAAGAGTGTTGAGGTAACAACCCATGCATTCCTATTACTATTGATTATTACTTATCTGTGACATGTGTGTATAGTATTTTAATAATCTGTGGTTGGTTCTAGCTTGGCCAGAATATCTGTAATGACAAGATGTGTTTCCCTCATGTTTTCTAATAATAAATATTTTAGAAGTACAATGTGGCTTTGGAATAATAATATAAAACAACATCAATAATAAAAGTGTATTACTCCTAGATACTATTGCATGAAAACCGGCTTCTAACCTGTGCACCGACAATTGAGGTTGATTTTTCTGCTTTCTTGCACCACACTTCACAATAAAGCACGCAGGCATATTGAATTGCTGTTTTTTAACAAGTATATGCAGTTTTATAGGTAAACTCTTCGTAATTTTCTCACAAATCTCAATATATCAAAAAGTAAACAACTATTTGACAGCAGAACTACCACGAAACTCGCCGCATAACATGGCGGAAACGGCACCTACCTACTATTGTGTGACTCTTAACACCAAATGTTGCCATTATGAGCAACAACTGAAATATTGTTGTCTCTTTCATCAAATACGATTACTGTATTAGAAAGAACGAAACAAAACGATATTTCACATTCTGTATTCTATTTCACTCATATTTGTATAAGCAAATGTGTCTATAGAATATCGCGGCGCCTCCATGTTTTTCCTTACTCATTGAGCTGTGCAATATGCGGAACAGAAATAATAGTGGAATCGCTAAACGCTACTGCGTTAGATGGAGCTTCCCGTGGGTCCGGTCTGTGCTGCAACCAAGTGCACGTGAAGACCCACCGTGAACCGATGATCAATGATGGTGTCATACAGATACTTTACATACTTGACCCGCCCGGGGGACTACTGGACGTCGTCGGCGACACTTTGTAAACTCAAGGATGGCGGCGACGGAAGTTTCTATTCTACGGTTCGGTACGGTTTTCGTTTTATGCTTTTAATTTTAAATTCTTTAGAGTAAAAATTAATATTTTGGAAACGAAACTACCTTTTTCTCTTTCTTTTACTGCTATTCCGATAGCGATTTTCATTAGTTATAAATTCTAATATTATCATTGTTGTCTCACTACCGGGAGATCCTTAACAGCCAACTTTTTATAAGTATTTATGGGCTATTCTCGAGTGATAACGTTAAGGCCCATTGGGGCCGCGAGGCTCCGTGAGGCCAAACCGCGTGGCCGAGCCTCGTGAGTGTGGACGTGAGCGAGGCTTGAGCTGCGTGGCCCGACAGGAACGCTTCACAACGAGCCGCGCGGCCCAAAAAGCCGCGTGGCTCATAGTGGGGACGCGCCTTTAGGTACGTTATCGCCGTTACCTTCAAAAATAATTTTAATAGTATTCGAAATCGAAATACAAACAGACGGTACCCAATAACGTGCTTTCCTGAAATTTCTCTGAATCTCACTATTTTCTATAACAATTAAAATACTGTTCTCAACACTAGTCGCGAACCATCTATCTACTACCGGTTTTGCGAAATATTTTGATTTGATAAAATTTCGACCAACCGTAACCGTAAGGTTACGGTTGGTCGATATTTTATTTTTATTGGGAACAAAAATCAATGCGTCGCCGTTGCTGAGGTAAGAGGTAAAATTACAAATTACAATTGAAGAATTGCAAGAATCAATCCTTAGATTTATTGCTTGATGTTTTTTAGTAAGATAGTCGATTTGATTTTGGTTATGGAATTTGTGTATTTGCAAGTGTCACTGTCAGTGTCAGCCACTGTCAGCCGTGTCAGGCACTAATGCACTATTTCGTTTCTTCAGACCTTTGGGTTTCATAATCAGTTTTAACCTTCTTGTGAAAAATAACTCGCTGGATTGTTATTTGACTACGCAACAGGCGTACAACTGAACAATGGCTGCCCTGATAAAGCTTCGTCAAATGCCTGTTATTCAGAGGAGTGTTTGGACCCATTTAAGCCGTAATATTTCTACTTCGAAAAAGAACAGCGATGCCGCTGCAACAGTGACTACTGATACTGATAAAGACAAAAACTGGGTGAGCTATGGCTTCGACTACTTTAGTAAAAAAGAAGATACGAATGCGCACAACGCTTCATTCTTTTTCTCCGTTACATTGTGTTTGGTCTTCGGTGGATTTGCCTGGGCCTATGCTCCTGATACTCACTTGAGGGATTGGGCCCAGCGTGAAGCATTTTTAGAACTACGTCGCCGTGAAAAGGCAGGACTTCGTCCAATAGACCCCAACTTTATAGACCCAAAGCTAATCAAACTTCCCCAAGATGCAGATATCTGTGGTGCGGAGATCATTATTTAATTTGAATGTATAGATATTTTAACTTGTAATGATTGCATTGTAGATATTTGATTGTAGTAAACTTTTGGATATGTATTTTTTATTTTATTTCGAACAATCCTTATTATTTAATAATTAGTTAAATAAAATAAATATTTATGATCATCATCAGGGTTCAGATTTTGTTATTGTACCGCTGAATGCTGTGCCCAAAATCATAATGGAAAGTAATTTTTATTTGGGTAGTATTGTTAATATTTGAATTCTTGAACAAATAAATTACAAATTGTTCTTCACCACTAAGTGTTTTATTTTCTTTATTATGTCTTTAATTTTTGTTTCACATATAAATTGAACGAGATATGGCGACACAGTATTAAGTTTTATTTAACAAAAAAAAAACACTTTAGTTTAAGTATAGTTTAGTTTAACTGGGCTTTTGTCCGCACTTAGCCTCTTGATTGGCCCATTGTGCGTGTCGTTCAAAGAATACCTACTCCAACCAACATAGGTCGTCCCAGAATTTTAGCAGCCTTCCCAGACTGCTGCAGGCTTCTGGGAGAGTTAATGGGGATCGTAGAGTTTGTGCCCGGTGATCTGCCACGCTCCTGCACTCTAGGAGTACGTGCCTTGGCGTTTCTTCCGCCTCCATGCATCCTCTGCACAATGGGCTATCTGTTACACCTATGTTGTGTAGATGTTTGTTTAAGGAACAGTGACCCGTTAAAATTCCTATGATTTTACGGATTTTGTCCCTTTTAAGTTTGATGAGATTGCGAGTAAACTTCATTGATGCCGCCGGAACTGCATCTTTTGTTTGCCTGCATCCTTCACTGTTTCTCCATTCGGTGAGGTGTTTTTCTGTGGTTCTTAAACGCAGTCATGATTTTATTTGGGCCTGAGGTATGGGCAGTAGTGGTTCCGGTCCAAATACTGTATCACCTGAGCCTCTCTTGGCCAGCTCATCCGCTGCGTCGTTACCCAGCGAGTTGCTGTGTCCTTTAATCCATTGCAGGGTTACACTGTTCGTGGTTGCAATGGATTGGAGTGCATTGTGGCATTCCAGTATTAGGACAGAAGTAATTGTGTTGTTTTTTAGGGCTTGAAGCACCGATGCACTGTCGGAGATGATCTTTATTTTAAAATCTCTGACGTCTCTGGCTGCAACTGCTTGTGCCGCTCTGGTGATACCGATACATTCGGCTTGGAAGATTGTGAAAAAAAAAAACACTTAATCTGGGGTCAAAGTGCCAAACGAATTGAATTTGTGTCATAATTACCAATGGAATAATAATAAATTAATCGATTGGTAATTATGATGGGCTTTCGTTCCGGATTTTCAACAAGTGATTGAGAAATACAAGAAGTTCAACAGGGCACTATACATTGCTTTCATCGATTACGCCAAAGCGTTTAACGATTTCTCATGATGCTATTTGGGAAGCACTGAATAAATGTCACGTGAACGAAAAATACATACAGGCACTGAAAAACATCTACGATGGTAGCCAAGTCAAGCTAGAGACACGAGGACCTGATATACTGATCTGTAGGGGAGTCACACAAGGTGATCCCCTCTCACCCAAGTTGTTCATAAGTACTACAACATATTTTTAATATCATAATCTAAACTGGCAGTCGGGAGGGGTTAGAGTCAACCAAAACCGACTTACCCACCTCAAATTCGCGGATGATATTGTCCTATTCGCTGAACAAGAAGAGACCTAAAAGAATGAAGAAATGATAAACACTTTAAACAAAGAAAGCGAAAGAGTAGGCCTATCAATGAACGAGAGCAAAACAAAGGTAATGACAAACAGCCATGCTAATGTTATAAAGGTAAATGGGAAGTCGCTCGAATATGTAAAAACCTACATATACTTAGATAAACAAATATCATTCGAGGATAAAAATGAAGAACAAGAGGTTGAGCACTGTATTAATATGAGGTGGAAAAAGTTTTGGTCCTTGAAAGAAATCCTGAAAGGGGGGAATTTCCATTTCACCTAAAAAAAATCGTCCTAGATACCTGTGTGTTCTGCCTACTCTCACATATGGATGCCAAACCTGGACTTATAACACAAAAATTAAAACTAAACTGTCAGAAAGCCATGGAAAGGAGCATCCTAAAAATAAGAAAAATACACAAAGTAAAAAGAGAACACAAAAGACCTAGATTATGCCCTTAAACAGAAGTGGCGGTGGGCAGGTCACATAGGAAGATGCACTGACAAAAGATGGACATTAGAGACAACTAGGTGGGAAGGACCCGAAGGACCAACGGGAAAAAGAACAAAAGGACGACCCAGAAAAAGATGGTTAGAAGATATAATAGCTATAGCAGGAAACGAATGGAGAAAAAAGGCAACAGATAGAGAGGTCTGGAAAAAGCTGGAGGAGGCCTATACCCGAGAAGGGGTTCCGATCAATGAGAGCAGCATTGATAATAATGCTTAAAACAAATAATTTTAATATTTTTTTATTTTTAAGTTACTAAGTAGGTACAATATTATTCCAATCAATTTTATATGTAATGGAAACTTTAAATTTTGTATAGATTTAAAATTTTAAACTGACATGGTCACCATGTTTACTGATTGTTTCGTGTTCCCGATATTTCGGCGCTGTTACAAGCACCATGATCACGGATAAACTGAAGTCATTGCGGGTGGATGTTTATGAGCAGACAAATCGGTCTACCCTCTTTACCCGTTTTTTGCGTTCGGTACCACTACCATTGTCACTCATACAAATTTTTTATAGATTTTAGATTTACTTACAGTAATTGAAATATTTTTTCATGTAATGGAAAACTTTCAGTATATACTTCTAATATTATTAGAATCAATTTGGAGGAGGAGGAGCTCGTGGCTTAATAAGAACTGCCACTCGGGTCGATCTTTAGGTAAAGCTGTGCTTGCCTAGGTCGGTCTGTGGATGGGTGACCGCCCGACATACCGAGTTTCCTCCGTGCCTCGGAAAGCACGTTAAGCTGTTGTTCCCGGCTGCCATATATAGATCTTTGGCAGTCGTTACAGGTAGTCAGTGACCTGAAAGTCTGACAACCAGTCTTACCAAAGGGTATCGTATTACCTAGTATTAACGGTTGTGGAGGTCAGATAGGCTGTCGCTCCATGTAAAATACTGGTATTCAGCTGCATCCGGTTAGATTGGAAGCCGACCCCAAAATAATTGGGAAAAGGCTAGGCAGATGATTATTAGAATCAATTTTATATGTCATGGAAAACTTTTAATTTTTTATAGATTTTAGATTTACTTACAATATTATTGAAATCAATTTTATTTACATTTTTCTAGATTTTAGATTTACTTACAATATTATTGAAAACAATTTTATTTACCTACATTTTTATAGATTTTTAGTTTTTAATTTATAACAATATTATTGAAATCAATTTTTTATGTAATGGAAAACTTTCCAATTTTGTATATACCTACTTAGGTACTTTTAATAACTTACAATATTACCAGAATTAATTTTTATTTAATGGAAAACTTTTACATTTAAGAAAATTAAAATGCATGTAATGATATTATTTTAAGATAGGAAATAAATGGGGCTTTATTATTACCAATCGAATATTTGGTTTGACCAGTAGGGAATGAGAGTTAGAGTTTAAAATAAATCATTGTTAGGTAGGTATAACATTCATTTCTAACCACATTTTTCAGTTTATTGTTTTTGAATATTTAGCAGCATTTGAATTTTGTATGTTTTCTGGAAAAACATTTAGTTTTATTTATTGCATTTGGGAATACAAACTGTTTGTATTCCCAAATGCAATAAATAAAACATACTGTTACAGTAGTAAGTATACTAAGCATTAATAATGATAATACATTTATTTCAGACCATACAATCTATAAAGCAAATAGTAACAAAACAAAATAGTCAGCCCACAGACAGATACAAAACTTAACAAAATAAAAAATGCAATTCAAAAGCATGAAACATTCACAAAATTATACATCACACAATAGAAATGAAGATAAATCATAATTATATAGAGAAAATTAAATAGCAAAAGTCAATATTAATTATTCAGATAAAATACATTACAAATCCAAGCAAAACCATGTCAGTATTGTCCGGTAGACATATACATCCATTTATTTTGGATCGGACGGTCAGTGCAGGAAGCAATCATCCGAGGATGCCATTGCTGCTGTCGCTCACTCGTCGCAATAATGAAGCAACCCTTTTCCGAATTATAGGTGGATAGCCATCTGTTCGAGCTTCAGAAAACATAAGCGACGCACTGCAATAGGGAGGCAGCCTAAAGATGTTGATGTATTGAACACGCAGAACACTGGCAGCCCGACGGGTATGATTTACCCATAGACTACTCGCGTAAAAAGATTGACAAGATGCCTTAAACAAGGGGATTTTTAATGGAATAGAGCAGCAAGCCAATCTACGGGCAATCATGTTCCCTCGAACCGCTAATGCTCTGCACTCCCGCTCCAGATCCTCGTCATCGGTCATATCCTCCGTCACAAAGCTCCCCAGATAGCTAAAACTGGTCACTCTATGCAGTTTCTCACCATACAATTTAATTGGAGGAACACAATCTGGCACGGATACACTAACTTTCCCCCTGAAAATCAGAACTTTGCTTTTAGATATAATAAAGGTCAGTCCATGTTCCACCGCATAAGTTTCACAAATTGCTGACATCTTTCGAATAGCACCAACCGATGGTCCCAGCAGCACCATATCGTCCTCGTAGCTAATGTTATTGACACATACGCTATCGATATGACAACCGGTATGAGTGCTGCTAAGCTCACCGATAAGGTCATTTACGTACAGGTTGAATAACAAAGGAGAGGTCAGTCACCCTTGCCTCACGCCGCACTCCATGCCACGGCTCGGACAAGGCTCCATCCCATCCCACCTGCTTCCGCTGACGGTGGTACCAGTCTTGCAACAGTGATATGACTTCATTCGGTACCCCCGCCCTGCCCAATTTGTCCCAAAGCTTATCACATAGGACTGTGTCAAAAGCTTTTGACAAGTCCAAGAAACACGCGTATACCGGTGTTTCCCTGTCCGTATAGTACTGTACAGCCTGCTTATGACATAATATAGCACTTTCAGTGGATAGCCCAGCTCTGAAACATGAGCATTAACAGCGTCTTAAAATTAAACTTTAACAAAAATATACTATATATCCACAATATTTTCCAAAGGTAGTTTAAAATTATATACTAATGAAAGCAACCTTCAAATAAAGAAGTTAAAAACTTTTTTGCAAAAAAAAGAACCGACTTCAAAAACACAAAAACTGAAAAATAAACTGCACAAGAAAAAGCAGCTTCAGAAAGTCGGTGGCAAAAAAAAGGAAATCAAACAAACAAAATGTCACCGACTTCAGAAGCAGGTTTTTCTTGCGCAGTTTATTTTTCACTTTTTTTTTGCAAAAAGTTTTTTTATTTTACAATTTTTAGTTGTAATATCCTATACAAATATTTACCATACATTTAACATTCAACCAAGAACCCTAACCCTTAACCTTCAAGACTCCCTTATAATTGCTTTCAACTTCTAACCGTTTAGGAGTAGTACCTTCCATAATCAGCTCACCTAGAGAACCTGAAAGAATACAACCATGTATACGTCCCCATAATATTTTACTAAAGAATTATGCTCCAACTCCTAATTAAACCGTTGAGGAGTTGAACCTTCCATCATCATCAGCCAATTCACATAGTATTATGATGGTCAGACGCAAATACTTAAACAGCTTTAGAAATTATATGAAAAACATCATATGTGCCTATAAAATTTGAGGGTTGCCCTCGATTTCCCTGGGATCCCATCATCAGATCCTGATTTGATGACAATTGGACCGCATCGGGAGTATACCTTTTCGAACACAAAAAGAATTTTGAAAATCGGTTCATTAATGCCGGAGATATGCGATAACAAACATACAAAAAAAAACATACAGACTTATTGAGAACCTCCTTCTTTTTGGAAGTCGGTTAAAAAGAAAAAAAAGATAAACAATATTCTATAAAAATGCGATGATTCGTTTGCGCACAAACAAGCAAACTCTCACCCTAAACGCATTTACCTTCTCTGTTCCGTCGTGGGTAAAAAACCTATAAATACATGCATATCATACAGGTTCCTAGCCTGTAAATATTGCCTAGCAATATTTTATGACATTTTTGAACAATAAATATAATAATAAGTAATAAAGGTCCTAAAATTGAGCCTTGAGGGACTCAATACAGCTTGACGCAAGGCCATTGATCACAACTTTTTGTGTCCTATCTATCTATCTATATATTATACATAAACCTAATTAATCTGTGGAAAAATCGTTTTTGTACAGTACCTACATCGAAAATATTAAAAAAAAAATTGTCAGGGTATTAAAGTATAACCAACAGAACACATTTCCAGTATTTTTGGAATTTTTGTCTGTTTGTCTGTTTCGATGACTAAGCATTAGGTAGGTACGTCAAATTTACGAAACGAATGTAGGTAACTTTTATACATAAATATTGTGCGTAACTTAGGCTATTACTTAGTCTTTGTTTCATCGTAATCGGTGCTCTCTATCAAAAGATATATGAATTTATAGTTTTCAAGAAGAACTTATCATTATGGTCAAGAATAAGACAAGCAACGACATCTATTGAACGAATATGGTACTTATTAATAAATGCCTTCCCAATATAACTTTTAAAAAGATAAGATAGCAAAAGGTACGTAGATATTAGTCTAAATGACGCTGCTTTCAAAATCTACATAGCCTAAACCCGATAGTGTGTTTGATCGCTCATGGAGAGCGATCAAACACACTATCGGGTTACGGAAACACGCATTAAATTTGAGCAGTTTATCTTCGTCTTCGACAGATGGCGTTGTTCATTTGATGCCATTTTCTGAACCGCGGTGTTATTAAACATGTTTCGTGAATAGTCAACAAATAAAAATTTACCAATAACACAGTATAAAAATACATTTTTTTTAAACTAAATTAAAATTAGATAAAACCCACGACATATTTTTTTTTTGTACCTGTGGGAATCGAACCTGCGACACGCAGTTAATCGTCCGTTACTCACCGTTCTAGTCTGTTCCGTCGTGGGTAAAAAACCTATAAATACATGCATATCATACAGGTTCCTATCCTGTAAATATTGCCTAGCAATATTTTATGACATTTTTGAACAATGTAAGTAATAAAGGTCCTAAAATTGAGCCTTGAGGGACTCCTGATGTAACTTTAATACAGCTTGACGCAAGGCCATTGATCACAACTTTTTGGGTCCCATTGGTAATAAAGGAGACAAACCAACGCAGAAAATCCCCTCTGATTCACTTGTGACTGTTCATAAATTAAGTACGCCAGGCTGATACAATTTTCGTTTTTCCTGAATCACAGTAACTCACTGACACACTTTAGCGGATCATAAGTATAAATGGACCTTTCATAATAGTAACTGCGTCTGTGACCATTTAGGAAAAAAAACCGGCCAAGAGCGTGTCGGGCCACGCTCAGTGTAGGGTTCCGTAGATAATAAAATATTATGTAAACGAAGTTAAAAAAAAAATACGGGCAAATGAAACTTGACCTCTGGATTGTATAGGCGCTCATACGATTCAGGGACCAAATTATATTGGTTAACTGCAGTTTCCATCTGTTGTTTCCATCCAAGTTCAAAATAATTTTCCTAGAAAGTCCTTATAAAGTTCTACTTTTCAGATTTTTTTCGTATTTTCTAAACTTATGGTTCAAAAGTTAGAGGGGGGGGGACGCTTTGTTTTTTACTTTTGGAGCGATTATTTCCGAAATTATTGACATTATCAAAAAATGATTTTAGTAAACCCCTATTCATTTTTAAATACCTTTCCAACAATATATCACACATTAGGGTTAAAATTAAAAAAAAAAACACTTCCCACTTTACATATAGGGGGGCTACCCTAATAAAACATTTTTTTCCAATTTTTATTTTAGCACTTTGTCGGCGTGATTGATACACATATTGGTCCCAAATTTCAGCTTTCTAGTGCTAACGGTCACAGAGATTAAGCGAGGACGGACAGACAGACAGACATGGCGAAACTATAAGGGTTCCTAGTTGACTACGGAACCCTAATAGATCATACCTAATAGGAAAATAATATGAATTGTGTTAAAGTTGGTAAAATGGTCACAGACACATAGTTACTAATGAAAGGTCTATTTTGAATGCAACTCATATTATGATCTACTAAAGTTGCCATTTTAGACCCCCTGATACCATTATCATTTTGAGCAGCAACATAGGATCCACTTTATCAAATGACTTGATTTTTTGTTTTTTTTTTTTAAAGTTGTGTTGACGGAGAGCCATGTTGTTCCTTCATTAGAACATGATGAGAACCACTTTTTAGGGTTCCGTAGTCAACTAGGAACCCTTATAGTTTCGCCATGTCTGTCTGTCTGTCTGTCTGTCTGTCCGTCTGTCCGTCCTCGCTTAATCTCTGTGACCGTTAGCACTAGAAAGCTGAAATTTGGGACCAATATGTGTATCAATCACGCCGACAAAGTGCTAAAATAAAAATTGGAAAAAAATGTTTTATTAGGGTAGCCCCCCTATATGTAAAGTGGGAAGTGTTTTTTTTTTAATTTTAACCCTAATGTGTGATATATTGTTGGAAAGGTATTTAAAAATGAATAGGGGTTTACTAAAATCATTTTTTGATAATGTCAATAATTTCGGAAATAATCGCTCCAAAAGTAAAAAACAAAGCGTCCCCCCCCCTCTAACTTTTGAACCATAAGTTTAGAAAATACGAAAAAAATCTGAAAAGTAGAACTTTATAAGGACTTTCTAGGAAAATTATTTTGAACTTGGATGGAAACAACAGATGGAAACTGCAGTTAACCAATATAATTTGGTCCCTGAATCGTATGAGCGCCTATACAATCCAGAGGTCAAGTTTCATTTGCCCGTATTTTTTTTTTAACTTCGTTTACATAATATTTTATTATCTACGGAACCCTACACTGAGCGTGGCCCGACACGCTCTTGGCCGGTTTTTTTTTTAGAACTACTTTTGTGTAGGTACTGGTACGATATAGTATTTAAAATATCGGATAGCACTGTAGGTATTTTTAAAAACTATTGGAGATAAATATGCATCCGAAAATCGTATATTTCATAAATTATTGAAAATTAAAATTTTAAGCAAAAGTCACTAATCAATTAATTGATTTATCTTTAGTTGAGTTATAAATATCTTATAATTGCTAAGTATCGAAAAGATTCATTGTTTTCTACATTATCAGAGTTATGATGCTAATTGGTAGCTACCATTTTAATATTGCCTGTGCCTTATTTATTATATCTATGCCTTTTCCACATTCAAATTTTATACAGAGCATACAAGAACTACTCTACCGCCAGTCACTGCTACGTAAGCAGCATCACCAGAAGCAACTAATGAATTAATACAAGCACCAAGGTTGATGTCTCCAGCAGCCTGTAACTTTTCGTCAGCTATCTTCCACCGGCGTATGAAGCCATCCCAGCCGCCAGTCCACACGTAGTTTCCACTCACTGACACAGTTGTTATAATCATGTCACTTACCTGAAAATTTTACATCGACAGTTAGGTATCCACCACCAGTCCACCATCACAGGTAGGTTAACTACTTATTTCATTTCATGATTTCATGGGATTAGCAGAAACGGGTTGTAGAGTACCTACTTAATAAGTTACCCGAGCTTTTGAGGACGATTTTTTATTGTACTTGGTTATAGTTCAAGAAGTCTAATGCGGAACACTATACCACTAAAACAGTTTTTTTTACAACTTTGACTTTGAGGGGTCTACCAGGGACGACGCCTGCTGGGGCTGCGGTCTCTTCGAAAGAGATACATCGGCCCCAGAACACCACCAAGAGCGGGAGCAAAACAAAAAAAAACGAGGTAAGTAGGATCACAGGAAAGGTACCAGGTAGGGAAAAATTAAAGAATCAAGTAGGTAATCTGGTTCAGGCACCTTGATCTCATCAAGTCGTTTGAAACTAGTATCGATGGAGCCGTCATGTAACCATAAGCTATTGCCATCCCTAGACGTGAATACTAGTAGTTTCCCGGATATCCCCAACGGTGCTCGACCTTCCATCGTGTGCCGTGTCATGAAGCGGGTCTTCGATTCCTCTGAAATGAGAAAATATCGAAAATCTAGAAATGTTTATGACATTCAAATCTAACAGAGGATTTGACAAGTAAGTATGTATTACCTACAGGTTTTGGAATCAATTATGTTTTGAATTTCCCTGTCTAAGATCTTATCTACTTTACCTAATCAGTAGGTACCTAATTTTCTTTAATTCTGAACTGAATATGATAAGTGAGGTAGTTTATAGGGTGTAAAAGTACCCTTAACGAAGCTGAAGGGTACTTGTTCTCCCCGTCACTGCGATATTTTTTTTGTTCTAGACCATACCCGGCAACGGCAACCCCCTAGTTAGAACATAAATATATCTATAACTACTTTTTATAAGCGCCTGCGCAATTCCAGAATTTTAGTAAGCCGTTTTTGTGTTATTTGCTATGAAATAATTAAGAGCAGTTAAAATGATTGCAAAAATAAAAGTAGACCGTAGGTAACTACTGCATAGGGAACGCCACGATAGTGGCGGTAAGTCCTCTCTTTGAGGAGTGGATGGAGAGGCGCTACGGCGCCCTCACCTTTCGTCTGACCCAAGTCCTCACCGGACATGGATGTTTCGGGAGGCACCTGCACCGAATCAGGCGGGAGGAAACGCCCTGATGCCACCATTGTGTGGATCGGCCGGAGGACAAGGTGGAGCACACCGTGGAAGAGCTGTCCCGCTTGGGCAGAGCCCCGCCGTGTTCTCGTAGCGGTGACCTCTCGCGTCCGGCTCTGGTGCAAGCCATGGTGCGGGGCGAGAGGGAATGGGACGCCATCGCCTCCTCCTACTAAGCAGTGATGCTAGCGAAGGAGGTGGTGGAACGTGAGAGGGAGAGAACCTCTCGTCCCAGCCGCCACAGGAGACGCTCCGGGCATCGGGGGCCACGTGATGGCTTCCGGCCGAGCGCGGGCCTGTGAACGGTGAGTATCATTATACTCACCGTTCACAGGCTAGCTCGCCGTCCGTCCGTCTTATGACGATGACAGGCCGTGTCGACGGCGCGTTCGTGTTCCACGTCAATGAGATGTCAGCAACATGGAATGGGCCCCACAAGAGCCAACGCCCGTCGGGGCTGCGGGTTGTTCGAAAGAGATACCGCGGCACAAGGGCTAAGAAGGATCATGGGTGGTTTTTAGTCAGTAGAAGTCTGACACTCCCTTTCGCTCTGCCCAGAGCGGGATATCCCACCCCCAAAAAAAAAAATATATATCTACTGCATTGATGACACTAAGCATGGATAGGTCAAGGGGGTTTTTTCTGCCTCTGTTTTATTGATAAACGCTATAATTTAATACGCTTTTCAAACAGATATCAATAACTTATTGCTTGGACAAACATGCTTGTAGTAAACATGCTAAAAATCCCGTTTTCAGTGTTATTGATAATGTTTATGAGCATGCCAGTTTAAATGTTTTAGTACTTAAGTACCTGGTTTTATTTCAGTGGCGGTAACGTACTGATCCCGAACTGTGAATAGGAATGGAGGACTGAAGCACGATCCTTCACTTCTTCTAACACATTGTATTTAGCTTTTATCTTGTTATTCTCATAAACTATAATCTGAAAAGAACAATAGTTATGTACCTACCTAAATACATTTTTTAATAGGGACAAGGACATTTTTAAATTACTTGGCGAAACTTACCAGTATGTATGATGTGTACTAAGCATCTCTTGGTAACAAATACAAATAAAACGAAACCTAACCTAACCAATAATTGATATCTTACGTTAGTACCTAAAAATAATTAAATAAAATAGACTTCATTTTATTAACTAAATATTGAGCTTTGTGCTCAACAAAGGTACAAAGGCGGCGGACTCTATCTTCTACTTACGTTTCCATCTTCATCGCCAGCATAGAGTTGTTTGTCATAAACTTGTAAGGCGCCCACATCAGCTCCCGTAGATGGCAGCTCAGCGATTTTGTCTCCCGTGAGAGACCAAACTTTGATCCCTCCATCATTCGACGATGAGTACAAGGCACTGTCTCCATCAGTGGCTAACGCGAACGGCTGCACTCCATGCGCAGCCCACGATTCTTTTGGTGTCAATTTGGCATCATATGACTTAAAAATAATATATCGTCGTATTTAATTGTTGAATTTGAGACTATAGCTGTTTTATAATAATTATTTTGGGTACTCAAGGTTACTCATGTTTTATCCTACTCAGGCCTCTTAGGTCAATATGAAAAGAAGGCAATTAAATAAGTTTTTAATGGAAACAAACTACTTGGTACCTATAGTATTATTATATTTACTTACTTTAATGGATCCATCTTCAGTACCAACAAATAATTTATTGCCCCAGGTCAACACACACGGGTCTGTATCCACTTTTGTTTCAGCCTCAATTCTTAGTGACATTATTTTCCGAGTTAGGTATGTTATAAGTAGGTATATCAAAAAGTTCGATAACAACAGTAAGTTATTGTTATTAGATGCGTTCAGTCTCCTTACAATATCTGTGAATCACTGCTAGTGCCCACAACGCCAAAGCTCTTTGTGACCAAAATAAACCAAAGCGGCGTCCAATGATCTTACGAACTTTCTATACAGAAATAAAAATAACGATTCTAGACGAATCTAGTAATGCCAGGAGCGGCAAGTATGATATTAAAACTTGTAATGAAATAAGTTTCTTGTTTTACCTAATCTAGGAAACTGGCCCGTAAATATATTCCACGGAACTTTTGGGGAATCGGTAAGAGGCCTATCTGCCTACGCGTCTGTATTACATATTGATGCATATATTCAAGTGCCTGCTTCAAAATTCCAGAAACAACCTTTGAGGTTAAAAGATGCACTTTCTTAGATAACAAAAATAACGTTAACCTGCTCATTATTTTAACCAAAGTATCGTGTTTAAGTGTATTTAGCACACTAGAATAAAAAACAAAAACACTCTTCTGAAGCGCCAACAAAAAAATGCAGCTATCATCTCTACAAGATTGCGATTGTTAAGTATGATTATGAATACAAAATCTTTACGGTCATTAAATCGTAATGCAATGCTTGTTGTATAATAAAATGATAGGCTATCTTTTAACTGTAAATTAGATTTCCAACGTTTAGGGAGATTAGAAGTAACATCATCTCATCATTCATGTGGTAGAAAATTACTTATGTTCAAAACCTTAATGGCACTTTTATTGAAGTTTTAATTTTTCATTCAGGGGAAAGTAGAACACCATACCATTTCCAGAAGTAATAAAACCACACGTACATATGACATTAATTTAGCATTCTTCGGTAGCAGTAGCCAAGTCCGCCACGTAATATTACGGGAACCACATTATGATATCATTGTTACACAACACCATTGGCCTTTGTCAAAAGAATAAAAAGGATGAGTAACTGCTACGTCTACCTAACGTGAGTATACAACAACATACAAAGAAAGCAGTTTGATAGCATGCATGACATACATAAGATACTTACTCTACATTGTTTTGAAGACAATCCTAATTTACGGAAGCGTCCATTGACCACATTCGTACCACCCATGAAAGTGAAAATGTAAAATTGCTGACATATAATAGAGCCGTGAGACGTTTCTTACTATTGTGTGTATTGAAGAGACCTAGTGATTGTTCTTATTACATCATAATCTACCCACATACGTTAATGTGTCTCTGAATCTTGCACAAAATGTAATGTGGGGTTCGTGGTCACATAAATGGAGCAACGTGAAAAAGTGTAACGAGTTAACGACTCAAAACAATCTAGATGCAGTAACTTTAGCTCAATTGTCCAGTCATCTATTCATCAGAATCAATCTTCAGAATATCAGTCGTTTAAATAGGGTACCTATGTCTGCTATCAGATAACGTTGCTGCTCTGCTCGATTGACTCTGTTCGAGTAACACTGGTAACTGGAAGTCATACGTTTACATAATCTATGGAGTTTCTACAAGTCCAAACAAAGCCAGGAAGCAGCCGACATATTTTCTGTGTGAACAATATTACGCCATTCTAAATATCTCTACGTTAGGGATAGGTACCACAAGGCATAATATGCTTGGGCCTTTTTTGGATCCAACATTTCTTTTTTTATCACTTTTTTTTTGGCAGTGGCTATTTTATTTACCTACAAGATTATATTTACCCACAAACTTTGACTGAAATGAGGGTGGTTTCGGAGATTGGCGTGTACGATTAGATATAGCGACGCGTGATTTCGTTATTTTTTGCTAAAGTTCTATAAAGATCACGCCTATTATGAATCGGCTAGGCTAGGCAGCATTTGGAAAGCCTAATAAAAAGGGTTTTATAATGCTTGAAATTTGTTGCTGCGTAATCGAATTGGAAATTGAGAGATCCTCAAGACATCGGGTTTTAGATTAGACACATGGTTGATGAAGCGTTAACTGATTTCAGGAAGCCGGCAGACGGTATAGGACACAAGACATTTCCCTATACAGATAAGTCCACTTGTTTACGTAAATAAAAATGCTAAAGGCTTAAAACGTAGATCTATAAATCTTAAAGTAACGTTCAAACATCTACCAGTTTATGTTTGCCAAAAATAAACCATCAAAAATGCCTCTAAAAAGAAAATATTGTCCCTTTATGTTTAATACAAGTAGAAAATTTTAATCCAAACATCGTAGTCGCTGCGTCGGAGAACTTTTATTACATCATTGACTATATAGCGACAGGATTTCAAATTTCGTGTCAGACCTGTGGAAGTCGTTTATTTCTGTTCATCAACTAGAAAAGATGTGATGATCTTCAAACGGCTGAGTAGATCTTCTTGAAACATAGCTAAGAACACTCTTAATTTAAATCAAATCGATTCATCTGTTCAGGAGCTATGATGCCGCTGCCAACAGACACACAGACACTCAGATACACACGTCAAATTTGTAATACCTCTCTTTTTAATCGGGGTTTTTTTTTGCATATTTATCTACATAAAAAGTCGTACTTATTACGTGACCTTAGAATATTAAGTAACTCCTTACCTTTTATATGTATAAGCTATTTTCAGTATGATTCACATGTTTTCGCTTTTAGCGCGTTACTAATCAGGGTCCCTGTTGGACACTCGTTAACACCTTTCGCAACGGACTCGCAGACATTTTCATGTCAAGCCATAATTACTTCAGAACATATGGAAATCCTTTTCTTTGATACGAAATGTTGTAACTAAGTTTTGTAGCCACACTTTACACATAGTACCTTTAATTATGCGTTAATATGAAATATATCAATGAGTTATTAATTTCGAGAAACATGTAGGTGCGAGATAAGCAATATAACTTGACTAGATTTAAGTAGTGCATGATTACGTACTGCAGGTTGTTGACAGCATTGATGCAAAAAAGTTTAGCCTACCAAATGTACCTATACAAAGAGAAATGGCCAGTTGAATTGTAACTATTGGCTAAATCTGGATGGAAATTCTTTTGATGATTCAAAAACTCAAGGTTTCTCAAAACACTATCTACCTTACGCATTCCTCTACCAAAAAATACAAATCTGGATCTAAGATCTTAAACTTCATGAGCCAGTAATAAGCTTTTTTTAAACAATTTTTTTAGGGTTTCCGTAATCTATATATATAAAAATGAAACCCGTTTTCCGTTGTCACGACTTGGCATGAAAACGGCTTGACCGATTTGGCTGATTTTTTTTTTAAATGTTCGTTGAAGTTCAAGGATGGTTCTTACGGCGAGAAAAATTCGAATAATGGCCGGAAAAGCCCTAAAAACAGCCCTTTTCTTTTTCCCATACAAACGTTTTCTAACTAAAACGTAAAATCAATTTGAGCTTTAATACCGTACCCATAAAGTTCAAGTGTTAGTGGAGAGGTTCCGGGAAGGCAAAACAATTGAGTGACGTTCAGTTGTTCAGTCAACGAATGACAACTTCAAACAGACCATACGACATTATCACAATAATCACAAATAATTACTGTTTCTTTCCCAATAGAAAAACGATTTTTCAAATGGTGTTTGCGTATAATATAAAAATTAATTGCTGTTAGTTAGTCGCGCTAAAACTAGAGAACGGCTGGACCGATTTGGCTAATTATAGTGTTGAATTATTCGTGGAAGTCCAGGGAAGGTTTTAAAGGTGAGAAAGTGGTAGGTAGGTAGGCAGGGTAGTAGGTAGAGTAGTAGGTAGAGTAGTAGGTAGGGTAGTAAGTAGGATAGTAGAGTAGGTAGGGTAGTCGGTAGAGTAGTAGGTAGGGTAGTAAGTAGGTAGGGTAGTAGGTAGGTCGGGTAGTAGGTAGGTAGGTAGGGTAGTAGGTAGGTAGGGTAGTGGGTAGGTAGGGTAGTAGGTAGGTAGGGTAGTAGGTAGGTAGGGTAGGAGGTAGTAGGTAGGTAGGTAATTGGTACACAGGCAGGTAGTAGTTAGGAAAAAGGGCATTGCAACGCATGCCGGGAACAGCTAGTAGTTAATAAAACAAAAATATTAATTATCATAAAACATTTTAATCATATAAAAATAATATATTTACAAACATTCACATCAATTTGATGTAATAATACAAGTTGCAGTACGTTTTGGCGAATCGCCAGCATGCTGCCCTCACAGTGCTCGGCCGACTTTTCTAGATTACTTATCCACACGTTAACTTTTTTAATATCACAGCAAAGGCACTGATGAAAAAGGTAATTATTCTAATTAGGGCTGATTTTATCTATAAAAAACGTCAAATTCGCGACAGATCATAACGAAACAACTCAATTTGAAGCGAAAATGCCATTATGATACTTTGAAAACTACGTACATGAAAAATATAAGATAGATTTTTTGTCAAGAATTAAAAAAATATTTTACTAAATCGTCACAGAAGCTGTTACTAAGCTGTCTGTACAAAAGACTCTACCATCACACTATATCCGTGTGGACATATAGCAGGGTAGACCCTCGTTGTTGTATAACTTTGGTGTGACTAGTATTAAAATCTAACCAATGAAACCTTTAGTTGACCAAGTTACGTGTATAACGTGATTACAAAGATTTTTAACAAGAGGTCTTAAAAAGAAGGTCGAGCACTAATCGTCAGCTGGTTTGTGATCGTCAAGAGTGACCTCCTTAAGGAGCACCGTATTCTGATGAGGGCTGGGAAGCGGGAGGTCCGTATTCGGGCTTGGGAGCCGCGGCCGGGTAACCTTCCTGTTTCTGAAAACAAAATTATAGTTTAGTACATAGCTTAGCAATATCACGCCTGTATTATATCCTACCCGAAGCGTTAGGCAGAGGTGAACCTAGTTAAATAATTACTATAAGGTTACACCTCTGCCTAACCCTCCAAATTTCACCAATTCGAAACATCAATCAATTTCGTACAATAAATCTGATAATCGTAAGCACTTTACTAGCAATCTATGTATTTATTACGAGTTTGTAGTTCGTAGTTTTTTTGGGGTCGTGTGTGCGAACAACTAGGGCCTCATTTACGGACACGCGGGGCGTCACGGGGGGCGTAGCGCGGCGCGTTGCGCTTTTTTAATTCAAACACTTCGCGATGTATGAAAACGTTAACGATTTCAAACGTCGATTTTACGATAAGCGATTTTTCGCTCGTTAGTTTAAAATGCAGCGTTCGTTGCGGTGGACCCGCCTCTCAATAAATGGATAAAAAAGCACACGACGAGCCACGCGCTGCGCCCCGCCCCGCGTCTCCGTAAACGAGCCCTGAGCATGATGCCCTAACATCGATATCTTCTATTCTAGCAATTTGGTGTGTGGCACTACGTGGGTTTGTGTCCAGCTTACCTGCTATCACATGAGATTCAACATAACTAGCGGAATGTGAGTGTACTTTACCTTGCTCGTATACACCCACATTTTTCATTCTTCTTTACGGGGAATACATATTAAATGCTTTATTGTTCAGCAATGTTACGACCGCAGATAGAGATGTAATACTTTCAAGTTAATTACTCAATAGCTAGATATCAGTATTTTAACAAATAGGCAAGGTACCACTTCATCATCATCAGCCATAAGACGTCCACTGCTGGACAAAGGCCTCCCCCATAGAACGCCATAAAGAACGGCAACCTGCCGTTTTGCATCCGCCGGTTGCCCGCGACTCACACGCAGCTAGCACTTAAATGTTGCTAATTTCCTAATACCGAATAAACTTAAAAAAATAATAAAAAATAGAGAGTGCAAGATACTTTACATATCAGTAATAGACGTATTGGTTGTACTGAAGGTTAAATATTTTCACAGGTCAAGCGTTGCTCATCAAGTGAAAGGAATCTTGACTCTAATAAGAATATAAGAATGACACAATAAACATTACCTATCAAATATTTTATTGTTTTACGACACATTGTAGTAAATATTGAACTTTAAGGAATAAGGTAGGTATGTTAAAATCTACAACATTGAAGAAGCTCTCTTCGCTGGAATGTTCTCAGATCTATTAGCATATATACATTTTACATAAAGAGATGATTTTAGTAGGTAAGTATATAAATGTGTCTAGAAAAACTGGATGGGTGGGCCTAGGAACTTGCTAGTCCACATGCGTGTCTTTATCCAAAAACTTGAAAAACACACTTTAGACAGGAAAACAAAAATATCTTTCAGATGAGGCTAAACTTTCACAGACGAGTCAGTTGAAGTAATCAATTTTAAACCCTTCAAATACCAATTTCGCGTAAGTTTCAAGTAAGTTTAGAATTGACCTACATACAATACAACCTCTACATGTTACGTGTTTAGAGCCCTAACGTGTTTGGTTTTGCCATGTAATAATAATACGCACACTTTCGTTTGTGGCTCCGTTCTGATCTTCGAACGACCTGCCAATTATAACGCTATTTGTTGGAATATGCGCTATTACGAGTTATTTACATTACGTAAAAGAAATAACCCAGAACATTCAGTTCACAAACAAACAAATTATCTTCATTCATAATTTTTAATGCTTTTGTTTTTGGAGAAGCTGAATGGAAACTCTTTTTTTTCCCCGCTCTTGGGCAGAGTGAAAGGGAGTGTCAGACTTCTACTGACTAAAAACTACCCATGTTCCTTCTTTTATGTCGAGGCCACGGTATCTCTTACAACAACCCGCAGCCCCTGAATGGAAACTCTGTGGTTATAAATATCTACGTATGACTTTGAATTTCTGCTACCCACCATAATAGGAATGTAGTGCTTGTGTAGTGCTAGGGCAGCAGTGCTTTCTCAAAATTGGGAATTATAATTCTGTATAAATGACGCGTTATCAATGTCGAGCTGGTAACAAAAAACACGATTTAAAATAATAATTATGGGACATACATTATCCAGCTCCAATGTGGCGCAATTTCCTTGTGATACTTCAACAAGAGGGTTACCCACCGGGCGATAATGATACAAAAAATCTACCTGCCCACTTATTATTGCGAGATACATTGCGTTACATAGAAAATACGGGTTGCCGGAGTGCAGTGGCATCCTCGGTTGCGATAATTTAATGATGATAGCAGCTGAACTGAGTGTAGAGTACGCTAGGTCTTGCAGATAATACCATATGATGCTTCCTATAGATTGTTGTAGGAAATGTTTACGCGCACTTTCACGAGGTAGAGCGCGGGCGCATCCTCGAGCCATCACCATGCAGCCATGACACATGACGACTTTATAAACGTCAAGAAACAATCAAAAGCCAAGATCCGTGAAACATATTACGAATGTGTTCTCTTTTTCCGTAATTACCAAAATCAGTAATGGTTTCACGAACATTATAACGTAAAAATTATGGTGCTAAATTAGGCAACGATTACATTTACGAGGCGATACGTTCCTTACTTTAAATTTAATGCGTTAAGTTAGCTTTTAGCTGGATGTGTATTCATTCATAAATACTACTACTATTTATTTAATTTTCTTTATTATTATCGTTGTTTTTACTGTTTCAGTCGATAATATCTCAAATTACCATCAGTGATGTGATCATCACATAGTTGTTAGGACTAGATGACTGTCTTGAATGGTTATGATGAAATCATAATTAATCTTCTCATCAACATCAGAATATTAGGTATTTAGACATCACATTTATTACAAAATATCTAAGTGGAATAAACCGCAAATCTATAGTATATTGCCATCATACTGCAATCGGTATTGCAAGAATAAACCAAATTAATTTTATTATTTTGACCTGTTCAAATTCGTTAATAATTTCTTATTCTGATGAATTTAATATTACGCGGTGCTTTAAGTACATCTAATTAAATTAATACATTAGCAAATCAGCCTCTAATCTTACCTGTGTCTTGTATCTGATGAAGTAAACTTCTGGTTTTGAGGGTTGCGTGGGTGCGGGTGTCGGGATCACGACATCGGGTTGCTCCTCGGGTTTCTTCACCAACACGTAGACGAGGGTCTTCTCCTCGTTCTGGGGCTGCACAGGAATGATCGGCGCAGTGGGTGTGGGTGGAGTCGGTGCCTTGATGAACACAATCTTGTAGTGTTTCTGGGGAGGAGGCACCCAGATGGGCTTGCGAGGTGCAGGGATGTCATTGTCTGGAGGTGGGACGTGCACGTACACATGCTTGTGTACTATGGGCTGCTGGGGAGGTCCGTACTGCGGCGCGGGTGCTCCGTACGAAGATGAGGGAGCACCGTATGATGATGAGGGGGCACTGTAGGACTGGGCGGGCGCGCCATATGACGTCGGAGGCTCTGGCCTCGCGACTGCGCATGCCACCACCACCGCTACCACCAGAGATCGAAGTACCTGCACACACAAATTACGATCCTTTTATAAAGTATACATCAAAAATGATTTAATTTAATATTTTTTTTAAGGGTTGAAAGGTCACACTTTAGCACTGCTATTATTCTTAATACGCTGATATGTTATCAGGAATGCACTTTGTTACTAAAATCACCAGGTCACTAAGTTGATCCGAGCTGATCCTCACAATAAAGCATGTCACGGGCACCTACCGTTTTGTCACACATCCTGGGTATGCGATTAGACGCAGCTAGACAGTGTAATGTCCAGTGCCCAGGCGCCACCTGAGTTTATAAGAGTTGTGCGCTCCATATCCGGGGGAGGGGGCACTTTCGATGGTTCACATGCGTTTCGCAATGAGATGGTGCTCACGCGCCGCCCTCCTACTGACGCCGCATCAAGTGACGTGCTCGAGGGCACATGCTGCCGCCAATACTTTTACATACATCTTTGAGGTGGTCAATTAATATTGTTTTTTTTAAGTATTTTTTTCAGGATCACCCCAAACATGTAATTTAATATGTAAATTAGGATGTCATCTGTCGATTGTCTAAAGTTTTATTTACCACTAGTTAGATACTCCATCCCAGCAAGTTTGCATTTTGGGTTTACCCTAGTAGGTAGGTCGGTAGTAGGTAGGAGAAGGTAGGTATGTAGGTAGGTTGGTGGTAGAAAGGTAGGTAGGCAGGTAGTAGGTAGGAGAAAAGGCATAGCAACGCATGCCGGGTACAGCTAGTAAAGAATAAAAAAGATTGTGTAGTTGGAAAATAACAATTACTTGCAGTATATTAGTAAAACAATTTCGGTTTAAGCAATATGCATATCATCATCATGCATGCGCCGATTCCACCTGGACTATTTATTTTTATGTTTGCCGTTAGAATTTTGAAATAGATTTAGTTTGGTAGGTACCTACACTGCTATTACATAGTAATTTCACCCATCATCATCGTCAGTCATTGTACCCACCATAATGAAAAACTTCACTCCGGTAGAACGCTGTAATCGTGAAAAGAAAATGTATGAACATACTGGAAAAGTTTATGATTAGTGATTACGATTTGTAAGTTTCTATTAAATACTCTCTAATAGAACCTCAGTGGGTACTGCAGTATTTAATTATTTAATCCAAAATGGAACTGAACTAAAGGGTGGGTTCAATAACATGAAAATAAATGTTTTCTTAGCTACGACTTTTCCAAAAATTTTGAATTAAAAAATAAAAATTATTAATTTTGATGTTTAGAATAGAATAGAATTTATTTATTTGCATTGAATGTAGGTATATAAATTTAAGGTGTTACAGTAGTAGTTTTGTTCCTGGTACATTCTACCATTTGGCATGCAAAAAAAATTATACTTATAAACAAATACACAAATTCGTGCTTATATTTATAAAATTTTATTATACGAATTTATACTTTTAAACAATAATATAATTTTGTACTTGCAATAGGCGTGCATCCTGTTACATGGTACTTACGTATAGTAGGGGAGCCCACGATGGTAAATGGGGATTTACTCGAGCGTCATAGAGACCTATTGGGTTGCAAAGCTTAGATGATAAGAAGAAAAAAAATTAAAGAATGTAGGTATACCTTTTCATCGGTGAGGGGAGCGGCTATAGATCTTCAAATATATAAAAAATACTGTTGTATGGACATACTCGAGCGCGTCAGATATTGATAGCGTCAATGTTATACGTATTTTTTATATTGTACGTATGTTAATCAGGGCCCCGAGTCTGCTATTCAATAGTGTCAGAATGGTCTATCATTGATCTCATAATTGTTGATTTTGACAACACCAAACTTGTCAAAATCAACAATTATGAGATCAATGATAGACCATTCTGACACTATTGAATAGCAGACTCGGGGCCCTGATCGTTTGCATGATGGCGGTGGTCGTAAGTGAGGGTTGAAAAAAAAACCGACTTTAAAAACACAAAAACGAAAAACACGAAAAAGAGAAAAATAAACTTCACAAGTAAAAGCACCTTCTGAAGTCGGTGGCAAAAAAAAACTAAATCAAACAGACAAAATACACCTAGATAACCTGGAAGAATACAACCATATACATACGTCCCCATAATATTTTACTAAAGAATTATGCTCCAACTCCTAACCGTTGAGGAGTTATACCTTCCATCATCAACTCATCAACATGAAGTGATGGCTGCTAGATGCAAATACTTAAAAAACTTTAGAAAAAGCACGAAACACGTGATACATGCCTATACAATTTGAGGGTTGCCCTCGATTTCTCTGGGATGCCATCATCAGATCCTGATTTTTTATCATGGTACCACCCATGAAATATCTCCTTTTCAACAAAAAAAGAATTTTCTAAATCGGTTCAGGCGCCTCCGAGTAATCGGTGAATATACATAAAAAAAGATTGAGAACCTCCTTTTTTAAAGTCGGTTAATGAGTTTTACCTTCTATCATCAGGGCAACCTAATACCCTGAAAGAATACAACTATCACTTTATAAGTATGTATAGTTCTGAAAGAATTTTCTATCAACTCCTAACCGTTGAGGAGTTGTACCTTCCATCATCATCAGTGAATCCACATGATATTGTGATGACCACACGCAAATACTTGAACAGGTTTAGAAAATATATGGAAAACGTCATAAGTGTCTATAAAGTTTGAGGGTTGCCCTCGATTTCCCTGGGATTCCATCATCAGATCCTGACTTGGTGACAACAGGACCACCTCGGGTCAACCTGATACCCCGAAAGAATACAATTATCGCTCCATAAGTGAGTATAAACAAGAAAGAATTTTCTTTCAACTCCTAACTGTTGAGGAGTTGTACCTTCCATCATCATCAGCGAATTCACATGATATTATGATGGTCAGACGCAAATACTTAAACAGCTTTAGAAAATATATGAAAAACATCATATGTGCCTATAAAATTTGAGGTAAATTTGAGAATCCCATCATCAGATCCTGATTTGGTGACAATGGGACCACCTCGGGAGTATACCTATTCGAACACAAAAATAATTTTGAAAATCGGTTCATTAATGACGGAGATATGCGATAACAAACATACAAAAAAAAACATTCAGACGAATTGATAACCTCCTCCTTTTCGGAAGTCGGTTAAAAATTAAATCAATACAGTAGGCGAAAATTGTACATATTGGTACTGCTGAAGTGCTGACTACACCTCTGCCTAACCTTTTGAGGATTACTGGCGTGATGTTATGTGTTATTATTTTGACGCGATTGCATGGAAAGATTAGCACACAACCGTGGTAACATTACTTGTTCATAGCAAAGTATCGCTCCGAGCTATGTATGATGGTGGTAGCGAAATGTTCCTCTTAATGTGTACACAACCAGGTAATCGCAATTGGCTTTGAGTTCAAATGTTAATTTACAGCAGGTTAACCGATACTTGCAGCACATCCGCGCACCTTTAGTACTGAACTCTTTCGTCGTGTGGAGCACTAAAAGTTAAATGAATAGTTATTAGGCTTGCGAATGTCTATTACAGCAGATTACTGGTGTTACTTCATTCAGACACCCACTTACATACAAGAAAATCGTTCTTGAGTAGTATGTTTACTCCATGCTATGCCTACCCGCTATCGAGTTTTAAATCAAAACGAAGGTAGTACAACAATACGTTGTTGTCGTACGTTTGTAGGTAAGCATTTTACTCAGTTTCGTGTTGGTTTACTTGTGATTGATTCCATCTAAGCTATCGTTTCCGATACGATACGCTGGCTCGTTTCACAGTATTGCGTTCGTTATGCAGTAGGTGCGCGATTATACGTATAATGTTTCATGACAAGTCTGACGAGACGCGTTGCGGATGTAATTTGGAGTGTGGACAAAGCACTTAGAGACAATCTGTCAGTGCATCATTGTTTACGGTTTGTGTCGAAGCGAAGTGGGAATAACTTTATTGACCTCTGACCAGTGCTGGCGCGGGCCCAATAATGTGGAAACACCAGGAAGGTAGGCGAGCATCGGTGCCTATATCTAAGAAACCGGTTGATTTATACATACGATTACTGTAGTGCTATCTAGGACACGGTGTTCTATCACCTACATTCTTAGTAATCAACACCCTGCTTGATTACCTGGTTAATTATTACCTTGTACAATGGGCACATTATTTTTGTTATCTATACCTATTTATACATTTAGGTAGAATTAAAAAATTACTAAAAATAATTAGAATAATTTCTGTTTTAAAATTATTATTTGATTTGAGGATAAAATCGCTTTTACTAACAGTCTTGTTTTCCGAGCACTAAATGCAGTTCTCTTATCGATGTTTTCTAAACAAGTCTGTAAGTTGCAGATTGCTTCGGTACATAACGAGTCTCAGGCGCAGTGGTACCTACTTCATCGATAAAAGATTACACTCATTGACCAGAAGACGAAGCCGCCCTTGAATAACAATTAACTATAGAGGTCGTAGAAAGATTCTTAGAGACAAACGTTGACACATCCGAAAAAGCTCCAGTTGTGACGCCTCGTGCAGCGCATTGTTCCGCGCTCGTTGTCTTAGTTACAATTGATTGGTGTACATATCCGGCACGTATCAGAACCTCTCAGCCTCCAGTATCTCTGTAACACGAGTGTGGATTGCCTGTCGCTGCATGCACCTAATAAATCGGAAGATATGTTGACAATATTCTAATTAAATCAGTGGCAAAGAAACATTTTGACGAAGACCAAATTTGACGTAAAGAATATCATTAAATATGGCGTCATATGCATCGTACACAAGATTAAGGCTGAAGATTACCGGCTGTACTGAGGTGAGTTCAACTTCGTTCATAAATTGTGCAGTAAATAACAGATGTGGACAAATAGCCAGCATCTGCGATTTATTATATTTGTAAGCAATATCTAATGAAGATGAAGAGCGGGCACTAAGTGCGTTTCTAGAAACATATTGTTATTGAATGTGCTGCACTTTTTTAGATAGCCCGATTCGAGCTGTAGGTATGTTCCTCGAATTACACAATCTTGTCATTTAATTGATGTTTTCCCTCAAACACTTATAGTGATATAGATGGGAACTTATAGTCAACTTTATAAATGCTTAAGACGAATTTATTTACATTCTAATATTAAATTTTTACACATTCCACAGTTATGCTTTCGTAAGTTTCACCAAGGATAAGTTCAGTGTTGCGATCATCGTTTCAAATAAAATCTTTTAAAACCCGCCTTGTATAATTAGCCGCCACACGAAATAACCTTTGACTTCTAACTGGTCTGACTTCACTTTAAACATGCAAATATGTAGCTATCGCTTTTATGTAATCAGAAAAAATAAGTAAGTACAAACTCGATAATTTAGGACATAACATGCCACCAAGTAGTTAGACAGAATTTTACAATGATAACTAAATACCCAATTAAAATGTCTCTCTGTGAAAAACACATCATACATTGATATGATTGCGAGTTTTCGATATCATTATGTCGACCCGCGACTCTTTTCGAGTAAAACGTAGAAAGTTATGCAAACGTCGAATATAAAAAGGGCACACGAACATTATGTTCTACTACCATAACAATACAGCTATTATTTTTTCAAGTGTTCGAAATTCGACGTAATAGCCGTATTTCGGTTGATAAAAACCCCAAGGCTCTATTATGCCAAATTACAGAAAGGTTGCAATTCATCACGAACAGTATAACATCGTCTCAGAAACTTACGAAACCAAAATTTTGATGTCTGCTAGTGGGTGTACCTACATAAAGCAATATTTTGAAATTTCAACATTTTGAGTAGACTGCATGTAGACATACGAGTCGTACTTGTAAACGTCAATATTTTCTGGCTTTACAATGTGCTTCAAATATGTATATATTTTTTTTTAAATCTGTACAACCAATAATAATATTTTATTTATACAATTCACAATATATAGGAAAAAAATACATTTATTTTGAAATACCTTATTTCTGGCGGAACTGTTTTTAGCTTGTAAGCGCAACTGCTAAGCATCATACTCTAGGTTCGATTCCCAGGTCGGGCTAACTGTTACCGGGTTATTCCATTAACGTGGCAGCCAAGAAGCCTACATTTTGTACGCGGATGATGGCTATATATAGGATCTTTACCCGACTACGGCAAAGCCAAAAAAAGAAAAAATTAATGATTTTAACAATGTAATGTTTGTGTGTTCATAAAATTACGAAGTCTATTTTTTTTGTGTCTATTGATTGGTGACCCGGGTGATATAGGCTACATTTTATACAAACTATCAATAACATGCTAAATTGCAAGAACACAACATTCTAAGTTGAGAAATATAGTTTTATTAAAATAAACGGAACACATTTTAAATCATCATCATCATTTCAGCCGAAAGTCGTCCACTGCTGGACATAGGCCTCCCCTAAGTGTCGCCACATTGACCGGTCCCGTGCGTCTCGCATTTAGCGGATCCCCGCAACCTTCACCAGGTCATCAGTCCACCTAGTGGGCGGCCTTACAACGCAACGTCTTCCGGTTCGCGGTCGCCACTCCAGAACTATTCGGCCCCATCGGCCATCCGTTCTGCGAGCAATGTGGCCTGCCCATTGCCACGTAAGTCTGGCAATTCTTCCGGCTACGTCGGTAACCTTGGTTCTCATGCGGATGTCTTCATTTCTGATTCGATCACGCAAGGAAACTCCCAGCGTAGCCCATCAGTCTCCATTGCCCTTTGGGTGACTTTAAGCCTTCTGATAAGGCCCATTGTGAGCGACCACTGCGGTAAGTTGGACGGGAAGATACTACTCAGCTTCCCAAATGCTGCCCAGCCGAGTCGGATTCGACGATTGACCTCTTTCTCAAAGTTGGACCTACCTAACTGGACCGTTTGTCCCAGGTAGACATAATCGTCAACAACTTCGAGTGTAGAGTCTCCGATCTTGATAGGAGTGGGCGTTACATGGGCTTTCAACATGACCTTGGTTTTGCCCATGTTCATTTTAAATAAATAAAAATATTTGTACACTGAACTGCGGCCAATAGTACTTAGTTGGTCATTGCCATGTAGTGCGCGGGTCCTTAAAACCGAACTACGACAAGAACTTCAACTAAAAATGCATAAACAAGACATTGATTAGTTTTTTCGGTGTATATTGACCCACTTATCTGTAATACATGCCATATTCAATGAAAATAGTACAAACTTAGTATTTTTTTTTTTACAATTTTTAAGCTATTGCATAGCTTCTATCGCGGGCCTTGAGCGTGGGGACCAGAATCCAGAAATTCCGTAACGAAAAAAACCTAACACCCCCCACTCCGACCGGCACAGCGGTGATACTTTTTAGTTTTTCCATCTATCGATAAATACCAGAACTTTTAATGACTTTTTGAAATATCACGCTTGTCTCTTTAGTTCAGCAACCCGCCTTTAGGTGGCATTGGTTGTATTGGAAAACTACCGTAATCAGCTGTTTGTGAGAAAGTATATAGGTGTATAGGTATTTATCATCTATGTACAACAGTGAACTCGTATAATTAGTGTGTACTCGTATAATTTGTGTACAAAGTGTTTTAAAAATATGAATAAACAAAGTGTATTTATTAATATCAAAGAAAAAAAAACAAAGGAAAAAAAATACTGCGTTAATAAAATAAATAAATAATTATAATTGCATAAGTTGATAAAAAATGCTATGCAATAGCTTTACCGCTATGCAATAGCTTTACCGCGGCAGTCTCCAAGTGCCACACGTCTTTTTTTTTACAAAATTTCTAAACGCTTAGTTGACGCTTCTCGTGACCCAAGGGCTGGCTTTTATCTTGGCCAGGGGCTTACCCCCGAGTACTGAAACGTCACTCAAAATTTAAGTAGCACTTATATTTAACAGATACTCAAAAGTGACGTTTGACCATACGAAATCTAAAGTTTAGGAGCTGCTCAAATGTTAAGCAGCCCTTAAATTTTTGCGTTTCAGTATTCGTGGATAAGTGTTGCCATACAACGTGGGAATGCCGCCAGTCTTTTGGGCACATTACAGGAGGAGCAATTTTTTGATGCCCTTTTATAGTTTAATGTTAGTTTATTTATTAGTTTTTAATTAATGTACATAGTTAGTTAACTCGACATTAAATATACGTACAAATTAAATATGAATAATTATAGTGTATGGGGTACGATGAGGTATCTACAAATCACGTAAAACAATATTTTGTAGACCCTACTACGCGGCTACGTCGTAACCTACTACGCCAGGGTCTACGAAAATGGCTACGCAAATTTCTACGAAACTGATTTCATACCCATACTTGCATATTAGGTAATAATGGCTATCTTGTTACGGTAAATGATTTATCTTGATGCAGTAACAACTATCAAATCATTTTTGCGATCGCACATGCCAGTAAGATTAATAGTAATGAGATGGACATTGTCCTAGATGCAGTACTTACGTACCTAATATTTAAACAAACAAATTAGTTACAATATGTATCAACAGCTATGCTTAATTGTTTGGAATGTGGCGAGACATTAATACCAGCCCATACTATGCCCATGAGCTGGCTTCGAGCTATTCATTGAAGCGTTCAGTCCGGAACTATCCGGTTTGAGGAAGCTAGCGCGGCACTAAACCGGCTTATTCCGCCCTTACATTGCCTTGCGTGTCGTTGTCGCACAACATGCGTTGCTCTTGAGTGCTCTTGAGTCGTGACTGGCTTGAGCACTCTCCACTAAATCAACTGGGGCGGAGTACTTACAGCTAGTCCGCTACTGCTAAACATGCAAGCATGCCAATTTTAAAGTTTACGTTCAGGTTTTTTGTTGCTGGAAGTTTTCTCTACTTATGTAATTGCATTCTAATTACCAACGTATAATTTTTTTTATGTCAATAAAATAAATAATTTGTCCTCAAAATATCCCCGCTTCATAATGTTGAATTTTTATGAAAACAAGTCAATAAAATTGTGTTTTCTAATAAAACTCAACTATATACTGAAAAGTAAAAAAATACTTAGCCGAGTAGTTTGTTTGTTTGGCGATACACAATTTATTGGCAGTTAGATTATTAGCCTTCATTAGCAGACTACGGCAAACAATTTAAAAGGCAATTGAAATTGTGTCCGTTCTTAATTAAAAAAACACTGTAAGAACGGACATTATTTCTTATTGTCGGTGCCCGCAGTTGGTATCGACCCACTCGCCGATTAAGCAATTATATATAGCGTACGTATATATGCATCCAAGATATGTTATTTTCGAAATGATTGATATGGGTTCGAGGCTACGTAATTAAAAATTGGATGTCTGATGAGATGAGACACGAGTTGTGTGCGAAAAAGAATAACATATATAACGCAACAGCAATATCATGATGAAGACCAACGTAACTGAAGCAGCTAATTTTAATCTCTGACGTTTCTAATGCTTGTTGTTTCACAACCACATAACATATTGAATCATAGTAAGTAAAATCTTTACTTCAATGTCTTTCGTAAACCAGCATCTAATGGTATGTTATGTTAGCTCTTAGCTGTTACAGTTTTAATTTAGGGTAAGTGCGGTACCTACTTAGGCGCGACTCGTAAATTAAATCTTCTGTAAAAATTATAACGTCTCTCACTTTCGGTTAACTTAGCTACCAGTAGTAAGTTAGGGATTTGGTTTCCGCACTTAGTTCTTAAAGTGGAATATTGTATTATTGAACCTTATAGTCTATAGACCTTGTACCCGCATACTACCCTGCGTACCTAATGGTAACACACATTCATAGGAACTTGCTAGAAAAATCTTCAAACAATGTTTTTAAAGTTTTATTCTACCAAAATCGCTCCACTGTAAATAAATTGTATTATGTATGTCAAGTCAACCTGTAAGAGAGCGAGAATATAGGCTAACGATTTGTTTGTAACAGTAAGTGATGCGCTAGCGACCTTTCACTACGTGTGCACTGTTGTAACCTCTGTTATGACTCGTATATTACACAAATAACTCTAGTCCAAAGTAAGTACACTATACTTGAGCATTTGATAAAATCTCTGTTTAAGAAAATCCGAGAGAAAATATTCAAATTGGTCATTTTCATATTTTAGGTGTGGCTGTAACAAGTTAATCAGTTAATTAATCGATGAGCCAGTATGCACTGTCTGACGATTTTGGCTAATTGCTATAGACTTGCCTTAACATGCGATCTACTTAATTGACGCTGACCTTCTCTGTGACTGAACTTTAGTCCCCAAGATCGGCAAGATCCCAAACTATTTTTATTACCATGGTCAAAATTGTCAAAGTATACAAAAGTGCTAAAAGTGCTACCTTCTATGTCGGTTTGTGTATCGTGCATGGATATAAATTACTATCTACCCAAAATCACGCGTTCGATCTTGGCTCACCATCATGAGGCCATAGGTTGCAGCAGCTACAAAAGGTTTACTTTTATGGTCTCGTAAGACAAATCTGAATGTAGAATACACATCTATGGTATACTTACGTTAGACTGCCTCGTTGATCTAGTGGCCGCAAACGCGACTGCTGAGCTGATCCTGGGTTTGTTTCCCGGCTCGGGTAAATTGTTATTGGGTTTTGCCATGGTCGCACCTTTACTCGACGGCATATCGAGGCATATATACTAATATTATAAAGCTGAAGTGTTTGTTTGTATGTTTGGTTGAACGCGCTAATCTCAGGAATTATTGGTTGGAATTGAATTTTCTTTTTGTGTTGGATAGTCCATTTTAAATCGAGGAAGGCTTTAGGCTATATACCATGCGGAGGAAGTTGCGGGCAATAGCTAGTGTGAAATAAAATATCTTGTTTTTCATTTTGGCCATAGGCTCGCCCACATAACAGATAAAAGAGAACCTCTTTTATCTGTTCTGTGGGCTCGCCCTTCTATTACATGGGATCTAAACATAACTGGCGAAATGTTGGTGTACTATTAGAAGATACACTTCTGCTTAACCCTTCCGGGATAACAGGCGTGATGTTATGTGTTAAGTTATGTTATGATATTCTTACAAAAAGCGTCTTATGTAAACATTTGCCGAGTAATGCAGAGTTTTGTAAGGGCCTATCCGTAAAGTAATGAAATGAGAAATAAACAACAACTTATTTGCATTAGAAATCTTGAATAAGTAGGTACCACATAACACTGAAATGAAAAGGATATTACGGTTTTATTAAAAAAAAAACTTATTTTAGTTTATAAACAGATCAGTCATTTCTTTCATTGCAAAACCAATAGATGTACCTAAGGCATCGTATTTAAAACGTTATACTGTTATTTGGAAACTTAATTATGAAACGGACACTAAACAAAAAGCAGGACACGTAGCTGCTCAATTTCCTTAAAGTATTTATTTTGCACCGTCATATTATTAAAAGGCATCCACTACTCTACGTTACGGACTTACAGTTACGCTCTGTCAATTACGCGCACATGCAATGATACGATTTACATTGGCATGAAGCATTGAACTTGAGTGGTCTATTCACTAAGCATAATAATCTAATGTGTTTCCTTTCAGATAATATTACTAACACTATTATATTGGACTTTAAGTTCAATATCAGTTGTATCAGCGTCACTCGACATATCGAAAACCAAGAAAGTAGAAGATATAGTTGCAACGCAGAATGAAACTGAGGCGGAAGTTCTTTTCCACTGGGAAGACTACAGTGTGCTGGCCGCTATGCTACTGATTTCTTGCTTGATAGGCGTATTTTATGGGTATTTTGGGGAAAAGCAAACCACTGGTGACGACTTCTTGCTGGGTGGTTCGTCCATGGGCACATTCCCCATGGCACTAAGTCTTGCCGCAAGGTTAGTTTACCCATCGAATTCAATTTGCATTTAACTCGAGATATTTTCTTGCTTATTTTTACATGATTGTTTTCAGTTTCATCACAGCTATAGAGTTGTTAGGAAACCCAGCGGAGATGTACATGGCAGGTGCGCAGTTCTGGATGATTTGTGTCGCCTTTGTGCTGGTGGTGCCGATCGCGAGCCATCTCTACCTTCCCGTGTTCATGAGGCTACGGCTCACGTCATGTTACGAATACTTGGTATGTACGATATTTATTGATTGTTCAAGGTAGGAGAGAGCTTAGTGCTGAGAAGTACTGTAGATGAATACGAAATATTGCACATTTGCAATCAGTGCGGCACTTATCATTGAGGTTAATACACTGGTTTCTATACATTTGATTAAATTCGACGAAGACGCTAATGGAAAGCGCGAGCTAATGAAAAGGACCTACGCACCAACCTAGTAAAATAACATAAGAACAGATTTAGAATAGGAACCATGCTGTATATACTCTAGAAAACGTCTTATTTAAACGTGTTGTGATTACTTGTGATTTATATCGTCACGACCACGGCAGCTCGTAACAGACAACTGAAGATCGATCTTCTAATGACCCGCTACATTTTACAATGATCATGTGAGTGCAATTGATGACATTTGTCGATTTGTTCGCAGGAAGTACGTTTCTGCAAGTCAATCCGCGTGTACGCCAGTGCATTATACTTGATGCAGATGATACTGTACACGGCAGTGGCAGTGTATGCGCCTGCGTTAGCACTCTCAGATGGTAACTAATTATTACTTAACACATTTTTATTTATTATTATATCTCAATACTTACTATGAGTATTTTTTAGATCAATCATATCGAAATTTTGAATTAGAAGAGAACCCCATTTAAACCAATACCATGTTTTTATAATAAAATATGTTTGTTAATTAATTGTTCATATTCAAATGATTTTTTCGCTAAGTTAGTTTCGGCTGTTTCTTCTCAGTGTAGTCATAGTCAGGTAAGTACACCTACGAAACATCGACATCATCCAGTTTAAAAAAGGACGACGACGCGCTTTATCTATATAGCTTCGTCCTGTCCACCTGTCTGTCCATTCGCTTGTCATATATATGCATTTTACTGCGACCGCACAGTTGTTTGAAGAGCAGGTGTCTTCTCCTCTGAACTCCACTACACAAAAGTGACGCGAAATTACGAATACAAAAAAATGGGGTAGCCTTTCGTGCATATTACTGAAGGTTGAACAAACAACGAAGATATAACTGTGTGCGGTGTCTATCGACAGCTCTTTAAAATCGAAGTTGATGAGATATTCACTTCTAAAGTCGTAAATTACGTCCCCTTACCCCTCTAAATTAAAAAGTAACAAGAAAAAAATTTAACATAATAAGGAAAACACATTTAGTTTTGCTTTTTGGTGTAAGTTGACGTTAAAAAATTGTAAAATTTACTTATATCGTTTGTTGCTACGAAACTCTTTGTGTGCGAGTCTGGCTTGCACAGCTTGCACTTGGGCAATTTTGAATATTATAAGGACTGTTTGATGTCCTACTGCAAAGTTCTGCTTGCCTAGATTGCTACCAATTTTAGAAAATAGTCTGCAAGAATAATACCCACTTACAGCATAAAGTAATTATAACAGAAACCTCGACACAAAACGGATTATTACAATATAAAATAGCTATTAAAATTCTTACACGTCGTAATAACCGTAATTTTAGTCATATTCAGTACTTAGAGACATTGTTAAATAAGTATATCTTTTGTAACGTGTAACATATATCACAACTAAGTCAATGTATCTAATTATACCAACCAATACTAATACACATTGTTAGAGCGTTGCGAATGTACAGCTATGTTACAGCTTTACAGGCAACACAATAAACTAAATAGCGTCGCCATATCTATTCACATTTCAGATCTCAATTTTTCAACATGCAACACTAAAGAGACAAAAATATTCAACAACACGAATAAAGACTAGAAAACACTATAAAAATTAACCCTAGGTAGATGTAAATATACTGTTGTAATTATGCGGCTGCGTAAATATTTTTTTTGTTGTTGTTAAATTTTATTGTGCTCACACTACTTACTCAACCTATCTAAATCAGCAGGCTTTCTATGCTTGCTTGCTTTTATGGCTTTAAGGTCGTCAGCGAAAATATATGTATATTAGAGTTCTTGTACATGTAGTTGATGAAAAGAATGAATAAACGTGGTCCTACATAAGATCCCTTGGAAATCCTGAAGTGGCTTTGAAATAATCTGAGTCCTATTCATCACAACCCTAAACGTCCGCTTTGATAGGTATGACTGGAACCAGCTCAGCAAAGGATACGACACAACATACAATTTTTTATTTTTTCAGCAAACAATTTGTGATCGCCTGTGGCGAATGCTTTGCTGGAGTCGGTATAGGCTGCAACAACCTGAATATGCCCATCAACTGCTTCAATAATACATTCAGCATAAGTTGTAGCAGTTCATTTAGGTACCTTTCTTCCCATCTAAAACACTAAGAAGTGGCGAGGGGCGGGCATTTTGGGAGATAAAACGACAAAATGTTCAAATGTGCCGAGCAGCCGTACTCAGCACATTTGAACAAAATGGTTTTAATCTGGACTCGCTCATTCCTAGGATTCCTACCAGATTGGTCGGAGAAGGCAAAAGATAAAGAAATCAGGAAAGCCATGAGGGATGTTTTTGAACACGAACGCGCCGTCGACACGGCCTGTCGTCGTCATAAGACCATCACTCACCGTCCACAGGCCCGCGTCTACGGTGGCCGGAAGCCATCACGTGGCCCCCGACGCCCGGAACGCCTCCCGCGGCGGCTGGGACGAGAGGTTCTCTCCCTCTCACGTTCCGCCACCTCCTTCGCTAGCATCACTGCTTCGCAGAAGGAGGTGACGGCGTCCCATTCCTCCTCGCCCCGGACCATGGCTTGCACCAGGGCCGGACGCGAGAGGTCGCCGCCGCCGATCACCGCTACGAGAACAAAGCCAATAGACCTCGAAAAGTCTATTGCAGTAGATGCAGTCGCTTTATCATGAATGTTTTTTTTTGCTGTTTGAATAGAACTGCTTCATTGTAATGAAAGCTACACGTTCGATTTCATTTGCATTTAAATACTACACATAGTCAATGTCAATAGACATTTTGCAATAGTACCTATTAAAGACAAGTAGAGGGTCAATTTAAGCGGTATCGTGTGCTCCTGTCTCATCGTAACGAGGTCCTTGAATGGTATATATATATATGCATTAGAAGGTCATATACACATCAAGGTCACATTAAGGTTATATTACATCTGACAACATCGCCGGTCGCCAAATATTTTTAACCATAATATTTACGTATCGCCATTTCTAGATGAGATAAAACGATGTAACGAGCAATTACTATTAAAACAGCTGTGTTATATAACCTGACAGGCACTTACTAAAACGAATTGAAATTTTAAGGTCTAATTACCAGCCCCGATGAATATATTAAAATACTTGTTACGTTCTCATATCGCGGAATCTGTGCGCGGAATGTACCGGAACTACTTTTACATGTTAAAAAAATTGATTTGTAATTCAATCACCTTTTTTATTTAGGACGTTTTTTTTTCATTTTCAATGTTTGTTCCCAAACCATGTCTCTGTACAGTGTACCTACACTTGCCTACTTACCTACATAAGTAAAATGTTATTTTTGTTTGGTAACGAACAGCGATCTCTAGTAATGTTACGATTATTGATTCGGCAACTTTGCCTACTTATTATTTCTCAAGTGACACTACAAAGTATGCAATGCTGCCGAAAATCAACATTAGAATTAAAATTCAAATAGCGTGTAAACGGCGCGATAGTATTTCGTTACATCACAACCCTAAAAACACTGAGGTGCCTGTATACTAGCAAATTAACTTTTGCATGCATCCTTGAACCCGTAATTCAATGAATACAGCTACGGTAGTAGAGCACAACTGCTCTACTATATTATTTAACTCCAATATAAGGACACACGCAAGACAAACTAAGGTATCAACATAAGTCGGGCCTGCGGGTTGTTCGCAAGAGATACCGCGGCCTCGACATGAAGGGCTAAGAAGGAACATGGGTGCTTTTTAGTCAGTAGAAGTCTGACACTCCCTTTCGCTCTGCCCAAGAGCGGGATCCCATTTGATGGTTTCCAGCCGCCAAAAAAAAAAATGGTATCAACGTAAATCACAAAGAGACAAGGCACAAGAGCGTTACAATGATTGCCAAAATATGAAAATGACGATTGTGCATGATTCCTTTTGCATCGGTAGCGTAGGTTAAATCTTGCATGTCCGAAGTTGAACATCCCGCCTAATGGTAAAAGTACCTATGGAAATAAATAATCCAGGATGCAATAAGTAAAATGGCTAGACAAAACAAAAACAAGGATTTGTAGCATAAGTTACTTGAAATATATTTCATATCATAACTGTTGCATGTTTGTAGAATTGTGGGTAAATCTTTCACTACATTTTTTATTAACATTCAACATCGATATCAACAAGGTCATCAAATATAATTGGGCTTGTAGATAATATTCTAATATCATCCATATTGCGTATGTATTGCAGACGGCGCGGGCACAGTGAAAGTGAAGTCTGTATACAAGTCGCATCCATGGCTAATACAGCTGGTCTTGTGAGCTAGCAGTACCTCCTATGACTGTGTTGTGCGAATACCGCGTACGACTATCTGTACACAGTTGTGACCTTTGTCATAAATAAATATTAATTATTTTATTTGTTTTGCAATAACATTTATGGCAAAGATACGCTGTTGCCTATAATTTAGTAGCGACAGTTTAGTTTAGAACCTACTTACTTACTCGTAGTTATTAAATAGAACGCGCCAAGTGTTTAAAGAAATTAATTCGAGTATCACTGACTCATACTTAATAGAAATACATTCATACAGTCACATTACATACACAACATTAAATTAAATACAATTTTATTCACTTAAATTATAATATGTCAATCAATAATAAAGCAATGGAAGAAAAAATTCTCTACAAGTTCGAAAAATATAATAAATTAGTTTAAATTAAACCTGACTTACGAGTTTTTGGCAGATAAACTTTTTGGGTCAGTCCGCTTAGCTTTTGAATGGACTAATACAGCAACCATAGTGAATTCCTATGGAAATGCACATTTTGCCGTAGGTGACCAGAGCAATAATGAAAGAAAGTATAATTGAAGAGAAATCCTTGACAAAGAAAAACGATGTCACAATGATAATTCACATTACCTACCACAATAGAAATAGGGTTTCTCAAAAAGTAGTGAAAGTTTTCAACACAATTATGGCCCCTTTGTAACAAATCTTTGTATTGAACCTACATGCAATTTCCCATAAAATTGTGGCTGAAATAAAAAATAATTGAACTCTGAAATAATACCCAATAAAATGATGATAAATATTCGATTCAGATTTTTTGTTGGCCTTCGGTTGGTAAAGTTACGAAAGAAAAATAATCAGATATTCAGTGTAAGCAAGTGTTGGTTAATTTATCGTTATTTTATTGCTATGACTATATTGGTACCTTAGCACTTGTACTGAGGGATTGTACGGGTGATCATAATAGACCGCTCGACAGGCCGGCTATGGTGCATCGATGACATCTCTGCACTTTAGTCCGCATGCCGACGGTTATTATTTAATGCAGAAATTACATAACTCCCATTAAGCCATGTAAGGAATCAGTAATGATTTCTAATGAATCAATAGTGGCCATCATTTCAGTTTTGGCGATTGGTGTCAAACGTTTTGTGGTGTCATTGCGGTATTCAAATTGATATACCTAGGTATGGGTACCGACTTCATTAATCGATTCCAAGATGTATGGATTGTGTGAAAAATGAATGAAGCCTATTCTGAGATGCAAAGATGAGATTAAGGCTAAAAGAGATGAATGAAAATCACGAGCAGTGCCGACGACAGACCCAAATCGATTTCATATTTAATAAAAAGCAATCCACAAAGCATACACCTTAGAAATGAAATGACTTCTTGCAAAGGCATTAAAAAGCAGGAACCCCTATAAAAATATAATTTATGCTGCTCTCAGCAAGAACCAGCAACACTCTAATAATAATGTAGTAGGTAACTAGTAAAACACGGCAAAGTCGAAGACCTGTTTGCTACAAGACATTCATCAAAAATGGAACAGGTTGGAAAACCTAAAACTGAACACTAATAGTATTTTGGATTGTCTTATTCCATTGTATGATGCGAAGGAATGAAGAAAATGTTGTGTAAAATGCTAAGTATGAATGTAGATGACTATAAGAGTAAAGGAAGACCAAAGAAACGATGGATGGACTGCGTGAAGGATGATATGGCTAGAAAGGAAGTGACTGCTGACATGACGAGAAATAGAGAAGTATGGAAGAAGAAGACATGTTGCGCCGAACCCAAATAAATTGGGATAAGGGCACGAGAATGATAATATTCCATTAGCGGAAGATAGCAAATTTTTGTGTTATCCTTATCACTGTACAGTGTTTATGCAGAACGATAAAGAAAATGGTAAAGGTTACAGTGGTGATGGAGACTATGGGAGACCCTCGGACCTCACTACTAATAATCACAAATCAAGCCACGTAATCCCCCCCCCACCCCATCCCTCACCCACTTGTCGCCGTCACGACGTACAACTATCTTTTCAACACACTTGCTCATAAAGTGGCTCTAATTTCACCGCAATTAGGCATGTAATGACACCTGTAATCAAACTGTGAATTTTTCATTACCATTATTCACAAGTGAGTTATAGGTTTTTTTTTAATTTTTTGGTTGAAAAAAGTTTCGATACTAAAAAGATTGTGTTCAATACTACAAATAAATTAATGTACCTATTCCTTGCTCATTTCATGCAACTTCGAATTTAAATAGATAATTTTAACTTGTTAAAAAGTAAACGAAAGTTTTATTTATTAAAAAGGTATATACCTTTTTAATAAATAAAACTTTCGTTTTCTCTGTAATAAAAAAAAATTGAATTCCCCATTTTGTACGTGACTGCAACACTATCCGCGAAAAGCAAAAAAAAAAAAAACTTAATCTTTTAGTCTATAGCCGATCGCCATTGTTAGATGCGCGCTCAGGAAAACTTATTAATTTAAATAGATAATTTCAACTAGTATTATACGTTTTCAATAAATAAAACTTTTGTTTTCTGTGTAATAAAAAAACTTTGAAATTTTCATTTTGTACGTGGCTGAAACGCTATCCGCAAAAAGCAAAAAAAAGAAACCTCATCCTTTTAGTCTATGGCCGATTGCCATTGTTAGATGCGCGCGCAGGAAAACTGATTAATTTTTCCCGCCATGGCGAAATTTTTTTCACAACTCATTTTAACTGTTGAAATTGATTTTTTTGTGTTATTTTCTTCACAAATGTGTAGAAAAACGTCGTATGATACACGTGTGTATTGATGATTACCGTCCTCGGCTCTCTTAAGACCCTCACCTAACGGCTCGGGTCTCAATGGCGCCTCAGCGGTAATCACCAACGTTACACACTTATACCATAATGTACTATTATACTATCCCTGCTTGTTGTATTTTTTTATATCTGTTATGCGTTGTATGTGTATATTTTTTTCCTGTAGGTATGTCTCTTTGTATGCTCGTTATATTTCTGCGACAAATAAATATTTTTTCTTTCTTTCTTTTCTTTTTCTTTAATCACCGACTAGGCAGCGGCTACTGAGGCGTCTCGGTGCTGTCTTTTATTTATTAAAAGCACTTTATCAAAATTGGTCAATTAGCAATTACTTAGTCATTTTCAAATGTTATTTACAGTGACTGGATTGAATACATATCTAGCTGTTACTCTGGTGTACGTGGTTTGCATATTCTACGCCACTCAGGTGAGTTAGGCGCCTGCATGTTTTTTTAAATATTTAAAATGACTAGCTACTGTTTCGGACGGGACGCACAATGCGACATGTCAAATCATCGATAGCTACGGTGTTATACGTTTGGTTTACGGTGATCGATACTTTATTTATTAATATTCATTTTCGAATGGTTGCCATCTTGGTATTTTTTAATCTTTAATAACGTGTATTTGTAGATAGAAATTAGTCTATAATACGCCCAAAAAGTTTCGGCAACCGTTAACCAAACACGCAGTATATATATTAGTAAAATACACACAATAAATGATCGATAATGGTGAAAACTGCATCAACATCCATTATATAGAATAAATGTGCGATCACACGAACACGGAGAGACATTTGGTGTGTACAACATATAAATCTATAGAAATCTAAGCACAGGTACCGTACCGAAGCTGCGAAGTAGTAAACATAAATAATGCTTCGCAAGTCTAGCTCTGTGTTTAGCTGAAGGTAGATATACAAACAATGAAGCGATTATACATATTTATTGGATAAATGCACAAACCCTCAGTACGCATTATTTTATTTTGTGTTAACAGCATTTTTATTAAACACTATTTCTGTTATACAGGGTGGCATGAAAGCAGTTATTATGACTGACTCTTTTCAATCGGCTGTCCTAATCGGTTCGCTGGCAGCGGTCCTGGCAATGTCTTCAACACAAGTTGGCGGATTTGATGTGGTGTGGGAGCACGCCTGGCGGACTAACAGACTACACTTTTTTGAGTAACTATTTGCCTCTTTCCATTGTTTGTGTTGATTTTTGAGGATCCTTACGAAAAAGAAACTGATGCCTGCTGACGTCTCCACGAGAGTGAAGTTTTGAGGTCTAGTGAATAGGTAGCTAGCCCCACAACGTTATAAGTAATTCCGAGTCTACTAGTTTATTATTCATCATCTGCCTAGCCTTTTCCTAACTAAGTTAGGGTCGGCTTCCAGTCTAACCGGATGCAGCTGAATACCAGTATTTTAAATGGAGCGACTGCCTATATGACCTCCACAACCCAGTTAATACTAGGTAATACGATACCTCTTTGGTAAGACTGGATGTCAGAATTTCAGGTCACTGACTACTAGTTTATTATTGCCCCATGGAATTACCAAACCAAAGAATTTGCAGCCTGATCAGGTATAAAAGAAAATCAGAGTTCTACGTCTACTTAATATTCCGGACAAGTAGGTTTAATAGTCTTTTAACTAAACGCGCCTTCTTACTTTACTCATGTACCTACTCGCAAATGCGTAGCTGGTACCTATTCTACCATTACCTACTTATGTATGTAAGTAGGTGACTTTAAAAGGCACCAGTATGTTGTTTTGTTATGCTTGAGGTTCACTCACCTCGTGAAGAAAAGGGGCCGTACCTATGTAAAAGTAGAAGCATAAACTTAATGAAATCGTACGAACGATTTTAATTTCTTTATTATTTTTAGCATGAATCCCGACCCGACAGTGCGTCACTCATTTTGGTCAGTGGTCATCGGTGGCACCATGTACTGGGTCAGCATGTTTTGCGCGAACCAGGCGTCAGTTCAGAAGTACCTGTCGGTAGAGCGTATAGCTCAGGTCCGAGTGGCTCTGTGGGTATCAGCCTTCGGCCTCATCGCCATCTATTCGGTCAATTTCATCACCGGCGCAGTCCTTGCCGTCCACTACGCTAACTGTGATCCGATTCAGGTAAACACGCAGTGGAGAACTAATTCTATGTAGCAATGACACAACGTTGTAATACAACCGTGTTTAGTCAAAAATCGTCTGTTGTCGAAACCGCGATCGTCACCCATTTATTCGACGACAAAAAGTATTGGAACCATCCGTGCAACTTTCAGAAAAATCAGTGTTGTTGAACACAGCAAAGTGCCCATCGGTAGATGGACACTTTGCTGAGTATAACATTTCATTGTTTAAAATATTATAGATAAAGTCAGTAGTAGAGCTAATTGATGGGTCATGCATGGCCTAAAATGACTACCCTTGCCTATATTTCAATCGGATTAGGTAAGCCTCGTAATTGCCTACTTTGAGTCACTACTTAGTGAAAATCTAAGCCGTGATAATAGTTACGAAGGTTACGTAAAGTAAACTTATAAGCTATTTACCTCAGGCTGGTGTTATCAACGCATCGGACCGCCTTCTGCCGCTCTATGTGGTGAGGCAGCTGGGTAACTCTCGCGGGATTCCTGGCTTCTTCGTCGCCGGGATTTTCGCAGCCAGTCTTGGGTAAAGTATACGTCAAACATGTTATTTGCACTCAGAACTTGTCATGACTAGCATTGAAATCAGTGTTAAGTTAAACAATTAGCACATTTTGGCACAACCGAAATCAACACTGCTAAACGGACTAAAGCGTCCTGTGAACTGACGCAGGCAGCAACCAACAAACAGAAACAGAATTGAGATAAAACTAGAAAAGTCCAGTTGGGATACGGGTATTCCGACTGGACTGTTCTGGTTTTAATTTGAAAGAATTATACGCGAACTAAAAACCTAATTTATTTGCTTGTAATGGACACCAATCACTGTGATCGTGAGTATGTGAGTGACCTACTCACTCATGATGAAGATGCTGTTAAATATCATCCTACTAGTAGCTTTTGCCCGCAGCTTCGCCCACGTGGATGTCGAAAAATATCCCAACAAACTTTCATCCCTTATTTAACTCCCTCAGGGGTTAAATTACGAAAAAAAATATATACTAAAACCTTTTCGAGAACCACTCTATCCAATGGTCAACAGCATGAAAATCGCATCAGTCGTTTTTGAGTTTATCGCGAACAGACAGACAGACGCGGCGGAGGGCTTTGTTTTATAACATGTAATTAATAATAATTTAATTTATTTAACAGACTACAGATAGGTCCACTGTGTTAGTAACAAAATAACTTAGCCTATGTTAGTACTTAATAATACACAGGAAATCCTTACAATACTAGAATGTTAGTAACAATGGAACTTATAAACTATGTTAGTACTTATATTCTACTATAGACAAGGTAGTGATGTAGTGATTTAATTTTATTCTTAGCTCCTGTAAGAAAATAGACATTTTAAATATAATTAAATATAGAATTAATGAATTATATTTATAACTCAGTTTATGAAAACAGTATGTTTGGTGTACATAGTTGTATAAACATTATTGTTCAATCTACAGAACGGTAGCGTCTGCACTGAACTCCTTGGCTGCTATTATCTGTCAAGATCTAGCCAACGGGCTACTTGGAATTACGCTGCCAGAACACAGAGGAGCAGCAGTAAGTACTTGAACTTCATTTATTTTTATTTTATTTATTTAGGTAACCAACAGCGATACATTAAAATATATTACAAAAAATTTTGTTACAGTTTCTATGGCCAATTAGAGGCTACCCTGTATAACTAGATATAATGTAAGACATGCGAACGGACTGACAAAAAAAAAAACAAAATAAAAATGCAATACCTAATGCAATTTCATTTAGGTAAAAGTGTCATGAAATGTTTAACTTACGCGATTTTCAGTGACAGACCGGTAGGTATTAAGATATAGCGTAATAAGCAGCAAGAATTTTCAAGTTTACAGTGCCTATAACAGATCAATGAACAGCCTCGCGTCGTTGTAGTTATCAACCGCTGAACATAATTATCCTACTTGCTGAGTTGCTGCCAAAGACATTCAAACCTGCTGCCTACTGCATGGTTCGATTCCCAGGTTGACTAATTCATCAGATTCTGTTCACTAGCATCCTCAAGTTTGCTTGCCGTCAAAATGAACAAAATATGGGGCTAATATATGACGACCGATGTAGCGATGGGAATATGATGACACTCTATATTCCTCTGCCTACGCCTTTGGGGGATATAGGCATAATGTCATGTAAATGTTCCTTTATAAGAATCTTTGACCCTTCGTTACTGCAAGTTTCACTGAGTAGATGATAACGTCGTCATCTAGCCGATTTCGGCCACCATGACTGCATTCGATGGTTTTCTATGGTGTGCTGCTCTTCTAGCATATCCCACCATTTAGGACGATCATGTTTTGCTCAAGCAGATAGACTTCGTCGGAGACACAATTTGATGCCATCGTTTTACACTTTACTTTTTTCCTAAGTGGTACCTACCTAATTAAGCTTCATTGATGATGATCATTAATTATAATGGCAGATAGCGCGCTGGGTGGTCCTCGCCTGCGGCCTGGTGTCGTTTGGCTTGGTTTTCGCTGTAGAGCGGCTTGGTCCTGTACTGCAACTGGCTCTGTCCTTCAACGGGATGGCAGGTGGCGTGGCCCTCGGCCTTTTCTCACTCGGCATGTTCTTCCCATGGGCTAATGCTAAGGTTTGATACGATACTACATATGTTTTATAAACCTATAGTCTCTGACGCTCTAAATATTTCTTCAGGAATTATTTACAGGGGTGATGTGATTATGTCCAGGGTGCAGTAGCAGGCGGCGTGTTCGGGCTGCTGGTGGTGGTGGCGGCAGGCGGCGGCGCGCAGCTGGCGCAGCTGCCCATGCCGCGCCTGCCCGCCTCCACCGACGGCTGCGTCGCGCCCTTCAACATGACCACACATATGACTATGAACCCAGAGTAAGCATTGTCTACCGTGAATATTGACTTCGGCACCTGCCTCTCGCATTATAGAATACAATTTTTTTTAGTCCTCCCGTCTATTTAACTGTAGCCTATACAGGGTGTAAATCAACCCATCACACACCCGTCCACCAAACATTCTGTACATCAATCTAAGTAACCCTACGCAAAATTTTTTGCTGGGAAATGACTTTTTTTTGGGGTCAAAAATCACATTTTACGGTAAAACTCAAAGTAGCACTCTTAAAACATTGTGCTAGTGGATGCTATGAATAATAAACGGGTCATGGAGGTAATTTAAGTAAAGTTAAAACCTGAAAAACTAGTACATATTTACAAAAAACAGCTGTGAAAAATTTGGATCTTTGACACCTAATATCTCCGGAACTAGGAAGTTCCCAGGTATGGTCTAGAACAAAAAAATTATCGCAGTGGTGGAGAGAACAAGTGCCCTTCGTTTGCGTTAAGGGTACTTTTACACCCTATGTAGGTACTTACTGAAGCTTCAGTTTATGTTATATGGCCAACAAAACCTGATTAACCGTTCTGTTTTAGTGAGAACCGTGATGAGGCTGTGTTTTGGCTGTTCCGTGTGTCATATCTGTGGTACTCCGGCCTGGGATGTGCCGCTACGTTGCTGGCAGGGCTGATCGTGTCCATCGTGACGGGCGTCAATGACCCGGCACAAGTGCCCATCGACCTGATCTCACCACCTGTGGTCGCGCTCCTCAACTCTCTCCCCAAGAGATTCAAGGTAGGACCATTTGGCTACATTCGTCTGGACTAAAAAAGCAAATGCTTTATTTTCACTTATCATATTTAATTTGCATCAAGATCTCAAGACAGATAGGATAGGTTTCGATTTTCAGAAAGAATAAATATTTCACAATTAAAGTAAAATACTAGTGTCTCTTAACTTTCATCCGTCATTTAGTTTTAAGATTCCTTATAATGATGTACCTACTAATGTAATTATATTTTTAATTCACAATAGCGAGCTTTAAGAGTGCCCACTCGGCTTGGCTCGGAGCGTCGTCGTAGCTCAAGCGTGCGTCCCCCGGGCGCGGCAGACGACAAAGACACGCGACGTCGACGACGACTGTCCGAGATGGCCGGTGGAGTGTTCTACAGCGATGCTCCCACACTCACACGAGGCTACGATAATTTCGCCCTTGGTCTCGACCCAGAAAAACCTCCAATAGATGATCTTAACAGATCGAATAGTCTTAAATTTGATCCCACTTCAGAAAATCATTTGCCAGAAACCTCCACTTGTTGAGCGTGCTGCAAGTAGTATAAGTAGCAACTGTCTAGCTAGACGTATCGGCAATGTAGCTTGAAAAGCGAGTCTCACTTATTTATCAAACGTTTTCTATCATATCGACACTTTATTTTATCGTTATATATCTTTATTTTATAGTCAGTAAGACTTAATTGAAAATTAAGTAGGTAGGTATATAAAAAAGCTGTAAATCACTCGTAAAGTTAAGATTTAGTAGTATTTCTTACCTAGAGCTAGTTAGTAGATAGGTAAATAACAATCGTTTCAAGTAAGTAAGTTTATGAATCTATCTTGATGGAAATTCGCCTTCGGCAGATCCGCTTACCACCACCATCCGTGCAAAATTAACACGTATTGTCACATAATTTATTCACGTTGATAACTGACTTCTTTTCATGACTAGAAGTTAACTCTAACGTCGCGTCGTTCGTCTATTTTCAGAGATTTTTAGTAACTACAGACGCAAAATATCTATCTAACTGCGGTACTCAGAGATATTTAATGATTACTTAAGCCGTCACTTAGTAAAGGTTTGGCATACTTTTGTATGACAAAACTGTCAAAACCTTTACTAAGTGATGGCCTAAGTAATCATTAAAGCTCTCTGAGTGCGGCAGTTACTCAGAGATATTTAATGATTACTTAAGCCGTCACTTACTAAAGATTTGACATACAAAACCTTCACTAAACTGTCAATATCTTTACTAAAGGATGACTTAAGTAGGTAATCATTAAACGTCTCTGAGTGCGGCAGTAACTGCCGAAGTTTAATGATTACCTGCCAATTACTAGTAAAGATTTGACACTTTATTGAAGGTTTTGTATGTCAAATCTTTAGTAACTGCGGTACTCAGAGATATAATGATTATTTAAGCCGTCACTTAGTAAAGATTTGACATACTTTTGCATGACAAAACTGTCAAAACCTTTACTAAGTGATGGCCTCAGTAATCATTAAAGCTCTCTGAGTGCGGCAGTAAGTGACGGCTTAAATAATCATTAAATATGTGACATAGTTTATTTAAACATACACACACACACACACTTAGTCACAACGGACTGTGTGCACTAATAGTGTATTAGGTACCGTCTTCTCCACACTGTAATTGAAAGCGTCCTTACTATCACGACACTAGCGACCCCTGTCCACATCAAGTTGTTACAACACGTTGTTCAATCTACTTGCAACATACACGAGAAATATAATGAGCAGGTAAAACTCTTTGCCTATGCCTGCGGCTAAAATAGTAAATTCAACAGGTGTAGAACCACCCTAACGATACGAGAGGCACTTATTCTTCTCATGATTGAGTTTTTTTTTTAACGGGATCATAAAACCTGAGAACCTTCTAGGTACGGAGATATTGATGGTCAAAGTTCCAACATTTTCACACTTTATTTCCTCCGCCCTGTACTTTTCAATGCATCCATCCAGCACATCGATCGCTACTTTGATCTTTCACATAAAAAGGCATTTACCAACATTCATTTTTCAGAAGTTATATACTTAGTTTGATGTAGAGAATGCTTGTTAATGGCTTTGTGATGGGTCAACACTTTGTGGTTACACCCTGTATAATAAGAAGTGAGAATGAGATATCCCCGTATGGAAATTGGTTCTGAGGTCGAGATCTACAAACTTAGCACGTTATTTGACTTATACCTATACAGGCTCAAATAAAATTAGCTAGTGAAACTCCGCATACGAAGTGGGCATCGATATCATCATTTGCCTACAGCAGTACACTGCTAAACATAGGCTTCCTCAATCGCACGCTACTCAACTCGACGCTCAACAACTCTCTTCTTCCAACTGCTAGTTCACGTGTGCAGTTTCACTAGCTATACAATATGAGCCTGTACAGAGCGAACGACGAACCCTGTACAGAACTTTCATTTTTTTTTTCACTTCCATTTTATTAATTCAATTCTGCTTTTAGTTCTTTATTTTTTGGAAAAAGCTTTATTAAATATCCATACTTAAATCATTTATAATACTTCGTCATAAACACAAATGCAATAAGAAATAATTTATCAATGTTATTATGTGTGTGTAAAAATCGTAAACAGAAAGAATTATAGTTTTATATGATTTGACACTACCTTTGTATTATTATTTTGTATCAATAGAACTAGAAAATAAATAAAACTGTGTTTTTCCTTTTTATATTATTTATTTATCATTTTGAATGTACAGTACACTTACAATAACTTTGAAGGCAGACCTAAAAGGAAACCTTAAGTGTATTTGTCAAATACCCAGCTCTTGGTACATATCTTTAACATTTGCACTTGGTATAATAAAGTTACAATAAATGAAAATCATATTTATAATACAATGCTAAAATCATTATACCTGCCTTCCAAGTGAATGATTTTAGCAGAACATAAAATAAACTAACATAAATTTGGGCTGATAAGAGAAATCTCAGCTTAAAAATATTAAATAGGCATAAAGTAAAATAATTTTATCATTTCACGATAATAAATCTTGGTGTTGCTGTGATTGCTGCTGATGTATTTCCTGCATGGTAGAGACAGGTAGCGTAGCACTCACTGTGATAGACGGCATTCCTGGTAAAGAAACTGGAGTAACTACTGGAAGTCCGGTGGACATAGGAGGAGGCTGGATTGGGGCCTGAGCAAAGTTGCTCATGTCAAAAGTGGGAACTAAGTTTGGTGCACTTTGAGGGTATGGTGAAGATGTAGGGACCTGGGATGCAGTGTAGTTAGGCATTATAGGTATGTAGGGTTGAGGCTGATTCATAGGAATACCAGGTAAGTTGGGCAGTGGTGCTGGAGGTTGCATATTGGATACAGATGGTATGCTTCCCAGATTAGTCAATGTTGCATCTGCTAAATCTGAAAATAAAGAATATTCATATATATAAAAACATACATTTCTCTAGAACTATATATTATGTTTCTTTTCAATGTGGAGTTGCAAATAGCCCAACATAAAATACAATAATAACCACAAATCTTTTTTTCTTTTGCTATTTTCATGTCCTTATCAGATTGTATGTTGATGATTGATCAACCATAAAAAATATGTATGACTGAATTATACAATTGTTCAACTTAATCCTGAAATGCAAATTGCATTCTTTAAAACAAAAAAAATACAAATTTAATATACTTACTGCTAGAATAAGCTGCCATATTGGATACAACTGATTGTGCTTGAGAAATAGGTTGATGTGGGGAGATTATTTGCTGACCAGCAAGTTGTTGAGGTGAAAATGTTGGTAAAGCCGCAGCATCAGGAAGTCCAGCATAGCTGCCTGGATTTACCATTGGAACTCCAGATAAGAATGGTGGAGGTGCACCTTGTGGATACTCTGCATGAACATTTGAGACTTGAGGTGCAGACATCAATGGGGTTTTGTCATCATCAATATTCAGATTTTGTACACCTGGTACCAAATTCTGTTGAACATTAACAGTTTGTGCCACCTGAAAAGTTGATAATGTGGATTAAATCTTCAACTCAATAAGTCAAATTATTGCGAAAAAAAATTCTTTAAAGGCCAAGTATTACATACCATTGGTGCACTTGCTGTATAAGATTGTTTTGCAGGCAGAGCTTGAGCACTTCTTATTGGAATTCTATGCAAGTATCCATAGCCTATTCCACAACCAAGGCTACCCTCGCCTCCCCATGTATGATTAGGGGTAATGTGCACTTCTCTGCAAGTATCATCATTTACATTATACACATAAAGCTTCAGAGCCCTGCCTTCATGGGCCTCAATTAATGTAAATAGGTCTTCACTCTCATGCATAATAGAATCTGCTCCTATTATATAATCAGAAAACGGCCTCAATCCAGCCAGTTCTGCAGGCGATGATGGATGTATCTCCTGAAAATTAAGTATTATGCATACTAAAATCAAACTTAGAATAGAAATTTATACTAACCAATCACAAACTTCGAATAAACACGATGACATTAAAATAATTATTATTATTTACAATATGTCTTCAAATATGAACTTATAAACAGTTACTTCAATGTTTTAATCAATAAGATAAAAGGAAGATCCTATAAATTATTAATACATACCAATACATGCCAGACATTTTCATTAGCACCTTCAAATGAGCAAAATCGAATGCTAACTCCAAGTAAGCCCTGACCGCCCCAGTTAGCACTAGGTGTAATCATTACTTCCCTCACCGTTTGGGTTTTACTACTATATATAAGCATTTTGATTGTTTTATCGACATTTTTTTTCAACAACTCCTTGAGAGTGTCATTATCCTGGTCCAATCTCGTTTCTTCAATAGCTACTATAAAGTCGAAAAATGCTTCCAGATTCGCATTTTGACCTGGAGATCCATCCTGAACCTAAAAGCCAAAAATATGGGCAATGAGCAATTTTACATAGAACAGTAACAAATTATAAAATTATCAACACAAACCCGCAAAACATGATATCCTTCAGAGCCGCCTCCTGGAACCTCAGTACTCTGGGAGGAACCCATTGGTTATTTATAAAAGTAGAAATGCCTATTACCGGCAATTTTTTATTATATTTGAAGTTAGTATTATTTTTTTGTCAAATTAAAAATTCTTTACAACCGCAACAATTTTGGCATTGACATTTCCATTACGTGGCATGAAGTTGCAGGCAGTTGCACAGCACCAGATAATGATGCCCTACAACTAAATAAATAAAAATATTCGACTAAAATAGACACGATAAAAAGTTAACAACACTAGGGATCCATGGAAATAAGAAATAGCACAACATGGACATCTAGCGAAACACTCCACAACTCACAGTATGCTTTCGCTACCACCAGCGGCGCCTGCTTTTGTCGATGCCTTAGTTTTTTATCTTTAGCCTTTCCCTTCGGGGATTACAGGCGTGATGTTATGTTATGTGTGTGTTTGTTCTTTCTAAAAACTCACCAAAAGCAACTAATACAATTATTATTTGAACAGCCGCTCGGGTCGGATTTTCAAATTAAACCATGCTAGCCTTGGTTGGGCTAGTTCACATCCTTCACATGTCTCAAAGAAATGGAATAAATTAGTAATTACTAAAGGCGCGTCCCCATTAGGGTGTCGTGGCCCCGTCAGGCCGAGCCGCGTGGCTGCAAACCTCGTGAGTTAGTAAAGGAGACAGTGAAGATTAACCTTCACTGCTCTGATAACCAGATGAGACGTATTTCTTATCAAATATAATTTATAAACAAATATGCCTTTGATAACTTGCCTATCAAAAAGTGCTCATAGCTATTTTTAATTTAATTAATTTTAATCAATTTTCTTTCATCACTTACACTCTTTTGATAACCGAATGAATTTTATCTCAACTAATAGTTTTTAACACACAGAATATGCCTAGGTAGGCTTGCCTACTCATTTCTGTGTATGGCTACCTGGCAAGCTGTGTACAGGTAAGTCAATACAATATAGGTAACTACACCGATCTGCTAACTAATTGAAATTGATATCAAAGGTTAGACATTTTAATTACAAAACCAATCATAAAGGCTTTTTTTTTTTTGGGGGAGTGGGAAATCATCAAATAACCCCTCCCGCTCTTGGGCAGAGCGAAAGGGAGTGTCAGACTTCTACTGACTAAAAACCACCCATGTTCCTTCTTAGCCCTTCATGTCGAGGCCGCGGTATCTGCGAACAACCTGCAGCCCCGACGGGCGTCGGCCCTTGCGAGCCCCTTCCATGTTGCTGACATCTCTTTGAGGCGCGCGTGGAACACGAACGCGCCGTGGACACGACCTGTCGTCGTCATATGACGGACGGACGGCGAGCTTACTGATCACTCACCGTCCACAGGCCCGCGTCTACGGTGGCCGGAAGCCATCACGTGGCCCCCGACGCCCGGAGCGCCTCCCGCGGCGAATCATAAAGGCTTGCCTGCAAAAAACTAGCTAAAAAAAATGGCTATGAGCACATTTTGATAGGCAAGTTATCATAGGCATATTTGTTTATAAATTATATTTGATAAAAAATACGTCTCATCTAGTTATCAGAGCGGTGAAGGTCCATATTAATACGGCCCTCAACAACGTGCTCAAGCACGTTATCGTTTGAGACGCAATTATGACGTCATCAGCTTCTCAAGATTATTGCTAATTAATAGACACAGCACAGTATCTCCTCGAGGTATTTTGATTTGACTAAAACTATTGTTTTGATACTCTGGTTATGATATTTATTTTGAAGTCGTAGGTTAGGATAAATGTATTAGGTTACCACAAACAACCTGAAATATAAATTCATTGAGCCCGTAAGGTACACTATGAATTAATGAATTTCCGTTCGTATTATGTAGTTAATTACATACATAGTAACCTGAAATGATGCTGTTGCATAAAACCTTAGGGTTAAAATGAAGGCTATTTTCGGGGAAATTCGAAGCCTTCTGTTATTATATTTTAGGAATGAGTTTTTGATTAATGTACTCGTTGCTTAATAATAACTGCCGCTCGGGTGGATTTAGGTTAAGCGGCATTTGCCTAGGTTCGTCTGTGGATGGGTGACCACCCACTATTTGTCTTACTTGTTACAGTCAGTGACCTGAAAGTCTGACAACCATATCGTGTTACCCAGTTTAAACAGGATTGTAGAGGTAAGATAGGCAGTCGCTCCATGTAAAATACTGGCATTCCCTTGTATCCGATTAGACTGGAAGCTGACACCAGCTTGGCAAAGAAAAGGCTAGGCAGATGATGATTAACACCACCACCACCACCACACCACACCACACCAACACTTAACTCTTGAACAAATGTGAATCATTTTTAATATTTTCTCTATGTACCTAACTCAAAAGAATTTGAAGCATCCCTTATATAAACTTTTGGTAAACGAAATCGCAAAGACCACAAAATATCGTCATAGTAATCTATTTCATCGTAATAAATAATTTCACTCAAAATATTTTCGAACTCCATGTTTCGCACCACGCTAATCACTGCTTAAGTCATGGTCTATCTACACTCACGAAACAGCTTCTCAGTAACCCGCGCCAATGTATACTCAAGGACCGAGTTTCGTTTATTAATCAGTCCATCACTCAGTTGATGCCGTAAACCTAATCTGCTGCTTGAGAACATAAAGAATCAAAGGAAATTTATTAATACGATCGGGATCTCAGCATTCATGTCAAGTACGGGTTCTTAGTCTGAGTAACGTTTATTAATACGGGCCCAAGTGTGGACGTGAGCGATGCCTAAGCCGCGCGGCCTGACACTGAACGTTTCACTAAAAGTCGCTCGGCCGTGAGGACGCGCCTTTAGAATTTCCTTGATAATCTCACACGCGTCTAATGTCCATGTCCACTGACTCTGACAAGTGACAAGGTTTCCTATTTAATGTCACCAACAAGACATCAATGGCAATCAGTGTTGCCACCTTAGCCCCTTTCTGGCTATATCTAGCACTTTTTATAGAAGGTAAACTCGTAAACGTTTTTTCATGCTTTAGCCCGAAAAGAACAATCTAGCCCTTTCCAAGCGATAACTTATAAATTCACATCGATTACCAAGCTATGAAACAATACGCGCCATGTAGTTTAAATTTTTTCAGTTCATTTTAGTTCTCACATACAAGGTTCTGCTGGAAATAACTTGTATCAAGAGCTTGGAAATTTGGCGAAAATAGTTTTGTCATTGCCCCATTCGAACGCGGATGTCGAACGTGTTTACAGTTCTATGAACATAATTAAAACAAAAAACAGCAATTAAATGGGGTTTAAAAACAATGACATCCATACTACATAATACGATGGGGTTTAAAACGATTGAAAGAGTCTTGTTGTTCCCACAAGGTGCCAACTGAAATAATACAAAAGTGTGGGAGTAATTTGAAGTATTCCTTCAAATTGGCTAAGAACACAGATGTCAATCAGCCATCAACTTCTTTTGCTCCGGCAAAAATGATTTTGGAAGATTCCGATGACTTGGATTTTTAACGATTTAATAACTTAATAATAATTAGGTTATAGGTATTATACGTTTCAAATAAACAATTTTTATCTCTGCATTTGTATTTATGTTTTTATCTCTTTCTAGCACCTCTTTTGATGGCATTTGCGAAATCTAGCTCTTTCGCTTGACCGACTGCTCCTTTTCAAAAACAAAGGTGGCAAGTGGCAACACTGATGGCAACGTCAAATGTCATGTCAACTGTGTTTTTGTGAGTCCAATTTTATTATTCCCTAAATTTTCACGAATAAAGTGGATTATTTATTAACATGAGTGCCTGTTGTGGTGCAGTTACGAAATTTAAGCTATAATTCAATCAGATAAACCAGTTAAACTAAAAAGCCTTGAATTGACAGGTATGTCATCATCACATAGCAATGGACAGTTCTCTAATTTAATAGATATTTTACGGATTTATCTAATGTTTGTTACAGTATAATCCAACAAGATTTCGTAGTTAGTGCTTTAAAACTACATACTACGTTTCTATTTCAACAATACTGATGTTAATGACATTTGTAGTAGCACACGGGTGTGGCAAAACACATCCAAACTACTATTTAGTTGACTCGGAACATATCCAAATGTCGTGCTGTACTTTTTAAGCATATAAATAAGAAAATAAAAAATAGAAAAAACAACGCCTTACGCGAAACTGGAACTAATTAAAAAAACTTTGATTTTGTAATGAAAATATAATTTTATTGGATCTCAAAATCATTTGTGAACTAAATTCAACTGCGTTTTACCAAGTACGTATCTACAACCTATTTTTGTACAGGTTTAGAGAGATTACATTTGTTGTAATGGCAGAATGGAAACAGCTGATATCTGAGTGGCTCAGTGAGTATGCTGCATTGCAAGAAAATGAAATAAAAAGTTTTGCAGCTGAACATGAACACAATCATGAGATAGCTACTGCCATTTTCAACCTGTTCTATAGTGAAGATGAAGCTAATACTAGCAGTAAAATAGAAAAAGGTTCACAATTTGAACAGGTATCTTGAATTTACTGCATTCTGTTAGTTTCATAATACTTTTTGCTTTAGAACATACCCCTAATATAGTTTATGTAACATTTCAGCTGTTGGAAAATGTTTGCACACAGTTATTCAGCTTCTACAGGTCAAAGGAGGTTGAGTTACAAAGATTTACACTACAGTTTGTTCCTACATTAATTTATAACTATCTGAGCTCAGTGGCTCAAGGAAACAAGAAGACATGCCGCTGCATAGAAACATTGTTGATTGGTAAAACATAATGCAAACAATCTCTTTAATAGCTGAATCACTATGAGATTTATATTGACTTAATTAACTTTGTTATTCATTTTACAGGTTTGTATAACTTTGAAGTGGTAGATGAAGAAGGAAAACCCAAAGTAGTATCTTTCAGACTACCATCATTGGCTCAATCTTCCATATATCATGAGGTAAAGATTATTCATTTATTTTAATTCATTAATTTAGTATTTTTATGGTTCTGCACCTTAAAAAGAAATATGAACCCATAAAGTATCACATTATGTTATGGTCTCTCAGCTGTGAAATAACAAGCTAAAGTCAACGTGATCAATAGATGTGATTGTTTTTTATGTTGGATATTCACACTATTTCACAAGGGAATGAAAATCTATAGGGTACTTCCTGTTCACCTAGAATCATGAAGCAGTAATGTCTTACAGCACCTGTAATGGAAAATATCTGAGAATCATAAGTTTGTATGGGACCCTCGGTGTGCAAGTTCAACTCACAATAAATGGCAATCTTTTTCTTGACAGCTAAACATCACTTTGACCAATAACTTGTTTATTTTCAGCCGCTTTCTTTGGGATCTCAGTTCCTTACTGAAAGTGCACTACGAAGGTGGGAAGAGTGCAATACTAAACTTGTTAGCTGGGGACCACTCCCGCAAGTTGAAGCTATCAATGCACAGAATCGGTTGAAAGTGATGTCAGCATTACTATTTATTTACAATCGCCAACTGAGCTTGTTGCCTAAACTGGCATTAAGACATTTCTGCATTGCTGCATCCAGGTAAACAATTAAATACAGGAAAATGTTTATGATTACTAATTAAATTTGAAACAATTCATTAAAATAGGTAGTAAATTTATATCTACGGAACCTGAAAAATAATGGCTAATTTGTACTCTTTTTTGGGTTATAAATTAAATTCATATTTGTATTCTTCCAAGGCTAGGCTGTGAATTATTGCTAGTGTTTACTATATTGAATTTCTTACCATAATATTAGTTATGTAAGAATAGAGAAACTACTTATTAATGGTTTGTCTGACGATATTTTTATGATTACAGAATAGTTACCCAAGGATTCAAGAAGAAAAATGTTGCATCATCTGGGAAAGTGTCCAGAGTGCCAGTTTCACCTAATTTCTTATTAGAAATGATTGAAGGCGCATATTTTGCTATGTTCAATGAATTCTATACATTGGCACATCAAGCAGTACAAGATATTGACCAAAGAGCCCAGTACGAACTTTTTCCTGATGTGATGTTGGTTACTAGTGCTGTGATAAACTCCTTAAAAAATAATCCTTCAGGTACAGAAAACTTACAATTTGTAATCTCTTGCAGATCTTTTATAGAGAAAGTCCTAATCATAAACTTTAAGGAGCTTGTGGCTTAATAATAACTGCCACTCGGGTCGATCTTTAGGCTAAGCCGCGCTTGCCTAGGTGGGTCTGTGGATGGGCGACAGCCCATTACATACCCTAGTCTCCTCCGTGCCTCGGAAAGTACGTTAATCTGTTGGTCCCGGCTGATTGACATTTGGCAGTTGTTACAAATAGTCAGTGACTTCAAAGTCTGACAACCAGTCTTACCAAAGGGTATTGTATTACCCAGTATTAACTGAGTTGTGGAGGTCAGATAGGCAGACGCTTCATGTAAAATACTGATATTCAGCTGCATCCGGCTAGACTGGAAAAATGCGACGCATATGATGCTTAAATAACCCATACTTCCAAAATAATTGAGTTGCTATAAACACAATTGACAATGATCTTAAGGCGTCACATACACTGCAGTGCGCCCCAGCGCGGCAGTCAATGGCTCCTTATGTGGCAGCATGTACTTTTCATGAAACATGATTTATTTACACAAAACGCTAAATAGCACAGCGCCACTACGTCGCATGACTTGAGGTAGTAACTAATGGTGTATTACCTTATTTCAGGACAACCATGTGACGGCCCCATGGGTATTAGTGTAGCATTGTCACCAGCGACAACTACCGTCACGATGTCTAAATCTATGATTACCAATGCATCATTCCGTACCAAGAAGTTACCAGGTGAGAATTAAAATTCACCTGTCATCAAATGTACTGCTAGCCATAATTTTATATAGTTTACTAGCTTTTGCCCGTAGCTTCACCCGTAGATGTTGAATAATATCCCAACAAACTTTCATCCCCTATTTAACTCCCTTAGGGGTTGAATTTAGAATATATATATTATTTATATACACTAGAACCTTCCTCGAGAACCACTTTATCCATTGGTGAAAACAGCATGAAAATCGGTGCAGTAGTTTTTGAGTTTATCGCGAACAGACAGACAGACGCGGCGGAGGACTTTGTTTTATTATATTATATATTATTGAATATGTAGTGATTTAACATTCTTTCAGTAGTATTGTAGATTTGTTGAATTTCCCCTGATATATTCATACTTAGTTGACATGGTATTATAATATATTTCAATGTTTTTGGTTTACATACAGATGAACATAACTGTATGCTGCCAAATGCATGCTCCTCGCCTCGTACTTTGGATTGTAGCTTGTGGACTAAAAACATTAATTGTATGTGCAGTGACATAGATAAATCTACATAATCTCACAATATTAAAACACGCTACAATATTCGCTTTATGACTTAAGTACCATGGACACTGAAAAAGATCTTCAAATTAGTCAACTTTTAATTATGGAAGCTGTCAAAATATTGTGTACATTATGTTTACATCTTTGTCAAGTAATACACAGAGGTATTTCGGAAAATAAATCACATAATTTTATTTTTGTAGGACTTTAGAAATACTTATTGAAGCACATGTGACGTCCAGCTGTAGGAGTGCAACTTATGAGCACAGCTCCATCCACTAAGTCAAGTGTGTTAGTGAAACAAGTCTTTCATCCCTATATCCATCATCTAAGTAGAACACTTAAAAGATCCGTTGCTTCAATAAACTATACTAAACGCCAAAACTCGTAGCAGCCGCGGTCGTTAAGCGTGCGAGTAGGACTGTGAAGAATTTGTAGGTCATCTTCATCATTCCCCTGGCCTTCCTTACTCCAATGTATTTGGGGTTGGCGCAGCACGACTTCTTGCATTAGGCGTCGACTCAGTAATCATCTCCTTTACAGCCATAATCAACTTTCTCGCAGTAAATCCATTATTTCTGAGGCCTTCCGTCTCTTGTAGCTATTTACATGTATACACAAAATATCTCGGTACTTAATATAAATAAAATTGACAATTATCTAAAATCTCATACAAAGTTGAGTGTGATCTCGCTCTCACGTTTTATGACCGTGGAAACCACGAAGGTTGACGTATACTATCCAACATTGTATTGTATGTAATTATTACTACAGGTCGAAAGCTTATTTTATTCTTGAGTGGAGACTTAACCAAAAACCATTCATTTATATAATATAAGTACCTACAGCGTTAGTTTTCAATGACCAGCCAAAATTAAAAATTATGATTTGCTTTCTGTTAAAAACTCACGAAAATGTTGTAATATTTAAAGAACTAACATAAATAACAAGATGTGTGAAAAAAGTAATAAAATCGATCAAAAAATGGCTTAATTTTAACTGATTTTAAATGACGTGCTAGACAAAGGCAGTCTTTGTCTACGAAACGTGACGTCACGGTCATATTATTGACGAATAAAATAAAATAATAGCATTCATTTGAAAATGTCTCGCGGGGCCGCGGGCCACAGCCTAGTGAGTATCAATGCACTTATGTGCTTTTTTTTTTTTCGAAATGGCATCTCGCAGTTCAGTCTATGAGACGGCTTCTGATTAACCGGACAAATCCCTGTGGATGCCTTGAGTTTAAGGCCTCCAGCCAGGGGCAATAACTTATAAACTAAGTGACTAATCGCTAAGGGCACCCCCTGCGGGGTACGGGCCTCGGCTTAGGACGTCACTGGGGGAGGGCAGCAAGGGGACAGGCTGGATCTGAGTGAGATTATTTAGGGGCTGGTTTAAAACTACTGGCTCAGCATCGCGGGCTGGCTCTAGCAAGGGTCGGGGGGGGCTTGAAACGGGGTTTCGCGACGACGGACCACGGCGCGGTCGGAATGACGGATATCTGTGTTTTTGTTTTTTAAGTGTGCTAGTTTCCCTACTGCTTTCCTGAAGGATGGTGATAGGGTCGTCGGGAGTGGTGCACTTGTGTGATAGGGTCGTCGGGAGTGGTGCACTTGTGTGCTGTACCACCTTTTATAATTATGCTAACTGCGACCTATGTAGGTTGTTGAACTCAATTGTGCTGTTGTGTACCTAATATCCACACTGTATTCGTTTTTTTTGTGGTGTAACTACAGGAATGAAACTTATTAAAAAAAAAAATACCTACCTTTATCGAAAATATGATCGATTCTAAATCATCTCTAAACATTTAGCCGGTCATTGAAAACTAACCTGTTTATCTACACTTACATAACGTGACTGTTAAGTCACTTATTTTAGTGAATTACAATCACAGATACATTAATATTAAGTTTTAAACAGTAGACCATTGTATTATCTTACAGGTTTGTAAATTTTATTGGAAACGTTGTCTAGGTTCAAATCAGGGCGCTTCTAAACTGGCTCTACTTTCATAGCAAGATGTGGCAATATGTAGCAATAATTCAAGTAAAGGTGCTTCTGAATGGGTAATATTTTATCTGCAATATTTCCAGCCATCACAAAAACATTATGATGCAGATTCATATTTCGGGAATATGTCTGCGTCTGCGGTTCTGCACCACTATGAATCATAATTATGTGTATCATATTCATGTTTATGGCCTAAAAAAAAAAAAATTTAAAAAACCCTGACACAATAATCCTCTAAAAAGGAAAAAATAATACCTGAATATTGTCCCTTTACATTGAATATAAGTAGAATTATTATCGTTTATTTATATACTAGCTGACCCATGCAACTTCGTCTGCGTCACATAATATAGCTCATAACAAATCATGTCAACATAAATTGAGTTAAATCGTAACAAACAAAAACTCGTATCTTTCCTCTTTATAATATTAGTTTAGATTATATTAAAGTGTGAATTACTATAGGTATCTCTTACTGTTAAATGTACAGTAACACCTTGTACCTTGTAAACAGTAAATATTTTGAATTTGAATTTCTCCAGAGTCCCCGGAGGCCAGAATCCCCACTAACCTACCGCACCGGACCGAATGACTGCCGCACGCGTAATTATTTTGTCGCGCGGATATTTTTACATTGCGATATCTTCTAAGATATTTGTTTAAACTGTATAGAGTAAAGGGCACAAATATTTTATATTAAATTTCTGTGCTAATAAACACATTTATTTAGATATAGATTAATACCATATGGGTTAAATAAGCTTCGCAAAATATCATTCTTTTTAACCTAACATTTTAATAGTAAAAAATGGTTACAGTGAGTCAATCTTAAAAGATAGACATATGCTATCGCGGACTTTTTTTTAGAACTTTTAAAGAGGAACAATTCCTTGATACATGATATTTGCGTAACTTAAACCGTTTTCGCAGCGCACGCAACGGAAGCTCTCAAAAAGGAATATCTTTTCCCGTTTTTGCAACATTTTTCATTTATGCTCCGCTCCTATTGGTCGTAGCGTGATGTTATATAGCCTAAAGCCTTCCTCGATAAATGGACTATCCAACACAAAAAGAGTTTTTCAATTCCAACCAGTAGTCCCAGAGTTTACCGCGTTCAAACAAACAAACAAACAAACTCTTCAGCTTTATAATATTAGTATAGATATACATAATGATCACATTTTAAAATATTTCTTACAAAACCATATAAAAAAACATTTAAAAATATAAATTATAGTAGCCCACCGGCATTGGGAACAGGGTCTTAAGAGGAGAACCTCCTGACAATACGCGCCGTGTCCAGAAGTACAGCCTTCTGAATCAAGAAGAAGAATAGAAGAATTTAAGTAGAATTTATTATTGGAATCCCCTTATCGTAAATATCCAAAATATTTCCGGGAGATACTTTGCTGTGCCATAATTAATTTATCAATATCGCAATGCAATTATTTAGTGTAAATACAATTATGGATTCTAAGAAATCTATTTAGCAGTACTAGGCGGTAATAATATACACTAATGTATTTATCCAAAATTATGCCTATAATTTTATATGTATCTACAGGAATATTTTTATTAAAACATCGTCAACAGATTTCAGTGGTTATTTAGCATCTATCGTATCACTCTTGTTTGGTGTTTATTGTTTTTTTTTTTTTTTCTATAATTACAAATACGGCTGCAAAACGGACGTCGTCTATTGCATCAATTATTGTTGCCAGTTTAAAAATAACCAACTATACTTTGCAACACACTACAGTGAAAGTATTGCCCGGTTAGAAACCCTTTAGTCGGTAGGGTAGCACCATAGTAATATGAAAGCAAACTACAAACCATTCACCGTCGGGGCTGCGGGTTGTTCGCAAGAGATACCACGACCTCGACATAAAGGGCTAAGAAGGAACATGGGTGGTTTTTAGTCAGTAGAAGTCTGACACTCCCTTTCGCTCTGCCCAAGAGCGGGAGGGGTTATTTGATTACCCACCCCCCCCAAAAAAAAAAGCTGTAAACCATTTCCTTAAATGTTCACTGCTAATAGCTTCAACACAATATTTTTTGGATAATCTGAATTGTAAAAGGAGATTTTTATTAGCTATATTGTATTTTCTATATTTTTCTTTCAAGCACAAATATTCACTAATTACAAAATCCCCATTATTCATAATTAACATATTTCAACACTTACTTCCAGATGACATTCCTATACAAGCCGGGCAAGCTGTGCCATCTGATTCGGCTGACATGCTCACTTCAATCACGGAGGAGGCCGAAGCGGAAGCCGCTCCCATACAGCGGGGCGGTGCGGTCCGTAGTTCCAAACCCAAATTGAGTTCATTTCCGGTTCTCGGCAAAAAGACCAAAGATGGTAAAGACAAAGGGCCCATGGGTGAGAAGAAAGTTACTCTGAAAGAGTCTTCAAAGGGTATTTGGAATTCACTCAGCGGCGGCGGCGGAGATATGGTAGATGCGCAACAGAAGTCAAACGTTACTGACATTTCTTTAGAAGCGAACGGTAGTATGAAAGATGAAAAGATATCTATGGCATCAATCCATAACAGTACTGAGAATTCTGATACACGTTCTCAAATCACTTCAGACTCACTAGATATGGAAACGACTCCACGTTTTGCGGCAATGCAAGTTAGTTCGGTATAACTACAATGGATCACGGTTATTAGAAAATTGATTTGGTAATATGATTATGAAGGTCAAGTCCTGGTTCCAAGGTGGTAGCAAATTGTTGTGAACAGTCAAAGAATGAAGATATTAAGCACCTGAAGGTGAATATTTACTTGCACCTTATTGTTTTTCCGACTAAGTATATCTTAAATGAAAATGTTCAAAAAGGCGTCAGGCTTGCGCTACGTCAGAAAAGAATTTATTTAAAACTTGCGTTACAATTTTTCGATTCATAAACACACAAATTTTTGGTTCAGGTTATGTTTTAAGGTCGTGGCAGTTACGGTGCATGGATTTAGATTACCTACATTGGTCTTATATTGTTGTATCTACTTATGTAATACCAGTAAGTTGTTAAAAATATTTATTTAAAAATGCTGAATGTGCAATTGTTTGTTGAAAGCGTTTCTATTAATTAAAAGTATTACAGAAAATTATCTAGAATAAACTTCTTAAACGTTGATAGTGTTTGATTGTACATGTATCACTATGTGATGGCGATAGGCTCGCCCCCTATTACATGGGACTTAAACATATTTGGCGTAATGTGGGTGTAGGGTGTATCTACTACAGACTGGGTACACCTTTCCCTAACCCTTGGTGGATTAGTGGCGTGATGTTATGTGATGTGTATCACTATTATGGCAAAAGATATTGTAAAAACATTAGTATCTATAATAAATTAAATGTAGCTACAATCAGTTACATGTTTGACTACACACATCAACACTGTCTAGGGATATTTTGGATTTACTCAATTTACTCAAAATGTATTAAAAATAGCATACAACATGTATAATTATATTTTTATAAAGCCCATTTATCAGACTACACTCCAGAATAAAAGAAAACAATGTTTTTTTGCGTAAACAAATTTTTATTCAAATAAAGAAAAAACATGAAATAATGGTAAAACTAACAACGAATGTGTTTCTCAAGAAAAAATTGTTTTAATTGGTTTTTTTTTGTTTTGAATTTGTTTTTAACAGTTCTGTAAAAAATCAGTAGTCAGTAAAACCACCCATGACGTTAATAACGGTCCTGCAACGGTTTTTCATGCTTTGGATTAAGTTATCCAAGTCTTGCTGCGGTATATTGTCCCAGGTCCGGCTAAGATGCAAAAAAAGTTGCTCTTCCGTCGCAACGTTTGCAGGGAAATTCCTCAAAGCCCTTCTTTGGAGCATGTCCCACGCGTGTTCTATGGGGTTTAGGTCAGGCGATTGAGCGGGCCAGCCTAAGACCGATACGTCGTGCTCCTGCAACCAGCTCGTCACCACTCTCGCTGTGTGCGGACGGGTGTTATCGTGCATGAGCGTGAATTCTTGGCCCATTTGTAGTCGATGGGGGTAGGATATTGGTACTAGCACCTCGTTACGGTATTTTTCAGCCGTCATGGTGTTTCTGATCCAAACGAGGTCTGTTCTTCCACCAACACGAATTCCCGCCCAAACCATAATTGTCCCGCCGTGGTATGAATGGACTTCCTGAGGATGTTGCAGACGGCTCTCACGACCAGGAACTCGCCAAACACGCACTCTACGTGTATCGGGATGGAAACCGAACCGGGACTCATCGGTAAACAGCACTACAGACCACTGGTTTTCTTCCCAGAGCAAATGTTCAAGAGCTCACTCTATTCGTCGTCCACGATTTCCTCGGCGTAGTGCTGGAGTACGAAGCGGTCTGCGAGCATGAAGGTTAGCTTCATGCAGCCTTCTCCTCACAGTTTGGTCACTCACAAGCAACTGGTGCTCTGACTGGAGCCTCTGAACCAACTGCATGGCCGTAACATTTGGTTGTCTTCTCGCGGCAACTTGCAAAAATCGGTCTTGTCGTTAAGTGGTTATGCGCTTCCCGCCTGGGTGTCTTTCAGCCACTTCACCAGTAGCACGATAACGTGACCATAACCTTGATATCACGTTTTGTCTTGTTCCAAACTCCTCAGCAATACTCCGTTGAGTAGCCCCAGCTTGGAGCATGCCTACTGCCCTTAACATTTCTTCTCTAGTTAAATGGCGCCGCTGCATGATGCACACAATAACATTAATTCGGAATTAACCGATAACTTGTTATAAAACTTAAATTGGACACAAAAAATAGCCACAAACTACTGTAGGTAAATGAAACCTTCGGACTTCGCTACCATTATGCCGCGTAAATCTTTTGTTTTTAATGTATTTTTTCAAATTCAAATTTAGAATCGTTCAAAAAGGCTTACAAAATAAACTTTCTTCAAAAGAATTTAAAAGTGGCCAGTATTTTTTGAGTTTAAGAACTTTATACAAAATATCCCTATACGGTGTTGATGTGTGTATTTCGGTGTACAAAACCTCCAAGGTAGCCCGCGAAATTCAAATTTTCTCACGGTTTTTGCAATTTGCAGGTTAGTTTCAGGTTTTATGTTAACTAAAATATGATTCGCGCACGTAATGCGTATGTATTCATAGAGCTATAATCATTAAAATGATGAATACAATCCTCTTGAGTTGATTTAATTCTATTAAGTGATTATTTGATGAAAAAGGCATTCAAGGAAGTTATATGAACTGAGAGGGTTGTATGTTGTATTGGTGATTTTGGTCATTATTCCTCAGTGAAGTCACATTTGTTACGGTCCCGAATCCTATTTTATTTAACAACCTGGCACTGACCGGCAAATTGCAAAAAACGTTAGAAAATTCGAGTTTACCTAATCTCTTTCAATAAACAGTAATAATAATAATCAACGCCTATAGACACGTAAAAGGTCTATTTTTTATGTGGTCATTGTAGGTACTCATTTGTCGATCTTTACCTTTAAATATCTCGATAACGTGACACTTTGGGGTAGGTACCGTATTTCTGGACATTTTTTGTTCGTCTGAGTCCTCTATCCATACATACCACTTTCACCGTGGGCCACGATTTCGAAAAAAAAAACAAAATATCGGGCAGGTTGATATGTCACATCGGTTCTATCCCCTTTAAAAAAATGTCGGGATTTCTACCTAGAAATATAAACAAGAGAAAGTGTAGTAACGGGTACGTATTTGAATATCAAAGATTAAAATACCTACGCTTAAAATATCGATGTTCAAAACATCGAAAATTTAAATATCGATTATATCAAAATGTCGAAAATTGTTATACCTACGCTTAAAACATCGAAAATTGAAATGCCGAGTGATTAAAATTTCGAATGATTCAAAATATCGAATGGCATTATGCCTAAGTTCAAAATATCAACATTTAAAACATCTAAGTTCATAATATCTACGTTAAAAATACCTACTAGTTAAAATACCGAAAAAAATTACATAGGCAGTATGAGTGTATTCATAAATGTAGGTGTGAAATTGTCACACCCTGCAAACCCGTTGCTATTAGGTAGTCATTATAAGTCTGTTTACTGCATAAATGTAACGTACGGTTTATAGAATATTATAGATTTATTATGTCGGAATAAGTATTAGAAGTTTTAAAGGCTCAAAAAACTGGATTTAAAGTGGTGGTGGTTTTTAAGTGGTTTTGGAGGAGTGGTGGTGGTGGTTTCTGTCACGGCACCGGCGCTGCAGGGCTCCGGCAGTCCCACGCGAGCTTAACGTCGCAGATGGTCTAAACGCTCACCACCGCAGCTTCGGCTTCAGCCTCAGCAGCGGCGGGTTTTAAAACCACCTGCTCCTCAGCTCGCGGGTTGCCTCGCCCCTCCGCGCCTAAGCGATTCTAAATTACACTCTAGGGGTAGGCCAGACAAGACAGGGACAGGGACAGTGGAGTCGGTTTTGCAGCGATACGTTTCTGTCACTAACTTTAGTAGTACAACATATTGACTTTCAAGAAAATATTTTAATTTAAAGACCTAAATAATACCTTCACGATTCACCTAAGCTTGTACACTGGACACTGATTTTCATGAATAAAATAGGTCGAAATTGTTCCAAACCGAATTAGGGTACCCCGAATTTACGTAGTCTTTTGGCTGTTACCCCTAGAGTGTATATAAAAATCCGGAGGCGCGAAGGGAGGGCAACCCCCGCTCGCTGTAACAAAGCATAGGCACCCGTGGGAGCCGTAGCGGCTGAGACTGGTCGCCGGAGGCGACCATCAAGCCGAAGCTGCGGAGGTGAACATGGGTGCCTATCCTTTGTTACGCAAGGACGAAAGGGTTGCACTTCCCGTAGCGCCGGAGACGTTGCAGAAGCAACCTTTTTCCACTCATACTACTTACATCAAAATTTGTTCGATATTTTAACTTAAACGTATTTTTAAGGTGAATAAATGTTGAAAATTAACCCATTTTTACACGTAGGTATGTTAATTTTTGATGTTCAAATAATATATGTACCCATCGATATTTAGGACGTTCGATAGTTTGTACTTCGATATTTAGGACATTCGATAATCTGTATTTCGATATTTGGATCTTTCGATGTAACTTTTGTAGATATTTAGATTTTAGATGTATTGGACGTAGGATATTTAACCATTCGATAATATAAACTTTCGATATTTCCATTTTCGATGTTTTGAACATCGATATTTTAACAGTAGGTATTTTAATCTTCGATATTCAAATACGTACCCGTAGTAACTTTGTCTTTGGCAAAAAGATTTTTTTACTCTGTATTTCATATGTAGTCTATTTTTTTAGTTTAATAACTTTGGGATTTTTTTTTATTTTAAATGATTGGAGCTCGTGGCTTAATAAGAACTGCCACTCGGGTCGATCTTTAGGTAAAGCTGTGCTTGCCTAGGTCGGTCTGTGAATGGGTGACCGCCCGACATACCGAGTTTCCTCCGTGCCTCGGAAAGCACGTTAAGCTGTTGGTCCCGGCTGCCATATATAGATCTTTGAAAGTCGTTACAGGTAGTCAGTAAACCTGAAAGTCTGACAACCAGTCTTACCAAAGGCTATCGTATTACCCAGTATTAACTGGGTTGTGGAGGTCAGTTAGGCAGTCGCTTCATGTAAAATACTGCTATTCAGCTGCATCTGGTTAGACTGGAAGCCGACCCTAACGTAGTTGGGAAAAGGCTAGGCAGATGATGAAATGATTGGTGCCAAATATTATAATACTGTTACGAGCTGGGTATGGGATAAATAAAAACACTACCAATTAAACACACGAAATAACTTTATTACTCCAAAACACTTATTCACAATCACAAAAACACTACTGAACACTTTATCGCACTAGATAACTCTTCGAACCTTCCGTTGTCTCGCTTTAAAAGTAGACTGACTGCTCCGACCTCTGTTGGTCCTTTTATACTCAAACACACAAAAGAAGTTCGAGAAAATTCCCTATTGTTAACTAAAAATGAATACAACATTCACAAAGAAAAATAACTAAAAAATAAACTTAAAGATAAAAGAACCAACAAGGAAGAAGTTACGTTACGCACTCGGCATACGGTCGAAATTACAATGGCGATTATGTCGCCGACGCCCGCCGTGCTGACCTTGTAAACATAATGGAATTATACCTACAGAATGTACTGGAGTGTTTTAGGCACAACACAATTATAAGCGAGGTTTCTTGAAGGTTCTAGATGACCGACGTAACACTGCCCCCTCCTTAGACATGCTCGTCCCGAGCATCATTGGTCCCGTAGTATCGCGCCAATCGGTCTACATGCACAATCTTAGGCGCACCTCGCGGACCCTTCTGTATTCGGTAGGTGACATCGTTGATCCTGGTCACAACTCGGTATGGTCCATCCCATTTTGCTTGCAATTTCGGAGACTTTCCCTTGCTCCGCACTGGGTTATGCAACCACACCAGCGAACTTTCGTCGAAACCACTACTGTTTGCTTTCCGGTCATAACGAGTCTTCATCTTCTCAGACATCTGTTGTCCGGAATGCCTAATATGCTCATACACATCATTTAACTTATTACGCAGGTCATTCGCGTAATCCGTTACACTGCGTGGGACATCAGGGGGAGTTCCAGTGATTAAATCTGCAGGCAATCGTAATTCCCTTCCAAAGTTTGCGAAAGCTGGAGTTACGGTCGTACTTTCATGAACTGCACTCCGATAGTACAGAAGAAACGGCTGTATGTGCTTGTCCCAATCCCTTTGCCTGCTTTCCACAACTTTTGCCAGATATCTTTCCAACGTCTGGTTGAATCGTTCCACCATTCCATCAGATTGTGGGTGGTAAGAGGTGGTTCTGGTTTTGTGTGTACCCATCAATCGACAAGTCTCCTGGAAAACTTGCGATTCAAAATTCCTTCCTTGATCGCTGTGAATTTCTAAAGGTACTCCAAAACGACAGAAGACTTCCTGAACCAATTTATCTGCGACTGTTGTTGCTTCTTGGTTAGGAATGGCGAAGACTTCTGGCCACTTTGTGAAGTAGTCCATTACAACCATGAAGTACTTGTTTCCGCTATCACTTTCTGGAAATGGTCCCGCAACGTCCAGCGCTATCCGCTCCCAGGGGGCTCCAACGTTGTAAATTTTTAATGCACCTCTGCTTCGTGTGTGGGGTCCTTTCACAGCTGCGCAGCTGGTACATTTACGACACCAGTCCTCCACATCATCTCGACAGTGGATCCAGTAAAAACGCTCTCTGATCTTCAGTAGAGTCCTTTTTACCCCCATATGTCCTCCTGAGCATCCATCATGGTAGAGCCGTAAAACATCCAGTACCTTAGCTTTAGGGACAACCATTTGTAGATGACAGCAGTCCCCTCGAGCGTTTTCCCATTTACGGCATAAGACTCCGTCCTGGATCTCGAAGCTGTTCCATTGTGCCCAATAACTTTTCGTGATGGAACTCATCGCAGCCACGTCGCTCCACTTGGGCTTCGGAGCACCAGCTTTAATCCAGTCGAAAATTGGCTTGATGTCCGGGTCATTTTGTTGAGCATGTTGTAGAGTCTCCTTCCATTCATCGCTGAGATCCGTTCTAAGCATCCTCACGGGCACTACTTCCTTAGTCTCTTGCCTGGCACAGTGCTTGCAGTCTTCAGGACAAGGTCTTCTTGACAAGGCGTCTGCGTTACCGTGAGTTCTCCACTGGTGCTGAGCAGTCATATCAGCAGCCTTTCTCTGCTGTGATTGATCTTCCCTCGGTGTGCGTCGCTTTTTACAGTTTGACCGTAGATGACCACTTTCCCCACAAGTGTAGCACCTAGGGCTGTACTTTTGCGGACGCTGGCGACTGGCGTACAGGTGTTACCCCAACTTGCTTCGGACAGCTTGAGCCAAGATGATCCCTTTCTTTACCGGTGTAGCAGCTGGGACTGTACACTTGCGGACGGTCACGTACAGGTGACGCTACAACCTCCCTGACACGGCTCCCGGACATGGGCCAAGGCGTCTTTCAGCGTCTCGTGATGCCCAAGTCTCACAGCGGCTCTAACTTCCAAGTCGCGTATTCCAACTACGAACGCCTGTACCAGATTTCCATCAATAACGGCAAGGGCGGACTGGTACGCTTTCCGAACCAGCTTTTCAACTTCCAAGGCCCACTGCTGTAGGTTCTCGGCACTACGTTGAACACGATCCTTTAATTTGGCACGATAGACGTGCTCCAGGTGCGCGTCGCCGTATCTAGATTCTAACCCCTCAAGTAGCTGTTCATAGGTCACATCCTTGCCGAGTGCTTCAAGAATGGTAAGGGCCTGGTCTCGGAGACCCAAGGTGAGCGCTGTCATGGCTTGCGCTTTGGTCCACCCATTCGCCTTCATAACGGCCTCAAATTGAATTTTATAGGCCGACCACGAAGATGTTCCGTCGAATGGCGGCCCTTTAAACCCGCGCACCGAAGGTGCAGCAATCACTGAAGTCACAGCCCCGTCTCCAACCTTAATTTCACTCAAGGCCTTCTTCACAGCGGCGATCTGAATTTCAGCCTTTGCGATACGGTTGTCGTGCTGCTGTACCTGCTCCTTCGTCACGCTCAGCTCTTTGCCAACTTATGCGTGATGATCTTTAATCAGGAGCATCTGTTCTTCTTGACGACGAGCCTGCTCGTCCTTATCCCGTTGCAACTGTTCCTGCAACTGGCGAGCCTGTTCCTCTTGACGGCGAGCCTGTTCCTCTTGACGGCGAGCCTGTTCTTTCTTGTCCCGTTGCAACTGTTCCTGCAACTGGCGAGCCTGCTCCTCTTGACGGCGAGCCTGTTCCTCCTTGTCCTGTTGCAACTGTTCCTGCAACTGGCGAGCCTGCTCCTCTTGACGGCGAGCCTGGTCCTGCAGCAGCGCCATTAAGGCAGACAAGTCAGGCGTCGCTGATGCTGGAGTAGCTCCAGATGGGCCAGCGACTGGCTCTGATGTAGGCTGGACACCACCCGGTGTCTGTGTCGGGGAGTCTTCAAATCGCCTTTGGTCCATACCTTGTTGTCGCTGACTCCTAGTACGGATACTATCCGTGTCGTCCTTTGGTAGAATCGGCATTATTTATCCCTCACTTCTGACACCAAATTGTTACGAGCTGGGTATGGGATAAATAAAAACACTACCAATTAAACACACGAAATAACTTTATTACTCCAAAACACTTATTCACAATCACAAAAACACTACTGAACACTTTATCGCACTAGATAACTCTTCGAACCTTCCGTTGTCTCGCTTTAAAAGTAGACTGACTGCTCCGACCTCTGTTGGTCCTTTTATACTCAAACACACAAAAGAAGTTCGAGAAAATTCCCTATTGTTAACTAAAAATGAATACAACATTCACAAAGAAAAATAACTAAAAAATAAACTTAAAGATAAAAGAACCAACAAGGAAGAAGTTACGTTACGCACTCGGCATACGGTCGAAATTACAATGGCGATTATGTCGCCGACGCCCGCCGTGCTGACCTTGTAAACATAATGGAATTATACCTACAGAATGTACTGGAGTGTTTTAGGCACAACACAATTATAAGCGAGGTTTCTTGAAGGTTCTAGATGACCGACGTAACAATACCTATAAATTTAAGCACCAGTTCCGTGCTCGGCCTAACTATTTCTAGCCTGTTATTATCATGACGACTGCGAATCGTAAATTTTGTCATTTAAAAAAAAATATCTATAGGCTACAAAAACCTTTACAGTAACTGTATGTAGATACCTAAAAAAATGAGCATCATGAATCATGATGAAGTCATAACGTAAAATTCCCTGTGGCCAGTACCGACAGGGATTTCTTAGAAGTGTAATAATAACGACAAACTTGTATGATACGATGGCACTAAGTATCTTCGCTTATCTTTGCTCTTAGGCGAGGGGTTACCATTATCAACACGAAAACATTTCGTGTGAAGTCATTAATATATCAGTGTAGGTACTATTATTAAACTTTATTCTGATATAAAGACAGTGAGGACTTGAGTTTCATTTAGTTGGACTACAAGATCGACGTCGGTAAAGCGATTTTGAGAATGAAGTGTGTACTTGTTTTAAGTGTTTTCGTGTTGATAGCAATATCTTCATGTGTAGCAAGTGACTTAATCATTGGGACCAGCTACAACGGTCGTTTAATATGGCAGCAGAAAGCAGAGTACATGGGCTTTCCGTTCAAAAAGCGAGTTAAGGAAGTGTTCTACTCAGATCCCGGCCAACAAATAATTAAGGTATGTTTGCGATAATTTTCATTAGCTTAGAATTTTCTCACAGCGTTTTTTGCCGAACAATACACGTTTAGTTTTTTTTTTCTTTACGATTATGATGATGTGATCATGATCATCATCTTTGCCCAAACGAAAGCTAACCAATGCTTACAAGAACTGGAGCAGTACATTTTTTCACAAACTATTATGTAATATTATATTTATATTAACGCTTTACTTTTATGCCTTGTTTGTCCAGGTAACATGCCACGCCCAATAATAAAAAGAAGGTTAATTACTATTTTGTGTTTTGTACTTCAGGGCGTCATAGCGAGGGACATCGGCCACACGTCAGCAAGCGCTACCGTCACTGCCGGTGGTATCGGTTTTCCTTTCGTCAACATCCGCCTTAAGAGCGAACGTGGCAGTGCACTCGATTACCAAATTGAAATCTATTCGTAAAATTTATAACCATTAATAGCCGCTCTGTAAAATAAAAGTTAGCAGCTAAATATCTATTTGTTTAATGTATCCTTGTCTGTATTTAGTATGTAGGTAGGTAGTTACACATTTTCATATTACATATTCAATACCTACCTCAAGGGCGGATCCAGGGGGGGGGGGGGGGCACGGGGGCACGAGCCCCCCCCCGACGGTTATGGAGTTTCGATGACTGCATACTTATTAGCCAAATCGAATTATCAGAGCAACATAACAGAAAAAAACATGAGTAAAACTTGCGCGTTTCTGTTGGAATAGGATTTTTCTGGGGAGTATAGCATGTAGTCTAGTTAACAAGTGCTTTTTGGAAAAAAAAATCTCCACAACCGATATATGAATAATAAAAAAATTAAAAAACACGCCTGCCATGACAAAAAGTACCTAAACTAAAAAATAAAAAAACAAGTCAAACGAATTCAGCGATGAATGGGAGCAAGGTCCCGTAAATGTATTCGAAAATGGAAAACTGAAAACTAAAACTTTTATTGCACCTGTAAAGAATTGTTCCACCGAACTGTCCCCCGACTGCAATAAAAGTTTTAGTTTTTTTTTAATTATTTATTTTTTATTTCATATCTTTTAGTGATATATCGGTATTTTGACCTATAACCAATCATTTAAGCCATAAGACGTCCACTGCTGGACATAGGCCTCCCCCAGAAGGGGGAAAATGTGTTTTTTTTCATTTCTCAGGATTCCGGTCGGCAAAATCGGAACCCTAATAATATGTACATTTTGTTTTCCGTCTGTCTGTCCGTATGCCTATCCGTCAATCTAGACCCTGTTCCTCAGGAACGTGTGAAATGATCTGAATGACTTAATTGCGTAATTTATACCTACAAACATTTTTCATTTCATGTAGGTATATATTTGTAAACAATTTACGCTGAATTTAATATATACATGCAATTTACATACAATGATACGAACTTTGAATATTTTGTTAACATTCTAAGAAATTCAAGTGTAGTGCCAAACAGTTTTAAGTATAGTAGGTACCAAAAAACTTTTACAGATCCCTTGGTGCGTGGGTTCAACTCGCACGGTTTTTTTAAACTATTGTTTTATAACACACGTCATGATTTATTCATTTGTGTTAGTAATGAATTTCAAGTTGAATCTCGCAGTCAGATTTGTCCATACCAAAATCTACCCTGATCTTCTTTTTCTACCCTTTAAGGGGTGATTTTGAAAATTCTATTATTGCAAATATTATTATTTCTTTAAATTAATATTTTTGCCATGTTTCAAGTAAATTGATTCACGCATACTGACTTTTCATACAAACTTAAAAACCATTTAGGTGCCGTCGTAGATGGATTTGGGAGTTGTAACCTAGCCAGTTTTATTTCTTTCATTACAGAGAATCTATTGATATGTAGCTTATTCGTATCGGATCCCGGGTTTAAAATGTCATCATTTCATTTGTTGAGTAGTATTACTAGTAAACAATAGATATTGAATACTACTGTGGTATATTTTTGTAATCTACTTAATAAGTTCTAGACGATGATTATATTTTTCATTGAAAATTCAATAAAAAAAAATTAAATGTTCTTTTTATTTCTAAACCATGGCCACCCTATTATGTTTTTTGATATTTTATCTAGCCTATGTTACCCGGGGTGACGCAATGAATCTAATGATACCACATACATCAAAATCGGTTCAGGCGTTTAGAAGTTATGGTGGAATAAAGAAACTCACAAACAAACATACATACATACATACATACATACATACATACATACATACATACATGAACGCTAAAAACATAACACTCTTTTTTTTGGGGCAGTCGTGTAAAAAAAATTACCAAAAAGCTCTTGTTGACTAGACTACATGTGCCCCCCTCCCGAAAAGAAATCCTGGATCCGCCCCTGCCTACACTTCCTCGAAAACTAGGCTCTTAATGCACTATGATAGGTTCGACATGCAACATATTTCGCACGCGTGCGGTAACCTTATTTTTCCGTAACCAAGGGTGGGAAAGAAAATTACCACAGATAACTATACCTACCTTATATTATGTCCAAATCGATTAAAATATAGGAAAAAAAAACACCACCGACTATAGATTCGGCGGTGTTTTTTTTTTAATTTCGTCATATTGATTTGCATCTTTACAGCATAAATATTTTTTGATTAAGTCTTAAAGTGTGTTTGTAAAAAGAATACTATAAATAAACATGACTATTTTAAACAATTATTTACTTTTATGAACAAGTAAACATTTATTTGTGTTCTTAATTAAAAAATATTTGAATTTTATATTTTTCCTATGAGGCTGTTTAGCGGCTTCATACCTTTGCTTCTTCTTCAATCTTAGATAATTTCTTCGAAAGTGTAAGTATTGAAAGACGTCGACCCCATGAACACCCTCGCCATACGGCTCGGGTGTTCAATCTGCCTCGAATGCAATAACATACTTTCCGCTTTTGTATCAAAATACGAAACGAAATGAAAGAAAGTAGGTACGAGTATACAGGGTTCTCTTTTATGTGGGAGAATGAAGGGTGTAAAAGTGCCCTTAACGAAGCTGAAAGGGTACTTTTCCTCCCCATCATTGCGATTTTTTTTTGTTCTGGGCCATACCTGGGAACCTAGTTACGGAGATATTAGAGGTCATAGTTCCGAATTTTTCACAATTTTATTTAAGGTACCTAGGTAATAATTTTACTTTGAATGCCTCGATGACCCGTTTACTATTCAAAGCACCCATTATTAGCACAGTGTTTTGATTTTGAGTACCGTCGACTGCCCTGATTTTGCCTAGCGTCCTGTGTTTGACTAAAATTAACAAATGGTAATATCTTTTTAAATTTATTAGTTAGGCAATCGAAACTTTTATCAGTTTTTAGGATCATTATCCGGCAACGCTAAAATTGTGACGTTATGTTGGTAACATGCATAATTAAAAAAAAAAAAATGTTTAATCAAGAGCGGCAAGACTGAAATTTTTAGTTCCGGAAAACTTTTCATAAAAGTCGTTCAAATATGTATATTTCTAACTTGTTTTTAACGAATTCTATAAAACTTTGATAGCTTTATCGTTTTTTGTTGCTAATGATGAAAAAAGCACGGTATGTTGCGAGAAATATTGGAATAGGCAAAGAAAGGCAATTTTTTTGAACGAGTGGTCGCAGCTAGGGTTCGCACCTTTATTATTTACTGACAAAAAAGGGAGATGAATTTTTGCGTGTATGTTGCACTATTATTTTTAAGAGTTTTTTGTTGTTTGTAGGTGTACTGTTTTATTTCTTAATAAATATCAACTCAATTAGTTTCTTGTTTTATGTTTGTATGTGGAAATAAATGTTACTAGATAGGTATCTAGATACTTATTCTGGTTCTTTTTGTTTAAGGGTCATTTCATTTCAAAAGCATTTCATCATACGCTTCCGAAAAATGTTGTATACCCCGCCGCACATTTTAAACAAAATCAAACAAAAACATTTCAAAATATTGGAGGTCCAACTAAACTGTCACCAGATGATGAACAAAAAAAATGCTAGTAATTCGATACTTTGTGGAGAATATGAATATCCTCCAACTTCTTTGGAATTGAGTTCAATAGTCCATGATTATTTCCAAATTAATAAAAACAAAAACAAATATTTTGTTTCATTTTTGTATGACAACCCTAGCCGTTCTTTTTCGATGTATTGTATAAAATAGTGTCCAGACATTGCCTAGGTAATTTTACCTACTAAAAGACTTCTAAAATATGTCATTCAAAATTGGATTTTATTTATTTTTATGTGTACTACATTTTAGACTGTGCCAGCATAACAATCGAATGGTTAATTTTGGAGTAAATGCACTAGCCAAAGTCACAGACATGAGACATGTAATTTGCTCTTTTCACACACGAATATTGACAAATGAAAATTAAAACTGCAGAAGTCTTGAGCTTTTTATACGAAAATTTTCGCCAGCGTATGATTAAGTTTTTCAAATGAAATGACCCTTGACCCTTTGAATGAAAATAACCAGAACATGTATCTAGATATCTAGTAATATTAATTTCAACATTAAAAAATAAAAAATAAAACAAGAAATTAATTGAGTAGATATTTATTAAGAAATAAATCAGTACAAACAACAAAAACCTCTTGAAAATAATAGTGTAAACACGCAATAACCCTCCTTTTGGGCTTCGCCGCAGTCGGGTAAAAATACATCTCCCTTTTTATTTTATGTCTGTAAATAATTAAGGGTTAAAAAAATTTTTCTTTGCCTATTCCAACATTTCTCGCAAAATAGTACCGTGCTTTTTTCATCAATAACAACAAAAAACGATAAAGCTATCAAAAGTTTTATAGAATTAGTTAAAAAACAAGTTAGAAACATTATTAAGTATTTGAATGACATAAGTACATGAAAAGTTTTTGCGGAACTAAAAATATCAGTCTTGCCGCTCTTGAAAAAGCATTAAACCTTTTTTTTTTTAATTATGTAGGTACATAAGTTACCACCATAACGTCACTATTTTAGCGTTGCCAGATAATGAATCATGAACTTTTGTAGCACAACATGTAAATAAATATCGATGTTTAGGACATTCGATACTCTGAACTACGATATTTAGGTCATTAGATACTCTGAACTTCGATATTCCTTTCGATGTCACGACAGTAGTTTCTACGTCCTATTAGTGGCCATTATTTACTATTTGATGACAATTTTAGAAAAAAATTGACGATGAATTAATTGGGGATGAGTTACATTTTAAACATACCTACTAAGTAAACATTTAGAAGCTATAGAATATCTTTTCTGATGCCAAATGTTAATATTTTTGAAGTTTACTATTTCAATGCATGTTACAAAATTAATGCTAAAAAATAACCACCAAGCTGAGTTATATTTAGAGTGGCTCAGATAGAAGATAACTAGTGGCTAAGATAGTAATATTTAGACGCTCGTTACTTGTGGCTGACTTAGTAATTTAGAAGGCAATGTAGATTTTTAGATGCGAATAATGCTATTAAAAAGAAGCTGGTTTAATATGCACCCAAAAAAATATAACCATTTGTTCATTTTAGGCAAACAGGACGCTAGGCAAAATCAGGGCAGTTGACGGTACTTAGTTTGATGTAGGTACATAATGCTTGGTTGACGGCTTCGTGAAGAGTAGGTTATAAATAACCCTGTGTAGGGAAAACCAAATTCATTAGGATACCGGGATCCGGGAAACTGGTTTTTTTTATATAAAATAAGAAATGAGTAGGTACAGTCGAAAAAGCTAATAAGTATACAGGTCTTTATAATTCTAGTACCAAGTTTCAAGTACACTGAAAATATTGGTTGCAATTTAATTTATAAAGTGTTTCGCACTTAGCAACTGATGCCAAACGCTGCATCGTTTGACATCAGTCTCTAAATTTATCTGCACAATCTTAAAAGTAAATACAAGTTAGCTGGCTGTATACTTATTAGCTTTTTCGACTGTACATAAGAGGAAGTCTGAAAGAGGCGCCGGTGAATGAAAAATTGTGTGGTACCTAATCGATTGTCGCCGTATGGACATGTGATGCAAAGGAATTAAGAAAATGTTGAGTATGAATGTAGATGGCCAAAGAAACGTTGGATGGACTGTGTGAAGGATGATATGGCTAGAAAGGAGGTGACTGCTGTGGTGACGAGAAATAGAAAAGTATGGAAGAAGAATACATATTGCGCTGACCCGAAATAAATTGGGATAAGGGCAGGAAAATGATGATGAGTTGTGCATAATCATTTACATACAAAAATTGTGGCACCAGTGACTGAAAAGTTGATTATGATACTGAGGAATGAGGACAAGGTTGGCAGGAAAGTTTTGAAAATGAATTTGGAATACGAATTTAAAGGAAGACCAAAGAAACGATGGATGAACGAAGAGCCGTCGGTAGATATAGCTAGCCAGAAAGGTGACTCATATTATGACGACTACCTACGGGCTAATAGACAACTGTGGAAGAAATTTAATTAGGTAGGTACCTACAAAATATTTCTCGCGCCGACCCCAAATAAACTAGGACAACGACTGGAGAAAGATGATTTTCTTTCCAAATAGGTATTTGAGTTTTATATATTACTAGCTGATGCCCGCGGCTTCGCCCGCGTAGATGTCGGTCACATTATAAAGGTACCTACTAAAACCTTCCTCTTGAATCACTGTATCTAATAAAAAAAACCGCTTCAAAATCCGTTTCGTAGTTTTAAAGATTTAAGCATACATAGGGATATAGGGACAGAGAAAGCGACTTTGTTTTATACTATGTAGTGATGATCTATATGGTACCTAAGAAGCACCTACACGTGCATCAGAATCTGTTTTGTTGTCGGTCTGAGTGAATCAACAACCGAGTTCGAGGCTTGGCCTCGGACATTGATCGATCTGCGCGACTGCGCGGTCACCCGTCACTTAGCTACCTACTGACCAACGCACTGGTTAAAAAAAAAAAAAAAAAGGTGACTGCTAATCATCAAATAACCCCTCCCGCTCTTGGGCAGAGCGAAAGGGAGTGTCAGACTTCTACTGACTAAAAACCACCCATGTTCCTTCTTAGCCCTTCATGTCGAGGCTGCGGTATCTCTTGCGAACACCCGCAGCCCCGACGGGACCCGCAGCCCCGACGGGAACGCCAGTCCCCTTGTTTAAAGTTTCATACTAGGTAGCTAGCTAGACCTAATGAAAAATCAATACAAGTCCCTGCTACAATCGGAGCTTCTGGTGGTGGTGAAGCTAATAAATATTGCATCACGGTTTAGGTTAGGTAATTTATGCTTTCAACTACCTACACTAAAGCTACACGCGATAGATACTTAGTATTTATATCGATAGCTACCTATTTAAATGTTTGATAGCCTACAAATGCCCTTTCGAACTCGATCGATAAAAGCAATTTGTATACTCAGCTGTAACTTGGCTTTTACTAGGAACTTAACTAAACGGGTGCAGGGCCTTTTATTGCGCGTAGATATCCTCATGGATGTCCGCGCTATGGTAGGCGAAGAGGTCCGTCAGACTCGTATTGATTGAAACCACGGCGTTCTTCGACTACCTTGGAACTGGGTTGCTGAATTACTTGCGTAGTTCGTCGCGCTCTCTAGGCCAAAGGGGATAGAACCGATGTGGCATATCAACCTGCCCGCCATTTTGATTTTTTTTCGAAATCGTGGGCCACGATGAAAGTGGTATGTATGGGTAGAGGACATATAGACGAACAAAAAATGTCCAGTAACACGGTACCCCAAAGTGTCAGGTTACCGAGATATTTGAAGGTAAAGATCGACAAATGTGTAACGACTATCAATAAAAATACACTTATTACGTGTAATAGGCGTTAAATTGTATCCAAATAATCGTTCCCAGGTTGATTATTATTATGCGCACGAGAAAATCGCTTCGCATCGCAATGAAACGCTATGTTATGGCAAAGAATAGTTTTCTCGTGTTCCTAGTAGTATGTAATGTCTCTTTCAATAAACAGTAATAATAATAATAAACGCTTAGAGACGCGTAAAAGGACTATTTTATGGGGTCATTGGACTCAAATGTCGATATTTTATGGGGTCATTGGACTCAAATGTTGATATTTTATGGGGTCATTGGACTCAAATGTCGATATTTTATGGGGTCATTGGACTCAAACGTCGAAATTTGACACTTTGGGGTACCGTCTTACTGGACATTTTTTGTTCGTCTAAATGTCTTCTATCCGTAGATACCACTTTCATCGAGGGCCGCGATTTCGAAAAAAAATCAAAATGGCAGCGGGTCGATATGCCAGCTTCCATACAAAAAAGTTCAAACCCCTTTTGGCTCACATAAACAAGTGGACCCCGTCGCCGACTGCGGCCGTACACGGCTGCAGTTCCTTGTTAGTTGCCGTCTTGGGCTTGCAGCTGTGTCACGACTCTTCAAATCTGTCACCCGTAGAGCCACACCTTATGGTAGCTGAAGATCATTGTGCACCCTCTGACACCCGGTGCGTCTGCTGCGAATAGAGAGGAAGGTTGTGTTCTCCCGTTCCCTTTCCGCCGCCACTATCACTTCTCCGAAGAGGGAGGTGACGGCGTCTCACACATTTTCACTTCCGACCATGGACAGGACCACGACCGAAAGTGAGAAGTAATCCGCAATTCCGCAGCACCGACCGCCTCTTCAAGACCGCGACCCACCAGGCTGGGCACTCCTTTAGTACCGACCAAACGGCTCGCTGTCTTGAAGAAGACCGTACTGTGCCATGCTTTCTGCGGTATTGCGAGCTGGTTGCCCGCTCATACTGCAATGCGCTCCGTAGATCGTCATTGACTGTAAGAAGCCCACATAGAGCCTCCTGCAGGATTTATTGCTCCCCTGGCAGATTGAGCAGCAGCCGTGAGCAGAGAGAGTGGGCTCGCGGCGCTCATCAACCGAGGTGCCAACTGCTAAAAGTGCGAAACGCGCGCAGAAACTTTAGTTTTAATCGACTTCCCAAAAAGGAGGAGGTTCTCAATTCGGTTTCGGCCGTCTACGAAACCGTAGTTTCGTAACTGGTTTCGAAGAAGGAATGATTTGTCCTTGTACGTAACTAGTTTCGATGGAAGAATTATTTGTCTTTGTACGAAACCACGGTTACGTACAAGGATTTTTTGCAAAAATATGAAATTTTACTAGTTACGAACAAGGAATAATAATTCTTTTATCGAAACTAGCGATTTATGTCATGATTGGTCCAAGATTCCATAGCCGCAAATGTCAATCTGCAAACCCAAAAATTATACAGGGTGTAACTGTAAACCAACTATTTACGAAGCCGTCATCCAAGCATTTGGAATATCAAACTAAGTACCCCTACTCAAAAATTATTGCTGGGAAACGACATTTTTTTGGGGCGAAAAATCACATTTTAGTGTTAAAAAAATATTGAAACCAGCCAGACCAATCGGAGAGGCCTAGTTATGATAGGAGCTTCTTTAGAGTTATGATCTTATTACTCATACACAAGTATGAGTAATAAGATCATAACTCTGTCATTTGTGAACCGATTTTCAAAATTATTTTATTATTCGAAAGAGTATATTCCGCGTTCCAACTAGAGCCGCGCGGATTCTTGAGACCGAGCCACGCGGCTGTGCCCCGTGAGTGTGGGACGGTTGTCGGTCTACTTCAAAGAAAGCTGTGTAGCTCTGGGTTGTCGATCAGTGCGCTAGTGCCTCTACATAGAGTTGTGTATTATCTCTCTCTCTCTTTTGTTTTATTTTCCTTGCTTGTTGTGTTTTTTTTTTTGGGGGTGGGAAATCATCAAATAACTCCTCCCGCTCTGGGCCGAGCGGAAGGGAGGGTCAGACTTCTACTGACTAAAATCCACCCATGTTCCTTCTTAGCCCTTTGTGTCTTAGAATTCGATTTTTTATTTATTTTAATATAGACTTACTTATTTTTGTTCAGTCAGAATTTCTGTTATAGTTATTAAGTATATTATATCATATTATTATGTAGGTACCTTTTTAAAAAAATATATATGAATATGATTTTTTATTTATTTTAATACAGACTTAGGTAAGTTTCAATAATTATTACAAGATGAAGGTCAGGTTCAGTAGACAGCAAACACGTCTACTGGCAACCTCAATCGCCAAAATAATACCTCAATCAAACCAGTTACGTACAAGGACAGATCATTCCTTCATCGAAACCTTGACAATAAATTCTTCGTACGTAACCATGGTACACAACCGTGGTTTCGTACAAAGACAAATAATTCCTCCATCGAAACTAGTTACGTACAAGGACAAATCATTCCTTCTTCGAAACCAGTTACGAAACTACGGTTTCGTAGACGGCCAAACCCTCAATTCGATCGGTATGTTTTTTTTTTCTATGTATGTACACCGATTACGCCGAGATTTATGATCCAATTTACGTGATTCCTTTTTAGTTTAATGCGTAATAGTTGCCATTTGGTCCCATAAAAATTTGACATTGTTTGACTCAGTACTTTTCATTTTATGAACATTTTTTTTTAATTTATGAACATTTTTCGTTTATGTGTGTCCGCTAATAACTTCGTCGTTTATGAACCAATTTTGATGATTCTTTTTTTATTGTAAAGGAGATATTTCAAGGGTGGTACCATGATATAGAAACCGGAACCTGGTGATGGGATCCTAGAGAAATCGAGGGCAACCCTCAAATTAAATAGGCACTTATTACTTGTTTCGTGCTTTTTCTGACGCTATTCAAGTATTTGCGTCTAGCAGTCATCACTTCATGTTGATGAGCTGATGATGGAAGGTACTACTCCTCAACGGTTAGGAGTTGAAAGCAATAATAAGGGAATCTTGAATGTTAAGGGTTAGGTTTCTTGGTTAAATGTTAAATGCATAGTAAATATTTGTATAGGACTACAACTAAAAATGAAAAAGAAAAAAACTTTTTTGCAAAAAAAACAACCGACTTCAAAAACACCAAAAAGTGAAAAATAAACTTCAGAAGAAAAATCAGCTTCTGAAGTCGGTGGCAAAAAAACGAAATCAAACAAACAAATGTCACCGACTTCAGAAGCTGATTTTTCTTCTGAAGTTTATTTTTCACTTTAAGTCGGTTGTTTTTTTTGCAAAAAAGTTTTTACCCGACCGACAGCTCCAACGAGACTGTAATTGTTTTGAAACATAAACAACTTACAATGTGGGTAAAGGGACCGGCCCGGTAGCTCTAAAGAAGATTAATACAATTTTAATAAGTAAGAACTGTTTATTTTATATGATTAATCTTGGTAATTCTAGAAAGACCATCGATTCTGTTACTGACGTGCGTTTGGGTTTTTCTGGGGACAATAAAAACATTCCTGTTGACAATGTCTTCGGGTCGTGCAGAAAAAGGGATGGTATCCAAAGCGCGCGGTACTGTCCTCTGATTGTTAACTTCGAGGAGTTGTTGCAGTTTGTTGATGATAGCAGCCTGTTCGTCTCGCTCCATCTCATTTCTGACTATAGGCAGATTGGCAGCACATACCCATAGATAGAACATTCCCACTGAAAGCAAACACTGGGATTAGTATGTAGGATCTTATATAGGCTTATTAAACTTTGTACTTGTACTTATACAAATGAAAGTAGGCTGCCGGCTGGTACCTACCTGCTATGGTTCTAAATAATTTAGCACTACGTAGGTGGGTAGGACGAGTAAAATAACGACGTGGGTGTATCGATTCGCGTTTGTCCCACACTCTTAGCATTAAAATACGTTTTGAGTTCTGACATAGGTCCCTACATCCTACATATATTTCGTTTACACACACAAGTTACTACTATAAGTACTATGCGAGACAACTAAGAATATCGCTGTCAAGACGCCATTTTGTTCAGCAATACTCGCGAACTTCATTACCAAAGCGTACGGTGTGCAGAAAAATCAATGAAGAAATTAAACTCTGTTTAATTATTGAATGTTCACTTTTTTGGTATTTCTAATCAATTTTACACAAAATTAGTTATACATGAACGAGTAGGATATGAAAATAAGCATCATCTGCCTAGCCTTTTCCCAACTATGTTGAGCATATTAATAAAAATATTACACGATTTTTTCACTTGAAAGTACTTGTGACATTAAAAACGTTTTTTCACTTGAAAGTACTTGTGAACATTAAAAACGATTTCTCGTGCTCTACGATGGAGCACCGCACCTCTCATTGAACTCATATTCAGTTGAAAATTTATTCATGGAATTCAAGAAATAATATTTTATAGAAATGAACATAATATATTATAATAATTAAATCTATGAATAAAAAAACAAAACATTTCTTATTCGTATTTCTTTTTTTGCTGGCAGTACTTATCTGTCTGATAAGTACTGCTACCGTGTGAAATTAGCTGAAAGCGCGATCCTATTTTTAGTTGGCTAGCATAGTAGTCAGTAAAACTTAATTAAAAGAACTTACAAAGAAGAAATCCGCCTGCAACGCTTGCCCCTATCAGCAAACCAATATCCATGGTATTTTGCTTGATCAGAAGTAGGAAGGTTGCAACCAAAGTAGATATCAAAATGAGGCGCAGTAGTTCCATCAGTATGAAGGTGACCATAAGCATGTTGTTACACTGTCGGGCAAATAAAAGGTAAGTGTAATGAATAAAAAACATTCATACTTTCTATGCTAACCATACCAATTTATGGTTCAGACTTTCCTGCAAAGAAAGTCTCGTTGCTTAGGTAGGTACTAGGTACTGTGCCTAGATGTTAATTAAGTAGTATTTATATAGGTACCTACCGTGTAAGCTCCATAGATATAAATAATACATACAATCATGTAAATACTTGTAAAACTAATCCCAAGTGAAAGATATTTTTCTGGATCTGAAAACAATAAATAAGTGATTAGAACATTCAAGTCAACTACTTACATAATTATAAGCATTGTATTGTAAAACAATATCCACTATTGCCTACCTGATTGCATGTCTTCCAAATAGGTCTTTGCGAAAATGAGATTGTAATCATTTATCCAGTTTGAAATCTCATCTTTTACTAATTGAGACCGACTGTATCCTAAGCAACAAAATACTAAAATCAGGAGTCCCTGAAACTATTATTTGGTATAAGTATAATATAAGTTTCTACCTAAGGTGATTTTTTCGTAAATCACAACGTAAAGTATTATTGTTTAAAACAGTAACTTACCAATGAAAATATCCCGATCAATATACCTCCTAAACGCAATGAAAACCAAAAGCAGCAGCTATACACTAAAGCCATTAAGATGTTCAAATAAACATCACATTTTGATCTGTGTTACTGTTTAGTGTACCCAAGTGTTGCCTTGTTGGTGTCTATATTCGTGTCTCGCAACTCACTACAAAATGTTACGTGACACAAATCTATTGCACCGTGTCGTGTCACAAAAGCGACGGGAGGAGGTACCTATAGCTTATAATAACAATGAATCACGATAATTGCTGACGGTATTGATCTACCAGATCTTAGTTCTGATAACGTTTTGGAGTCAGTAGCTAACTATACAAAACCATTTACCAAGGAAACCCCTTTGGTTCCAAATCAATATTGATATTGATCGATTGATTCGTTCCTCCCCACACAAGGCAACCTGGGAACCGGAGACCAGTTGTAGGGTGCTCAAAGATAGGTAGGTACTTATTTTATAAAGCAATGAATCTTCAAAATCCTTCGGATTGTATCAACATCATCTAGCTAGCTAGGTTGGGGGTCGGCTTCCAGTCCAATCCAATGCAACTGAATACCAGTAGGTGTGTAACGCAATTAGGGTTCTGCCTGAACAAGGTACCTACATACACAACTACCTACTATAATAATAATGTTTTGACTACCTGGCTTTTATGCTTATCTATTACGGATCTTCAATAATTATATTAATTATTCGAGTCACGGCCAATCCTATCCACAACAATTACCTACTTGTGGGGCTTAAAATTTTTAACCGACGTCAAAAAGGAGGAAGTTCTCAATTCGTCGGAGATCTTTTTTTTTTTTAACCAACCTCCAAAAAGGAGAAGGTTCTCTATTCGCGTGTATGTATTTTTGTTTTAATTTTTTTTATGATGTCCGCGCATATCTCTGTCAAAACTGTGGATCGATTTTCAAAATTCTTTTTGTGTTTGAAAGAGTATACTCCCGAGGAGGTCCCATTGTCACCAAGTCAGGATCTGATGATGGGAACCCTGAGAAATTGAGGGAATTTTCTTCTGAAGTTTATTTGTCACTTTTTGTGTTTTTCAATTTTTTGTGTTTGTTTATTGGAACGAAGTTCCTTACGCGCGTTGTGAAAGGGGGCTAGACGGAAAAAATTCTTACGAAAAGTTGTCACGACACTTTTTGCTATAGTAAGCTATTGTAAGCTGTGCGGCGTCGCATGTTTCTCTGTTTGTCTCTCTCTCTCTTATAGAAAGCAAGCCTGAAAAAATAATAACAATAACTTCGTTCCATCCGGCTGTTCCTTGACACCTCTCAATTTTTTTATTGATGAAACGCGATAATGTACCTAGTTAACTCCCTGAGGCACTGCCGAAGGTTTTTAAAAAGAAACGACAGGAGTCTGGTCGCGAAGATGTTTAATTCCAGACTAACTGGCTTTCAAATTAAATCTAGTACATTTTCTTATTCTAAGTCCTTATCTCTATCGAATGCGCGTCGCCGGGTGTTAGACATAACATCCCGGTGCTACTATGAATGCTGCATCAGCTCCGGCCGCCCAAGGCGAGTACCAACTAGCACGATGTTATAATATAAGGTGTTGATACAGCATGCATAACTACCTACTGCTGGCGCCTATAACAATGACATAAAAAAATACATGCAAACGCACGAATAGAGAACCTCCTCCTTTTTGGAAGTCGGTTAAAAATAACTAAAATTGCCTCTGGGGACTCCAAAGCTAAGGGTGCCCGCTTTTTAAACCGACTTCCAAAAAGGAGGAGGTTCTCAATTCGTCTGTGTATTTTTTTTGTATTTGATTTTCGGAGATCTCCGTCATTTATGAACCGATTTACAAAATTATTTTTGTATTCGAAAGAGTATTCCTTCCGAGGTGGTCTCATTGTCACCAAAACAGGATCTGATGATGAAAACCCTGAGAAATCGAGGGCAACCCTCGAATTTTATAGGCACACATTGCGTTTTCCATATATTTCTTGCAGCTGTTCTAGTATTTGCGTCTGATGACCATAACCTCATGTGACTGCGCTGATGTTGGAAGGTACAATTCCTCAACGGTTTGGAGTTGAAAGAAAATTCCTTCAAAATTATACGTACTGATAGATTGATAGTTGTATTCTTTCAGGTTATTAGGTTGACCTGATGATAGAAGGTAAATCTCATTAACCGACTTTAAAAAAATAGAGGTTCTCTATTCGTGGGAATCTTTTATTGTGTATAATCACCGATTACTCGAAGACGCCAGAACCGATAGGTATAGAAAATTCTTTTTTTGTGGGTGATATTCCCAGGGTGGTATCATGATAAGGAAATCAGGATCTGATGATGGCATCCCAGAGAAATTGAGGGCAACCTTCAAATTTTATAGGCACTTATTACGTGTTTCGTGCTTTCTCTAAAGCTTTTCAAGTATTCGCATCTACCAATCATCACTTCATGTTTTTTTTTAAAAGAAGCGTTTGGCGAGCAATTCATCAGTAAACGAAACATCGGAAAAAACTTTCCATGAGTAAACCTATGGTGTCACAGAATATTATACAGGATGTCCCTAAAAATTGTGTTAAGTGGAAGTCCAGAGATAGAGCACTCCTTGGGGTACCCGAATCACCCCCATTTATGTTTCGCGAAATTCACCAGCCGTGTTTTGTTCTTTTTTGTTCTCGAAAGTTCCATGCTACTCAATTAGTGATGTGGTTAAGATCAGTTGCAGATTTGATCGATAGATGTCGATAAAATAAAACAATGTTATACTTACTGTTTAACATTTCAATACAAAGATCCTAACATTTATACACAAAATTTATTTTGAAACGTGTACCTGTGTAACATTAAAGTTACATTACAGATGTTTTGTAGCTAATATAGAATCAAACTTTTACATAATAATTTTTACAGAGCGGAAAGAACAGTAGAAGTGCAAAGTAAGCGTGGCACGCCTGCGATTACTGCGCAGTGTGTCGCGTACTCTCAGATTTTCGATACCAGACAATACCAGTTGTGTGTTGACATTGCTTCGAGTCGCTAGTCTCTCGAAAATTATTTTTTGCAATAATATGCCGTATTGGTACATTGCCCGAATATTAATTAAGAAAATAAACTGTGACGTCTGTGTTGACGCATTAGTGACACATCATTTTCAGCCCTTCCACAAGTTTATAATAGCAAGAGATCGAGGTGGCTTATTGTATCCTTCGCCAGATGTGGTGAAGATAATAATATGTCAAACGGCTGAAACATTTAAAAAAAATGTTAAATTTGGAATTTTTAGAAAAGAAGTGGCCCTAACCATTGTAGGGACCCTTTTGTCCAACAATATTGCCTCCCATCAATTAGGCGAATTTCCTGCATCCAATCACGTCACTGATTTGATGAAGGCCATTGTTGAAAAATATATAAATGTTCGTATCCATCATTTATTGAAATTAAAAGTACGACTTTCGAAACGTCAGTTTTTAAACAAGTACGTTTTATTTCAAGGTCAATAAATAAAAAGTCAATTTAACTTCTCTATTATTTTAACTCCTTAGAATTTTCTAATATAAAAACTCTGGTAGTATTTATTTTTATTTATTCTAACCTGATTTTTATTGTTTAAAAACTGACGTTTCGAAAGGCGTACTTTTAATTTCAATAAATGATGTGCAACAAGTTTTATTTAACTTAAAATGTGCTTGTTACTTTAGTAGTATTTATTTGTTTGGGTTTGTTTAATAAATAGTTTTATTTAAGCAATAAAATATTGTATTTTATTTTGTTGTATTATTGTCTATTTATATTTATTATTAGGTATAATATTTGTTCATAATACTACAAACTTTTTTTTCAAAATAAATTTGGTATCTATCGATATCGATGATATAGATAAAAGCTCATTGTGTCACTTCCTTGACCGAGTAGCAAAAAATATAGACCAAGGACGCGAAGATAATCTTTATCGCTGCAGTCATTAAGTTCATAATTGCTTCCATTGAAAATACTGCCATCTATGGGTGAGTAGCGGAATTTACTTGGCATTTGTTTCTAGTTTCGCCGTCCCCGGAGAATAAAATGATAACTGCAAAAACACAACTTTTCAGGAAAAATAAAAAACTGATTTTTGACTATAACTTGCCAAGCAATAGACGTAGAGAGATCAAAAAAAGGCTCAATATTAGCAAATTTTTTAACCTTATAAAATGTTTAAAAATAGTTTTAATTAAGTTACACAAACTGAAGATATTTAAAATTTAAAAAGATAGTAGCATTTGACTGCTGTCTTAATTCACTAATATACACTTATCATTTTATTCTCGTTACTTTTAAAAGACTGTAAGTATTGCTATAGTGCATTACAACAATATTCAACGAATAATGTGCGCCTAATATACGGAAAACATAATCAGTTACAATTTTCTCGTTAATATTGGACATGCATTATTCGGTAATACAACCATGAACTTTTATTCTGGGGTATTTATAAAATGATAATGCCGTTCATCAATATTTCGCCGATGATGTATTAGGCTCCGTAGGTTTTAAATATGGCATAACAATAAAACTATGGTAATGGCAGTTATAATTTTATTCTCCGGGGACGGCGGTTTGATTGCCGATTACAAAACGATGTATAATTATTTCTGCCTAAAGCAAAAAGAAACCTATACTAAGAGCAGGAAGGTATATTTTAAAATGTAGAATCTGTGAGTTATGCTAGTTGTGATTGGAATTTAAACGACCAATCAAACGAATTGTTTATATGTAGTGCAGTGTATGATTGATGGTTTGATTGTGTTAGTTTGGCGACACTGGTTCCGATACAAATTTCGTCGCTTGGCATTTCTACCTGTTTTTTCTGTTCTGTGCTTCTAGTAGTATGAAATGTACCTACTCTCTTTTAATAAACAGTAATAATAATAATCAACGCCTATAGACACGTAAACGGTCTATTTTATATGTAGTCATTGTACTTTACCTTCAAATATCTCGATAACGTGACACTTTGGGGTACCATGTTCCATAACATTTTTTTCAACACACTTGCTCATAAGTGGCTCTAATTTCACCGCAATTAGGCATATAATGACACCTGTAATCAAACTGTGAATTTTACATTACCATTATTCACAAGTGAGTTATAGGCTTTTTTTAAATATTTTTTGGTTGAGTTGCTTTGTTCTTAAAAAAGTTTCGATACTAAAAAGATTGTGTTCAATAGGTACTACAAATAAATTAATGTACCTATTTCTTGCTCATTTCATGCAACTTCGAATTTAAATAGATAATTTCAACTTGTAAATACGTTTTCAATAAATAAAACTTTTGTTTTCTCTGTAATAAAAAAAAACTTTGAATTCCTCATTTTGTACGTGGCTAAAACGCTGTCCACAAAAAGCAAAAAAAAAAAAGACGTGTGGCACTCGGAGACTGCCGCGGTAAAGCTATTGCATAGCATTTTTTATCAACTTATGCAATTATAATTATTTATTTATTTTATTAATGCAGTATTTAAATATATTTAAATACTGCATTAATAAAATAAATAAATAAATATAGTATTTATACTTACACTTTTACTAATCATCCTCATCTTTTATAAAATGTCCTTTTACGTCTCATGTCGCGCCTTGGCGACAACTATTTTTGTTGGCAGCCTTATAATCGATCTTATTCGATTTATTAACTTTGATTTTGCTGTTTTAAAATATAAAATCTAATAATTTTTCAATGTTTACTTTTCATCTGACATTACGTCAGTTGTCAAGATGTCATTTACTTTTTCTTTTATTTTGTGTCATAGTTTTTCTTAGTGGTTAGAGCTATGAAGGTTACATTTGATTTATATAATTTATTTTATTTTTATTAATACATTATGTTAGCTCAAATAATGTAATTTATTGATAATTTCTATTAATAGTATCTTATCTTACGCTTATAAAATTAATTAACACGCTCACAGAAATTCTTTGAGGAAGTTTTTGACTGAATAATACAGGCCGTTTTAAATACAGGCAACTCACAATTTTTGATTTCAAGAAATTGTCAAATGTCAGTTTGTTAGGTTTTTATTTTCGTTACGGAATTTCTGGATTCGGTCCCCACGCTCAAGGCCCGCGATAGAAGCTATGCAATAGCTTAATAAAATGAATGTATATAGAGTACTAACTCATTTTCTTTCACTATTTTTTCGTGACTTTCTTCATTAATAAATGCACTTTGTTTATTCATATAAATTTAAAACACTTTGTACACAAATTATACGAGTTCAGATATTCACTGTTGTACATAGATGATAAATACCTATACACCTATATACTTTCTCACAAACAGCTGATTACGGTAGTTTTCCAGTACAACCAATGCCACCTAAAGGCGGGTTGCTGAACTAAAGAGACAAGCGTGATATTTCAAAAAGTCATTGTCAAGTGTCAATTTGTTAGGTTTTTATTTTCGTTACGGAATTTCTGGATTCGGTCCCCACGCTCAAGGCCCGCGATAGAAGCTATGCAATAGCTTAAAAAACCTCATTCAGTCTATGGCCGATCGCCATTGCTAGATGCGCGCGCAGGAAAACTGATTAATTTTTCCCGCCATGGCGAAATTTTTTTCACAACTCATTTTAACTGTTGAAAATGATTTTTTTGTGTTATTTTCTTAACAAGTATGTTGAAAAACGTCGTATGATACACGTGTGTATTGATGATTACCGTCCTCGGCTCTCTTAAGACCCTCACCTAACGGCTCGGGCCTCAATGGCGCCTCAGCGGTAATCACCAACGTTACACACTTATACCATAATGTACTATTGTTCGTCTATATGTCCTCTATCCATACATACCACTTTCAACCTGGGTCGCGATTTCGAAAAAAAATCGAAATTTCGGTGGGTCGATATGCCAGCTTCCATACAAAAAAGTTCAAACACCTTTTTTTTTTTTTTTGGGGGGGGTGGGAAATCATCAAATAACCGGGGTCCCGCTCTTGGGCAGAGCGAAAGGGAGTGTCAGACTTCTACTGACTAAAAACCACCCATGTTCCTTCTTAGCCCTTCATGTCGAGGCCGCGGTATCCCTTGCGAACAACCCGCAGCCTCGACAGGCGTTGGCCCTTGCGGGCCCCTTCCATGTTGCTGACATCTCTTTGAGGCGCGCGTGGAACACGAACGCGCCGTCGACACGGCCTGTCGTCGTCATAAGACGGACGGACGGCGAGCTTACCCATCACTCACCGTCCACAGGCCCGCGTCTACGGTGGCCGGAAGCCATCACGTGGCCCCCGACGCCCGGATCGCCTCCCGCGGCGGCTGGGACGAGAGGTTCTCTCCCTCTCACGTTCCGCCACCTCCTTCGCTAGCATCACTGTTTCGCAGAAGGAGGCGACGGCGTCCCATTCCTCCTCGTTCCGGACCATGGCTTGCACCAGGGCCGGACGCGAGAGGTCGCCGCCGCCGATAGCCGCTACGAGAACACGGCGGGGCTCCGCCCAAGCGGGACACACCTCCACGGTGTGCTCCACCGTGTCCTCCAGCCGGTCCTCACAATGGTGGCATCCGGGCGTTTCCTTCCCGCCTGATTCGGTGCAGGTACCTCCCGAAACAACCGTGTCCGGTGAGTACCTGCGTCAGACGGAAGGTGAGGGCGCCGTGGCGCCTCTCCAGCCACTCCTCAAAGAGGGGACTTACCGCCACTATCGTGGCGTGCCCTGCACGGGGTTGCGACAGTCGCTCTCTCCATGCCCCCATGAGATCGCACCGGAGGTCTGTCCGCTGCGCAGCAATTAGCCGTGGCAACGGAGTGACCTCCCGGTGCAGCGCCTCCGCGCGCCATTCATGCAGGCGCGCGAGGACTATCGCCTCCAGATCCCATGGCGGCAATCCGGCAAGGAGGTTCGCCGCCTCGCGGGAGATCGTGCGGTACCCACGGACTAGCCTCACAGCTATCACCTTTTGGGGCGCGTTCAGGTAATGGGCGGCCCGCTTTTTCAAAGCACTCGCACACACCGGGGCCCCGTAAAGGGCCATGGACCGCACGATCCCAAGTTCAAACCCCTTTGGTGAAGATCCGATGAAGAAGTTCGGAGATAGGCAAGGGAACTTCTCAATAAATGATAGCAAGTGGACTGGGATTGCTGAAATCTCAAGTTTGTCTATTGTTTACACCAGTTCATAACATAACATCACGCCGGTACGCTGTAAAGGGGTAAGCACATGTGAACCCCTAAAAAGTGAAAAATAAAAACTTTTTAACAAAAAGTATAGTTTGGAAATCTGCATGGGTATCAGCCATGACTTGCAGCAGAGTATTAAAACTGATATTGAATGCGTAACGGGCTGCAAGACTTCATTTGAACTAGGGCTGCCTCGATACGCCTTTTTGCCGATACGATACCGATACCGATACTTTTATAAAAATATTGGCGATACCGATGCCGATACCGATACGCTTAGTGAAATAAATAATAAAGGTAAAATAATAAAACACAAGTCAGGTTAATTTTTTAAATTATTGGTTGGGGAAAAAGTCTTTTCGCATGTATGAACTTGTAATAAAATCTCTAAATCGCTATACTATTTGTATCTGGCTGGTTTTGGTATCATTGAAAGTTTAAATTTTAAAGAACTTAATTCCAAATTCAAATTAGGAAAATGTGTGATTTTCATTTGTTCTTCGTACCGTCAAGATGAGTGAATCTAATGAAGAAATTCGATACATTTTAAAATTTTACTACAAAAAAGGTAAAAATGCAACGCAAGCCGCGAAAAAAATTTGCGATGTTTATGGACCTAGTGCAGTGTCTGTGAGAGTAGCACAAATTTGGTTTAAGCGTTTTCAATCCGGAAATTTTGATGTCAAAGATGCACGTCGCTCTGGTCGCCCTGTTACGGATAAAATGGATGCTATTTTTGAAAAAGTGGAGCAAGATAGTTACGACGTAGCTGAAGAACTGGAAATTGACCACAAAACAAGTTTGGCGCATTTGAAAAAAACTGGGTACACAAAAAAGCTCGACATTTGGGTAGGTACCTCACGAGCTCACTGAAAGAAACCTAATGAACCGTGTAGGTACTCATTTGTGATTCTTTATTACGATGTAATGAAACCGAACCATTTTTGAAGAAGCTGATAACTGGTGATGAAAAGTGGATCACGTACGACAAGAACGTGCGAAAAAGGTCGTGGTGAAAGGCCGGTCAGGCTTCACAGACTGTGGCGAAACCGGGTTAACTCGCAACAAGGTGATGCTGTGTGTGTGGTGGGATTGGAAGGGCATTATTCATTATGAGCTGTTACCACCAGGCAGGACCATCGATTCTGAACTCTACTGCGAACAACTGATGAGATTAAAGCAAGAAGTTGAGAGAAAGCGGCCGGAATTAATCAACAGAAGGGGTGTGGTTTTTCATCATGATAACGCTAGACCTCACACATCTTTAGCCACTCAGCAAAAGTTAAGAGAGTTTGGCTGGGAGGTGTTAATGCATCCGCCGTATAGTCCTTCCTTGCACCTTCAGATTTCCACCCGTTTCGGTCTCTTCAGAATTCTTAAGGCAGTGTCAGGTTAACATCACGAGAGGACTACCAAAACCACTTGTCGCGGTATTTTGACCAGAAGTCCCAAAATTTCTATAGCAATGGGATCATCTCCCTACCTACAAGATGGCAAAAAGTTATCGAACAAAATGGTACCTACATACTTTAGTTAAATGTAAATAAACTATATTAAAAAATTGTTCACGCCTACCGCTAGCGCCACCTGCCGACAAGGTGCTGGACTCGGTGCGTGAGCGCTGTGGTGAAGACATTTCAACGCCGCCTGGTTCGTCCACTGGCCGCCGCGCGCACTGGCGCTGCGCGCTGCTGCGTTCATTCCACGCTCCGTTCACTCAGTCATCGCTCATTCATAACGTCTATAAAAGCTTTTGTTTGTATAAAATCATTCCTTTTTACCTCACATCCACCATCCAGTACAGACCCCAACCCAATCTGCAGTCTGTAATTACATTTTGATTCAATATAATGTAAAACCATAACGATAGCTTCATTTAAACAACCGGGAACAGACCTCATCCTAAACATTTTGGTCCTACGAGACGGATTATCAATCATACCAGCCGGAAGAAGACTCCACATACACGGTGCCGACCACGTTGCGGGCACGTTGCGGACCTTCGACTCGGACTGGAGCCGGGCGCTGAAGACGTTAGCTGGCTGTGAAGACGATCGACCGAGTGCAGCGATCATCACAGCTGGTCCAGTGACCCAGCAATAACTTCATACAAGAGGAAAAGGCGAAGGCGTAAGAAACATAACGGTCAGGTCTCTGTTCCCGTCCCGTCCGTCCCACCCGTCCCATCCATTCAGTTGCGATTTGTGTTAAAGCTGTGTTTCGTTTCAGTTCACGCGAGTGTGGCAGCCACGTGGTCCAGGTGATATTTGCATGTAAGTAACTACACCACATCACACCACACCACATAACGCTCATCCATATTCCGTCAGAATGTCGGTTAAAGCAGTAGACGAAGTTTTGTCCGAATTAAAGAAACGAAGGGGTAACATTAAGGGTCGGTTAACCCAGTTTAAAAATTACGTAGAATCGTTCGCGGGAGCTCACTTAACAGCCTTACAAGCAGCGGAGCTAACTTTACGTGTTCAAGCCGCGAGTGAATTATACGATAAATTCGACAACGTAGAAAATGAAATCGAACTACTCCTGCCGGAATCAGAAACAAACGCAAATTTACAATACATAGAATCATTAGAGGCAATATATTTTACGGCAATAGCCAGTGCGAATTGTTTGATTAAAAACGCGGAAATTAAAAGTCGACTTCCAATTGCATCAGAACCACGTGTCAATATTAAATTACCAGACATAAAATTACCTGCCTTCGATGGAGCCTATGATCACTGGCTAGAATTTAAACATTCATACGTAACCATGATTCACAATCGTTCCGATCTAGACGAGATTCAAAAGTTCCATTATTTGCGGTCAGCCCTTGGTGGAAGCGCGTTACAGGTGATAGCAGCTTTAGAATTCAGCCCTGCCAACTATGTTCATGCATGGGAGTTATTAGAAAGCCGTTATCACAACGAGAGGTTATTAATTAATAATCACGTAAAAGCGTTGCATAATATTCCGTCATTAAAACAAGAATCGCCATCGCAAATAAGGAAATTAATTGATACTATTTTACGTAATCTGCGCGCTTTAAGTTCACTGAATGAACCCACAGTTAATTGGGATACATTAATAATTTATTTAGTGGTCAGTAAGCTGGATTCGTCTACGGAACGCGAATGGGAAAGTCACATCGGAGCCACGTGTTTGGGTTCACGAGAAAAAATAAAACTTAGCGATTTAATAACGTTCCTCCGAAGCCGAGCGGACACGTTGGAAATGATCGGCGCGAACCACGTTAAAGATAAAACGCCTCATAGCGATTTTAAACATCAAAACGCAAGCGAGAAGCGTAATTCACATCGCGTACATAGCTACACATCTACTTAAGCGACGCGCTATAATAATAACCGTGGTGATACAAATAATAAATGGGATTTACCCAAGTGTGTCCTATGCAAAAGGGAACACTCATTGTACTCGTGTATAGCCTTCCTTAACATGTCCGTGAGAGACAGAATTAAATTGATTAACGATAATAAGATGTGTGCAAATTGCCTACGAACCGGTCACGCGTTAAATCAATGTAGATTCGGGTCGTGTAAACAGTGTTCAAACAAACATAACAGTCTGCTACATGTGGATGAGAAAGGTAACAGCGTCTGTGTGCGTTCTCAATCGCACGAAGAGATTGAACGCGCACACAGTTTAGCGACATCAACCTTACATTCCAACGACTCGAGCAGCACTGTCACGTGTGAAGCAAACACTACCGAATTTAAATTAATAAGTACTGTTTTGCTTTCTACGGCGTTAATTGAAGTAGCTGATCATAATAACGTGTATCACACGGCTCGCGCGCTTCTAGACAACGGAAGTCAGAACTGCTTCATAACAGAAAAACTAGCAAAGAAAATAAATGCGTTATATATACAGTCCACTATTCAAATCTCGGGTGTGGGACAATCGGTCTCGCAATCACAGCATTCATGTGACGTCACAATACGTGCAAAATTAAGCGATTTTAATACCAAGCTTCGTTGTTTGATCTTGCCATGCATAACATCCAGTTTGCCTACGATGAACATCGAAGCCGGTAATATACGTATACCTGAGTTCTTACAATTAGCAGATCCGACGTTTAACGTTAGTTCAGAGATTGACTTGTTGATTGGCGCGGATAGATTTTGGGATCTTCTAGAAACGGACAAAATACGTCTAGCGAGTGGTCCATTCCTACAAAACTCAAAATTAGGGTGGTTGTTGTCTGGTCCTGTGTTCGCGAGGAACCCAAAGCCTGCTCACGTTCGTTGCCACTTCAGTCAGGAAATCGATAAACAACTCCGGCTGTTTTGGGAACTCGAAAACATTCCTTCATCATCATGCGTACCCCTAACAGATGATGAACGCACATGCGAAGAAATATTCAATAATACAACAAAACGCGTTGAAAACGGTAGATTTTCGGTTCGTATACCGTTGAGAGAAGCACCAGATGCGTTGGGTGATTCTTAAACGTCAGCGACGAAACGATTTCTGACTTTAGAGCGTAAACTCAATCGTTCACCAGAATTTAAACGTTTATATTCTAACTTCATGCGTGAATACAATGACTTAGGTCATATGTCCAAGTTAGAGACTTGTAGTCAACCAAACTATTACCTTCCACATCACGGTGTTGTTAGGGAATCTAGTTCAACTACAAAACTACGCGTTGTCTTCGATGCTAGTGCCGTTACTAGCTCGAATAAATCGTTAAATGATATTCAGTATCCGGGACCCGCGTTACAAAACGATATTCTCTCGATCTTGTTACGATTCAGACAATATAAATACGTAGCTTGTGCAGACGTGGAGAAAATGTTTCGTCAAGTTTTTCTCCAGCCTGACCAAAGGTCACTGCAATTAATATTGTGGCGGGATAACCCTTCAGATCCGTTATATACATATCAACTGAATACAGTCACGTACGGAACTGCGTCAGCTCCATACTTAAGCATGCGCTGTATTAGACAGTTAGCATTAGAACGCGATAATTCCGAGGCATGTAACTTACCAGATATAAAACACAAACAAACCTGCTTACCCAATATTCAACACGAAGACATAATCAACTTCAATAAATACGCGTCATTCACTAAGCTTATACGAATAGGTAGCTACGTACTTAGATTCATAAATAACTCACGCCTCAAGTCAGCTGACCGAGCCAGGCGACAAACCGGTTTCTTAACTGTTGACGAGTTGAACGCCGCGCAAAGAACGTTAATTAGACTCGTACAAAGGAATTCTTTTCCAGATGTTTTAAATAACTTAGTTGCTCAAATTCCTATCAAGCGAAGTTGTAAACAATATAATAGGATTTCAAGTCTAAATGTTTTTATTGATGAACATAAAATAATTCGGGTTGGCGGTAGACTATGTAATTCGTCCGATTTTACCTACGATAAGAAACATCCGATTCTATTATGTAGTAAGCATCCATTTACAATTCGTTTATTTAAATACGAGCATGTACGATTATTACATGCCGGGCCTCAACTTCTATTAGCTACTATGCGTGAATGTTGGTGGCCGTTGAACGCTAGGAATCTCACTAGAAAAATAGTACACGAATGTGTAACGTGCACACGTAATCGGGGTAAGACATTAGCACCTATCATGGGCAACTTACCTCCCGAGCGCTTAGAACCTGGCTACCCGTTTATGCGAACCGGTGTAGACTATGCGGGGCCAGTTTTCATATTATCCAGAAAGGGCAGAGGTTCTAGACTCACTAAGGCATACATCTGTCTTTTCATTTGTTTTACGACTAGAGCCATGCACTTGGAACTCGTCACTAGTTTATCTACAAATGACTATATATTAGCATTAAAACGTTTTATTAGTAGGCGAGGTACGCCTCGCACTATCTTTTCTGATAACGGTAGAAACTTCGTGGGCGCGGAAAAGGAGTTTCCTTTATTCTTAGAGAAGGAATCGGAAGCCATCATTAATTACGCTTCCAATAATAGCATTGAATTCCGATTTATTCCTCCTTATTCTCCACATTTTGGCGGTCTATGGGAGGGCGGGGTGAGATCATGCAAGTATCACCTGAGACGCATAGTAGGTAACGCGCGACTAACTTACGAGGAATTTTCCACGGCTTTGACACAAATCGAAGCTGTCTTAAATTCCCGTCCAATGTCACCTCTTTCCTCAGACCCTTCTGACCTTACCCCCCTCACCCCCTCACACTTCCTCATTGGCCGACCGTTAACGTCGCCACCTTCAAGGAATGTTCCAGACCAGCCAACTTCGAGTCTGACACGCTACGAACGCATCGAGCAACTGCGGCAGCACTCCTGGCGGCGCTGGTCCACAGAATACGTTTCGGAGCTGCAACTGCGAACCAAGTGGAAGACCAGGCAGGAGGACATCACATTGGGCAGCCTTGTCCTCATCAAGGACGACCAGTTGCCACCATTAAAGTGGCGGCTCGGTCGCATTCTGCGTATACTTCCAGGAGGAGACGGCGTAGCTCGAGTGGCTGACATCCACACGGCTTCTGGGACGATCAGACGTGCCTTCTCCAAGATCTGCCCGCTGCCTTCACAACCTGTGAGCGACGACGCCTGACTTCATGCCGGGAACCATTTTGGAAGCAGCGCTTCCAAGGCCGGGGGCATGTTCACGCCTACCGCTAGCGCCACCTGCCGACAAGGTGCTGGACTCGGTGCGTGAGCGCTGTGGTGAAGACATTTCAACGCCGCCTGGTTCGTCCACTGGCCGCCGCGCGCACTGGCGCTGCGCGCTGCTGCGTTCATTCCACGCTCCGTTCACTCAGTCATCGCTCATTCATAATTTTCATAATCTTTAAACAACGAATAGCACCTAAATTTAAAATAGTAGAGCATTGCTCGAAGTACCAAGCTGTAGAGATTTTTAACAAGTTGCCTTCTGAGTTGAAGACCTTGATTTATAATACCCACTTGTTTAAAGCTAAGTTAACCTGTTGAACGTCCGCTAACATTGCTTGAATGTCTTATGATCCACCGCACCGGGTGCTCATAAGGACGCTCGAGGACTTAAAGGCCTTTTTAATAGAAAAATGTATATATAACATTATGAACTAATGCCACACAATAATAAATGAAAACTTTTGACATTACTTAAAATCTCTTGACATAATATTTAAATCTGTTTGACATTATATATTAAAACGGTTTAGACATTGTATTTTAAAACTGTTTGACATACTATTTCAAAACTGTTTGACATTTTAATTATATTGTTTTAAAACTGTTCTGACACTGTATTTTAAAATTCCTTGAAATTGTAATTGTAATTATTTTGGAACTGTTTTATGTATTTCAAAACTTACGACATTTTATCTGAAACTGCTAGGCACTATATTTTGAAGTTTACGGAATGTTAATTAAATTCATAGTTCTTAGAATTTTATGTAAATTGCATGTATATTCAACACAATGTAAATTGTTCACGAATAAATGAAATGAATGAATGAGTGTTTTGTGAAAATATTATTTGAGCCCGAAAAACTTTTTTGACAAAAATCTTATCAATGTTAATTTTAATTACTAAAACTATACCTAATATCAACCTGTCTGTATTTTTATAATAATAGGTTGGGGAAAAAGTTTCGTCGCATTTTTTAAGAAAATTCATAACATTTTTGTTTAGGATGAGGTCTGTTCCCGGTTGTTTAAATGAAGCTATCGTTATGGTTTTACATTATATTGAATCAAAATGTAATTACAGACTGCAGATTGGGTTGGGGTCTGTACTGGATGGTGGATGTGAGGTAAAAAGGAATGATTTTATACAAACAAAAGCTTTTAATATTCCCATTTTTTTAAAGTAATCTCTGCATGAGTCTCGCTGTGAAATTTTGACTATAGTCCTTATGGCTCGTTTCTGTAAGATGAAAGCTCTCTGCCAGTTTGAACTATAACTATTTCCCCAGAGCACGATGCTATACCTTATCCTAGACTCGACCAGGGCATAATATACAGCCTTTAACTGTTCTATATTTAACTCATCCCTAAGGCTCCTTAGTGCGTAACATGTTGACGATATGGATGAATCAATGGCAGCAAGCTCCGGTTTCCAATTCAAATACGAATCAATGTTAATTCCTAAAAATCTAACCTTATCGACTAATTCAATCTTGTCTCCATTTATTTGTATGTCTAATTTCTCTTTATTACGAGTCGTAGTCTTAAATAATATGAGGTTGGTTTTGCTTGTATTTAGTAGTAAATTGTTGGCTGTAAACCATTCACAAATTTTTCCTGTAATTATATTAATATTTAATGTCAATTTTTCTATGTCTTTTGCCCCAATTATTATGTTTGTGTCATCAGCGAAAACAACAAGTTTCTCGTTTGGATGAGTTTTATTTAAGAAGTTTAGTAAATCATTAGTAAAAATAATATATAGTACAGGTCCTAAAATTGAGCCTTGAGGTACACCACGTTTCATATATGTCATTTTTGACTTATAAGTCACTTCGTGATTGTTCTCGTCTGTACTTTTAATTTCTACATACATTCGTCTGTTTTGTAAATAAGAAGTCATAAGTTGTAAAGTCTTGCCCCTTATACCATAATGTTCGAGTTTAGTTAGAAGTAGTTCATGATCTATGGTGTCAAAAGCGGAACTGAGGTCAACAAATAGTCCTACTACTTTCATTTTCTCATTAAATTTGTTAATTATGTCGTTTATTAAAGTGTTCATTGCATCCAAAGGTACCAACCAAATTGTCTCAGATTGATAATTTTATTAATACCTAAATGTACCATCAGTCTAGTTTTAATATTTTTTTCAAATAGTTTTGATAAGGTGGGTAATAAGGATATGGGGCGGTAATTTTTTGGATCGGTCTTAGTGCCCTTTTTAGGGTTCCGTAGTCAACTAGGAACCCTTATAGTTTCGCCATGTCTGTCTGTCTGTCTGTCTGTCTGTCTGTCCGTCCTCGCTTAATCTCTGTGACCGTTAGCACTAGAAAGCTGAAATTTGGGACCAATATGTGTATCAATCACGCCGACAAAGTGCTAAAATAAAAATTGGAAAAAAATGTTTTATTAGGGTAGCCCCCCTATATGTAAAGTGGGAAGTGTTTTTTTTTTTAATTTTAACCCTAATGTGTGATATATTGTTGGAAAGGTATTTAAAAATGAATAGGGGTTTACTAAAATCATTTTTTGATAATGTCAATAATTTCGGAAATAATCGCTCCAAAAGTAAAAAACAAAGCGTCCCCCCCCCTCTAACTTTTGAACCATAAGTTTAGAAAATACGAAAAAAATCTGAAAAGTAGAACTTTATAAGGACTTTCTAGGAAAATTATTTTGAACTTGGATGGAAACAACAGATGGAAACTGCAGTTAACCAATATAATTTGGTCCCTGAATCGTATGAGCGCCTATACAATCCAGAGGTCAAGTTTCATTTGCCCGTATTTTTTTTTTAACTTCGTTTACATAATATTTTATTATCTACGGAACCCTACACTGAGCGTGGCCCGACACGCTCTTGGCCGGTTTTTTATATATCGGAATCACTTTGGCCAACTTTAGCTGATCAGGAAAGATTGACTCTTCGATGCATTTATTGAAGAAATCAGAAAGAGGAGAAGCTAATATTTCTATATTGTCCTTTAAAATTGCTATTGGTACGTCATCGAAGCCGCAAGAATGTTTATTAGCAATTTTCTTAACCAACTTTGTAATTTCGTTTGGTGTGGTAGCTTTGAAAGTTATATCGCTATCAACTCTGTTCGTTGATTCGATCAGAAAATGCATTGCTGTGTTTTTATCTTTATTCGTTGTCGGTGATTTTAATACAAAACTGTCGCTAAAAATATTTGCTATATCTTGAGGATGATTAATTACTTTATACTCCAAAGCCCGCCTCTCGTTTGTAAAGTATCATTGACATCCATCGACGAAGTTTGCGTTCTTGATGAAGAAAGCCAAATTGTATATGTCCGTGTTTGTTCTACATTTGTTTTAAGTCTTCTACTAAATCTTAGGATTTTCATTTCGCGTATTCCTTTTTGGTCCCTCAGTTCACACGCACATAAATTGTAGGTATTGCTTGTAACAAAATTGAGGACGTACAACATTAGCTGATGGCATGTGTTAGAAATAAGAGAGAGAAGAATTGGAAAGAGAGCATTCCTTGAACATATTGGACATAGGTTTAATTCAAACAATTTTGTCAAGTCCCAAATCGAATTTAGCAAAACAACTCTGTAGTTTGGCTGTAGTGAATACGTAATTATTTTCATGGTATTTTTATATTTTTCTGTATTCCATTTAGTGCATGATAGGTATATAGTTTAAGATACAATGGGGTTGACGTATCCTTGTGGATAAAAACCGCCTTATCTTGTAGAAAAAAACATAAAAATAACCGAGTTCAACAAAAAATAAAACACAAAAAGTGAAAAACAACTTTAGAAGCAAAAATCAGCTTAGTTCTGAAGTCGTTGGCAAAAAAAATGAAAAAATCAAAACAAAAGTCACCGACTTTAAATTTCAAAAGCTGATTTTTGCTTCTAAAGTTTGTCACTTTTTTGTTTTATTTTTTGTTGAAATCGGTTTTATTTTTTGTTCCTAGGCTCGAAAGTGCTCATCCAACATGCCTCTTGCACCAGTCTTGTGAAACGGGATAGAACCGATGGCATATCAACCTGCCCGCCATTTAGGTTTTAGGTTTTACAAATGATATGGTGACATTTTAAACCCGGGTTTCGATGCGAATAAACTACATATCAATAGATTTCTTGTAATGAAAGAAATAAAACTGGCTAGGTAACAACTCCCAAATCCATCCACCACGGCAATTAAATGGTAAGTTTCTATGAAAAGTCAATTGCGTGAATCAATTTACTTGACACATGACAAGAAAACGATAATGTTTGCCATCATAGGTTTTTCAAAAGCACCCCATAAAGGGTGGAAAAAGAAGATCATGGTTGAATTTTGTATGAAAAATCTTACTGCGAGATTCAACTTGAAACTCATTACTAACACAAACGATTAACATTACGTGTGTAAAACAATAGACAAAAAAACCAGCCAAGTGCGAGTTGAACCCACGCACCAAGGGTTCTGTAAAAGCTTTTTGGTACTACTATACCTACTTAAAACTGTTTGACACTACACTTGAATTTCTTAGAATGTTAACAAAATAATTCATAGTTCTTATCATTGTTATTAAATTGCATGTATATTATATTAAATTCAACTAAAGAACAGGGTCTTGACTGACGGATGGGCATATGGACAGACAGACGGAAAACAAAGTGTACATGTGTGGTCTGTTCTCCATCTCATTGACGCACATGCTCCTCTGAGGGCCGTCCGTGTTAAACGCCCTCCGGCTCCATGGATAACCCCAGGAGTCAGGATGGCAATGAGGCGGCGGGATAGGACTTTTAGAAGATATAGACGGGATCGCAGTGAGGACAACTGGAAACTGTACAAGTTGGCTAGAAATTGCTGCAACCAGATGGTAAGGGCATCTAAACGCCGATACATTTGCGAAAATATGTTCTCTATTCTTCACCGGCTGATATCTGGAAGTTTCTCAAAACGATTGGCATAGCAAAGTCTCCCTCTAGTATTTTACCTTCTAATCTGTCCTTGAATGCTCTAAACAAGCATTTTTCAACGTCCGCTACGCTACCTGTTGATGTTAAGAATAAAACGATTCATGATATTACTTCCAAGCCAAAATTACCTCCTGACTCTTTCTCTCCTGTGACTGACCTTGAGGTCCTAACATTTTTTACTTCAATCAAGTCTAGGGCTGTTGGCTGTGATGGGATCAGGAGAACAATGAAGATAACATATTATTCCTACTGTTACTCATATTATCAATTTTTCGCTTTATACGGGTGTGTTTCCAGTTTTGTGGCGTTAAGCTTAGGTACATTATCCCTCTTCCAAAAATTCCCAGTCCCAGTTTGCCAAATCACTACAGACCGACCTCCATTCAAGGGAGAATGGAGATCGGTCTGTAGTGATTTGGCAAACTGGAACTAGAACTACCAGCGGTTTCATTTATTGTCGTATTGTCGGCACCACCCTGTATATGTACTTATGTTTACAAAATGGTTTTATTCTTATTTTTTGTTTTTGTACTCTACCACAGTGCTGTCCTATTTGACCCAAAGGTTGACTGGTAGAGAATGGCTTGTGGCATTAGTGCGCCTATGTACCACTTTTGTACATGAAGTTTAAATAAATAAATACATAATTATAAGGGTTCCGATTTTGCCGATCGGAATCCTAAGAAATTAAAAAATCACATTTTATTACGTACCTACAACAAATTCAGTAACCTATGCGAACAATTCACCCCCCCCCCCCCCAATCTATAAAAACAAAAACAATTAACACCCTCACCATACGGCTCGGGTGTTCAATCCGCCTCGAATGCAATAACAAACTTTCCGCACTTGTATCAAAATGTACTATTATTTTATTATTTTCCACGATAAGGAAATCAGGATCTGATTATGGCTTCCCAGAGAAATCGAGGGCAATCCTCAAATTTCATGCTTTTTCTAAAGCTATTCGCATCAGTCATCACTTCATGTTGACCAGCTGATGCTTGTGGATAATTCCTTAATAAAATATTACAGGGACACATAATTCAGACGTATTCTTTCAGGTTAAGGTTAAGCGTAAATACATAGTAAAAATATTTGTATAGGATATTACAACTAAAAATGGAAAAATAAAAAAAACTTTTTTGCAAAAAAAAAACCGACTTCACAAACAAAACAAACGAAATCAAACAGAAATGCCACCCACCGGACTTCAGAAGCTGATTTTTTTTCTGTAAGTAGTTTATTTTTCGCTTTTTTGTTCTTTTTTTTTCACTTTTTGTTTTTTTTTAAGTCGGTTTTTTTGCAAAAAAGTTTTTTAACCTTGTAGATTTTTTTTCTGTAAGTAGTTTATTTTTCGCTTTTTTGTTCTTTTTTTTTCACTTTTTGTTTTTTTTTAAGTCGGTTTTTTTGCAAAAAAGTTTTTTAACCTTGTATAGTCACCGTTATAGCTTGGATGTGTTCAGTTTTGAACTAGGGCATTGCATGATGATCGACTAAGAAATGGCGAGATCCGCATGAAAATCAAGGTAACCGATAGGAGGGCTATGTACAGCAATGGACGTAAAAACTTTTCATTGCATTTTATGTACTATAGATTATTTTGAGATGCGTGCTAACAGGCATTGGGAATGTGGAATGTGTAAATAAAATAAAAACATACAAATTATTTTTTTATTTATTAATAATTCTTCCTGCAGTGCTTAATAGTTGCTGACAATTTAAGAACGAGATCTTGCAGTTAACTTTATTATTTACATTTAATGTGTGCTAGGCTTGCTTCCTCTGGTTTAGTAATGGCACTATTTACTAATGTAAAGCGGTATTGGTTGCACTACTGAATATTATTATAATCATGTAAATTTAAACCATTGCAACAGGAATATTAAGTACATTTTCAATCAGAATATTCAAGTGGAGATTATATTATTTGAATACTATTTAGAACACAGTATCGTAGTTTATTTTAATGACTTCATCATACCCAATTCAAAATTTGAACGAAAACTTGGCAATTCTAACTTACAACGCTATTTTTTGGCAAACACATTAAATTTAAATGTTATACAAAGATAAGTAAAACAGAAATTACTTTTTTTTGTGTTATGCATTGCAATCACGGAATTAAGGTCGTGACTATCATACAGTCTTCTATATAATCTGAATTGTTCTATCGACCGGTAATCGGGACGTCAAACATTGATAAGTTATATGTTTTGGTTTAAACACTGACCGCAAAAGTATTTAAAAATCATCACTATAAATAAAGTATTAAAAAATAAGCTCCAAATATTCCAAAAACCAAAACTTAGTTTCTAGGCTAACAGACATTTTAGTCATTATATTTAATAATGAGTCCACTTGCAAGTTTTATTTGAAATGAGCAATATTTAGAAGTGGTAACACCTGTAAGTATGTATATATAAGGTTTTGGTCAGTGTATTTTGCTACTAATCGAAAAGAGTGTGTGAGTGATAGTGCTGTAATGAAAAGATTTGACACACAACTTTTTCTACACAAGGAGTTGGGTTGATACTTACGTCATAAGTTTAGGAGAGCTATGTTTGCTACACAAAAATGTTTTATTAATATTATTATAAGTACCACATAGTAAAATACGCAATTGATATTAAAATATCTGACGATATTTTTCCAGTCAATTAAAGCTTTTCTATCAACATGAAAATCTTACAAAATATTAACTACAAAATTAAAATGCCATCAATTGTAATTATTATGTATAATTAAAAATTTATAATTTTGAATCCAATTGGTTGCTACTAAACTTCCTATCGTAAGTCGTTTCTTTTTACAAAATCGAAATTATAAGTAACTGTGATTATTATGTCTATACCCTATTTGCTAAAAAAATAAAACTTACCTTGGCAGCAAATTATTATATTATTATTATCGTCGCAGTACACAAAGTATATAAGATCGCGGTGTCATTTTCATTGTTGCATAGAATCTCGTTATTGAGTCAGAGATCATCGGCAGTGCACGCGCGACGACACACGGAATCTAAAATTCCTAGAGCGAGATTTATACATTGAGCAACACTCTAAAATCTCACTCAAATTATAATTATTTAAAGTTAACATAAGTAGGTATTTAGAAGCAAATAGTAACCTATTAAAACTAAAATTAGATAGGCATTATTTTAGTTTAGACATTTCCACCACTAAAATTTACAGTGACTGGACAACATGTTTAAATAAAGCAAAATTATAAATTGGAACTCATAAATCGCATAACATGTTGAGTACATTTGGATCAAGTTTGGTTATAAGCTATTACATAATAGTTTAACTATACGTTAGTGATTGAGGTACGCCATTGACAGTCTTTGATTTCAGGACCCCGTTTTCATACGACATTACTGTCTCCCGACCGTTCTCTGTAACCCTGTAAAGATAAAATAAGTTTAATGTAGTATAACAGTTTGTTTCCAACTTAAGGCTGTTGCGTTCGGCGGCGACCTCTCGCGCGGCGGCGACCTCTCGCGTCCGGCCCTGGTGCAAGCCATGGTCCGGGGCGAGGATGAATGGGACGCCGTCGCCTCCTTCTGCGAAGCAGTGATGCTAGCGAAGGAGGTGGCGGAACGTGAGAGGGAGAGAACCTCTCGTCCCAGCCGCCGCGGGAGGCGCTCCGGGCGTCGGGGGCCACGTGATGGCTTCCGGCCACCGTAGACGCGGGCCTGTGGACGGTGAGCGATGGGTAAGCTCGCCGTCCGTCCGTCTTATGACGACAACAGGCCGTGTCGACGGCGCGTTCGTGTTCCACGCGCGCCTCAAAGAGATGTCAGCAACATGGAAGGGGCCCGCAAGGGCCGACGCCTGTCGAGGCTGCGGGTTGTCCGCAAGGGATACCGAGGCCTCGACATGAAGGGCGAAGAAGGAACATCTCGCTCTGCTCAAGAGCGGGAGGGGTTATTTCCCACCCCCAAAAAAAAGCTGTTGCGTTGCTCAAATCCCAAAAACGACGTATGTTTAAAGAAATTTGTTGAGGAATCCTTCCGTACGATTTCCATATAAAAAATACATAATATACTTAAAGTCATCACAAATAATTCGTATTGTTTAAATTTTAATAAACCTTCACATTATTTAATAAAAAATCGCAGTATGTCTTAACCTAAATCGAATTTTGTCTCTGTAACGGCTGAATAGTTCGGTATGAATTTTATACCCAAAAATACGTAGTGATGTATTTAACAATCCGTATTGTTTATTTTCTCTGATTTGTAATAAAATTTTAAAATAATAAATTAATTCCCGACATTTTGAGGCAAATGCGGCCCAAGACCCGTCGCGCATACTTGGAACGCGCTGCGCCAGTGTCTCGATGACTGTTGTCACGGGTGGACTGCACGCATGTCATTACTTCACAAATAAAATTCAAAAGTTCACGTTTTTAATGTTTTCTGAATTAAAACATATTGTAAATTGTATAGTTATCAATATTTCGTAAAATAAGAACAGAAAATAAGTTTGTAAATATATTTAAAGAAGTTTGTAATTTCGTTTTGTTGTTTGCACCTATCATAGACTAAGCTGACTATCTATCTATATATATAAAAATGAAACCCGTTTTCCGTTGTCACGACTTGGCATGAAAACGGCTTGACCGATTTGGCTGATTTTTTTTTTTAAATGTTCGTTGAAGTTCAAGGATGGTTCTTACGGCGAGAAAAATTCGAATAATGGCCGGAAAAGCCCCAAAAACAGCCCTTTTCTTTTTCCCATACAAACGTTTTCTAACTAAAACGTAAAATCAATTTGAGCTTTAATACCGTACCCATAAAGTTCAAGTGTTAGTGGAGAGGTTCCGGGAAGGCAAAACAATTGAGTGACGTTCAGTTGTTCAGTCAACGAATGACAACTTCAAACAGACCATACGACATTATCACAATAATCACAAATAATTACTGTTTCTTTCCCAATAGAAAAACGATTTTTCAAATGGTGTTTGCGTATAATATAAAAATTAATTGCTGTTAGTTAGTCGCGCTAAAACTAGAGAACGGCTAGACCGATTTGTCTAATTTTCGTTTTGAAACATTTGTGGCAGTCCAGAGAAGGTGAGAAATTAGTAGTATGTAGGTAGGTAGGTAATAGGTAGGTGGTAGGTAGTTCGCACAACGCACGCGGGGTACAGCTATATTATATAAAAATGAATAGCTGTTCGTTAGTCTCGCTAAAACTCGAGAACGGCTGGACCGATTTGGCTAATTATAGTGTTGAATTATTAGTGGAAGTCCAGGGAAGGTTTAAAAGGTGAGAAAGTGGTAGGTAGGTAGGCAGGGTAGTAGGTAGAGTAGTAGGTAGGGTAGTAAGTAGGATAGTAGAGTAGGTAAGGTAGTCGGTAGAGTAGTAGGTAGGGTAGTAAGTAGGTAGGGTAGTAGGTAGGTCGGGTAGTAGGTAGGTAGGTAGGGTAGTAGGTAGGTAGGTAGGGTAGTAGGTAGGTAGGTAGGGTAGTAGGTAGGTAGGTAGGGTAGTAGGTAGGTAGGGTAGTAGGTAGGTAGGGTAGTAGGTAGGTAGGGTAGTAGGTGGGTAGGGTAGTAGGTAGATAGGGTAGGAGGTAGTAGGTAGGTAGTTGGTACACAGGCAGGTAGTAGGTAGGAAAAAGGGCATTGCAACGCATGCCGGGAACAGCTAGTGCCTAATAAACGTAAAGTGACGTGTGGCCGAGCTCTCCAAAACTATTGGTAAATTACCTACGTTTCTTAGTAGACATTTTGCTATATAGATATATCTATGATATTATTTTAATTTTGGACTGCCTCGTTGATCTAGTGGTCGTAAGCACGATGCTGAGCATGAGGTCATGGGTTTGATTCCCGGGTCGGGCTAAAGTGTTATTGGGTTTTTCCATCAGGAAATTATAAGTAACAGCCACGGAGTCTGGATTTGTGCCCGGTTGATAGCAATAGGCTCGCCCCTATTATATGGGACTTAAACATAACTGGCGAAATGTGGGTGTACTATTAGGTACACCTCTGCCTAACCCTTCGGGGATTACAGGCGTGATGTTATGGTATCTACTGGTGTTTATTGTTTTATCGCTTTTAACTATTTTGTCTTGAGAATTTCGTTTGATGGAAGATGAAGATCTGGATGACTGATGATGTCTCGTACCTAATGATGGACTCTCATACTACATGATACATTTTGAAGGTCTGATGAAGACCAGGTAACTGCTTATCGGTTCTCAGTCACGGAAATACTCAGAATGCTCCAACTTTCAGCTTTTATCTCATTGAGCAAGGATGCTAATAACATGATACATTTTGAAGGTCTGATGATGACCAGCTAAGTGCTTATCGGTTCTCAGAGACGGATGTATGTAGTTAGAATGACTCCAAGAGAAACAAACTATGTTAGGCAAATACGATGACCACTCTGCGACACATTTCTGTTCTTTGGTACGTTTTTCTGTAGTACAGTCGTTTGCCGGTAGGGGCCGAAAAATATACAAAAGCCAGTACAGAGGTCAAATCGTCAAAGTCATCGACTGCTGGGATCCCCTTAACTGTTTCAAATTGTTAAAATATTATAATGATGTCTATAAAGCTCTCGAGTACCTAATGCTATTTAGTTTCCTTCGCTGTACAGACGCTATTTATGACCAAGCGTCTAAAGCGAGGCGCAAGAACGGGAACGCCACCCGATGTCGACAAACGGGCAACACTAGCAGTGGCCATATGAACTCAATCGGTTGCGCACCTAAGTGGGCCGCTGCAAACTCAATTTGGAAAAATGTGGGTTAATCCCACACCTAAGTGTGAATCGTGATTGACGTGGTTACCTATTAAGGGTGGGTTGCACCATATTACTATAACGATAACCAAACCGTAACAAGCCATCAAATTGCTTGCTTTTGTTATGGTTTTATGACTTGTTACGGTTTGGTTATCGTTATAGTAATATGGTGCAACCCACCCTAAGTCATTTAACAAGACTTACCATCGATACGAAAGAAGATATTGATGGTCATAAAAATACGGCTATTCCGTCGGCTAATTACGCACTACAAAGTGGCGAACGAGATTAAGAACCCATTTTTTAGCCTAGTGTTTTCGTGTCAGTATCAGTGTCTCAAACTACGTTTACTTACGCTCATTGGCACTAATGAGTGTTGCATTTTATCATTGTATGTACCTATACTAAATTCTTACTTATACTTGTATAGTTGGTAATTAATGCAGTTCACGCTTAGATCTCGAGGGACAGTTAGCGCATCCGTCCCTAGTGTTTATCAGCGTGGTTGTGCATGCGATATTAATAACTCATGTTATGTTTAAAATCAGACAGCCGGCTCACCTACGCCTACGTAAGTCTGACTTCGAACTTCTTGCTACCGATGACCACTGCCAAGAAAATTCTGAGCGCCTAGGTCCACAGCATCTCCGGAGAGTGCCAAAGTGGAAATTACAGTTTTCATCTATATATTTTTAAGGTAGGTATTAAGAAAGAAACTATGCTTACTTCTTAGTTATAACCTTCTTTCCGTTGACGACCCGCGTGGTGGTTGTGGTACTCCTCATGTTGGCGCTGCCAGGTCCCGCTAATGAACTATTGAATGTAGAGAATGAAGTGAAAGTGTTCCCATTTGACGCGGCATGTGCAAATATGTCATCGAGTCCTTGCATACCGAACCCAAATGGGCTGAATAGGGATGAAGTTAGGGATGTGCTCGGGTGGCCTCGACGACCGTGCCTATGATGACCGTGTCCATGACCGTTGATTTCTGAAAATACAACATAAACACTTAAATAAAAGCACAACTGTACATAGAAATTAAGTCACTACTATAATTTTATCGTTATCTGTGTACTCCGTCAGGTCAGTGTGACTCGCATTAGCAAGCCACATTAAGTGAATATATGCAAGATAAGTTAATAATATGTAGGACATCGATCAGGATATAAATCGATCGACCTTAATTGCTGCAAGACATTAAAAAAGAATAGGGTAAATTTAGCAAAGTTTCTAAGTAATAATTATGCATTTACAAAAATAAAGCATTAAATTGATCTAAGTATTTTACCAGCAAATAAATCGCCGAATGGAGAACCGCCGAAGAATTCTCTGAAAACCTCTTCGGGGTCACGGAATGTGAACGGGAAATTAGGGCAGCCGAAGTCGTAATCGTCGTCGGGTGCTGAACGTCTGCCTCTACCGTTGTTCAACCCTTCTTTGCCGTACTGATCATACACTCGCCGTTTCCTTTCTGCAAAACAATGGCAAAAAATATACATATTCATTAACATAAATTGGTGACTTGTGCAGGGCTTTCGTCTTTGTAACGTCACCACGCATTGAGTTCAATCATTTGAACTAGAACATTTGTAGGTTTGTAAGTCGAGTCGAGCAAGTCTACGGGTGATCTCGATCACACACCGCAACGCAGCGGATTAAACAAAGTGATGTCACCAATGCACGAAACTTCGGCAGAAACGACCTTAACTGCGTCTGTGGCGAATTTCCTAGTAGCACACTGCTATGCGATCACGACTTGGATGAAAAGAAAAAACTATTAACGCACAAGTTCTAACTAGGCGTGATTTAAAATTACTCGGTAATTAAGTTTAATTTAAACAAAGATTCAAGGTTAAAGAATCAGTTTAACCACAAAATATATTATACAATATAAACAAGTGACTTTGATACGTGACCGGAAGGTTATTAACGAATGGCATAGGTCACGTAATTGAATATCAACACCTGCTTACTTAACGTGAAGTTCTTTCTAATAAAATACTTTCAATTTTCATAAAATGGGTTGCTCAATTACTATAACAGCAAACTACTGAGTACAAAATAAAGTTGAGGGAAATGTTGTTAATTTTGTAAGTATTAACCAAACTTCAACGGGTTAATCTGGATCTCCCAATTTAAAAGAAGGCATTATCGTAGTGACTCTTTATAAAATATTTTTGTCAGGGTCAGCGTCGCATTTAGTTCGTTATTCAATAATTAAAAAGCAAAGCATGTAAGTAGGTAAATAACGGCATAAACAATTTATAAACGAAATTAACGTTTAGAAATCAAGTCAAGCTTGAGTATACTATGAAACAAAGTTAACTGAATTTTGCTGAAGTTTGAAGAGTTAACTTGGTAAGTATTCATAGGAATTTAAAGCCAAGGTAGATTTTACGTGGGTGATTATGGATTTGCAACAAGTGCTATTTTTAGTAGATCAGATACGTACTAGCGTTCCGCCCCTACTTTGCGTCGGCGCCACCTACTGATGTGGCGACATGTCAAAACTTCGAGATGTCTGCGCTATATTTACTTTAAAAATGTATTATACAAATTACCGAAATGAATTCTGTAAATGATTTTAAAAACCGCACCAAAAATAATTGAGTAGTTGAGAAGAACGAAGCGGACATACAGACAGACACGAAATGCTACTTTGTTTTGTACTATTTATAGAAGAGGACGCAATTCTAAAAATGATGTGTTGTGTGAATGGCGAATGCTGATTAGTATAAATATTATGAAGACTAGAGGATGTGTGAGAATTCTGTTTTTGGAAAAAACATTTAGCATGTTGTGTGTTACTCATTTAAAGTAGTGTTGGGATTGTATCCGGATAAATACTCAAAATGGATAAATACTCATAAATGTCCGTTTTTACTTGAGTATTTATCCAAAACAGCGGATAAATACTATCTCCATTTTTTGTAACGTAAATTTTATCAATTTACAAACAAAAGAATTGAAATAAATGAAATCCTGAAAAATTGAAATGTATCGTACTTTATTAATCACTTTAACAATTATGAAAAGCCTTTATTAACAATGATTTCACCCAATCATGAAAATGTTCGCCAATCACTATCCAAATCAGAAAAAAATATACGTATTTTGTGAGATACTTAAATAATTGTTATATATTTGGAGGGTATGAGGAACAGGAAGTAAAGTTCCTCATCCTCCATAGAAAAGGAAGGATCCTCCGACCAGACGTGTGTTGTGTCTGGTGGGTTAACTACCCGACATATGTAAGTCGGGATTTTCTATATTGGCTAATGTCGCGGTTTATGTTTATAGCGTGATGTAGGATTAGCCAATTAGTTCTCATGTGTTGCGATAGATGTCGCTGTCGCCACATCGCTCCCCTCCAAGACTGGAGGTCGATAGCAGGTTGAGTCTTGATCCTTGCCAAACCAGTGGGAGGTTTTAGTGAGTTGGAACCGAATGCCGCATTGTTTTCGGTGAGTCGAAACTGACTGCGGTGATGCCCCAGTGTGTCGGGGTGATGCTGCTGCTGCATAGTATGTACAGTGATGCAGTGCTGCGTAGTGGCTGGCTGCTGCGTTGACCAGGAGAGAAGTGCGTCTCTGCTTGCTGACCGGCCGAAGTGCAGTGTGCTGTGCCAAGGTCGCTGATGAGGTTGAGGACCAGGTATGCGCTTCCGCTGCAAGCTGGGGGTCAGGATACCCGATGAAGCCGTGGTTGCTGGATGGCGGTGTGACTCGCTGCTCGAAGGCTTGAGGAAGTGATGATGACGTTTGTAGTAGCGGCACGAAGGCTGCGCTGACGTTCGTGCTCGGGGTCACCAGTTTGGGGGGTATGAGGAAATGGGTGTAAAGTTCCTCATCCCCTATAGAAAATGGAGGATCCTCCGACCAGACAGGTGTTGTCTGGTGGGCTAACTGCCCGACATATATAAGTATACACATATGTATAGACATCAGTCAGCGCAGCCTTCGTGCCGCTACTACAAACGTCATCATCACTTCCTCAAGCCTTCGAGCAGCGAGTCATACCGCCACCCAGCAACCACAGCTTCATCGGGTATCCTGACCCCCAGCTTGCAGCGGAAGCGCATACCTGGTCATCATCCTCAGCCACATCAGCGACCTTGGCACAGCACACTGCACTTCGGCCGGTCAGCAAGCAGAGACTCACTGGAGCATAATGCAGCATCACCCCGACTCACTGGGGCATCACCGCAGACAGTTCCGACTCACCGTGAACTATGCGGCATTCGGTTCCGACTCACTGGAACCTTCCACTGGCCTGGCAAGCATCAAGACTCAACCTGCTATCGACCTCCGGTTTCGGAGGGGAGTGATGTGGCGACAACGACATCTATCGCAACACATGAGAACTAAAATGACAAATCCTGCATCGCGCTATCAAAGTTATCCGCGACATTGGCCTATATAGAAAATCCCGACTTACAGTTGTCGGGCAGTTAGCCCACCAGACACAACACCCGTCTGGTCGGAGGATCCTCCCTTTTCTATTGGGGATGAGGAACTTTACACCCTGTTCCTCACACCCCCTCAAAGACCATAAGCATCGAAATCTTTTTCGTCAAAAACTGTCAACATAATATGAAAATATAGATAAGTAGTGAGTGCGCTACTTTACTCACTTTAACAATAACAAAATCTTAGTTTTCACTACAATTATGAATATGTCGTCTATTTCTGTCAATATGAGAAGTTTGTTTACTACAATCATGAATCCAGTCAATCACTATAATCATAATTATGTTTTTCTGAAATCAATTACTATCACTATAAGATGCTTGTTCATCATTATTAGAATTCATCAATTCACAAACTGGAACACGCTTCTTGATTCTCTCAAATCCACTGATTCTTCATCAGTATTTGTCTGTACTGGACATGGTGATGGAACATCTTCATCATAACTGTCCCTGTCTGCCTTAACTTTCACGCTCTTTAACTTTGTCGTAGAACATATTCCTTTCCACCAGGTTAAAGGGCTGATTTCGTTACTGTTTTCCAAATAACGTAATTTTAATGTAATGTTTAGGAAAGCCCAACTAAATATACTAGCCATTCAATACGAAAAACCAACCCATGCGCAAAAATAATATTTATCCATCATTTTAAGTAAATATCCGATAAAAACGAGTAATAACGAGTATTTATCCATTTCTGATAAATACTCGAGTTTTTATCCACCGAGAATTTATCCTCCGCCCATCACTAATTTAAAGTTATTTCCGCAGCAAAGACTTTATTCATTGATTATTTTTTTATTATTATTATGGTCCGCTCTATTTTTTGTAGAGCCTTTTCGAAATTAAATGAAGTACTTATCAAATTGATTTTTATCGCCAAGTAGTATTGGCAAGTCTTTTTTTGAAAATTTCTAGAATGTAGCATCAATTTCATAGGTAATTACTTTTTGGCCGACTTCCGTGTTTCAAAAGTACCGTTACAATGACTCGCCAAATATAATGTTCCCATTTTATTCATCACCAAGAAGGTGATTCATTTCGTGCGTAGGAGGATATGTTTGTACATAACCTATGAATGTTTAACATAAAATGTTCCACGTTTATAAGAATTGGAATTAAACGAACTCCAGTAACACTTAGTTTTAATGTATCATGTATATTTGTGACACTCACAATACTTAGTGAGAAGTGTTAGAATGTCCTACGCATGTCAATAATGATGCAAATTTTAAGACATTCTACCTTGAAAGGGTCTTATGAGGTGAAAATGGGCATTACACCAACAGAATTTAAACATAACTATATTATTTTAATTATGTACATATCCTGGCTCTCAATAAGTTCTTCAATTCACACAATAGGGGAGTTGACAAAAAAAAAACTAATTAGTCCGTCAGATAAATTTACAAAAAATGGACACATACTTTTTCTGTTTTGCTCAATAACCAAAATGAAGACGATACAGTGGTTCGAAAAGTCTTGTGTCGCCACAGCGTGGTACATATTTTGCCACGAAGTGACGTCACAAACCCCCACTCATGATCTTTGGCACGTTTTATTTTCGTAAATTTTTAGGGTTCCATGTTGACCACGGTACCTACCGTGGTCAACATGGAACCCTTATAGTTTCACCATGTCCGTCTGTCTGTCCGTCCGTCCGTCCGTCCGCACTATGTATATCTCAAAGACTCTTAGTACTAGAAAGCTGTAATTTGGCATGTATATACAAATGAGTTACACCGACAAAGTGCTAAAACAATTTTTTTTAGGGTATGTTTAGTACATATTAAAGTGGGGATGACTTTTTTTCCCCTTACTCCATTGTGTGGGATGTCGTTGGATAGGTCTTTAAAAATATTGTGAGTTTGCTCAAACACTTTTTCGGTTGAAATACCTATTAATCTTTAAAGTGCAAATTTTGTTAGACACGAGTGTGGCTACCTAAACCACCTATTCGGGTTGTGTTTGGGCGTGTGAAAAAATTCATCGCAGTAGCATATATTACGAAAATAGAAGGAAAACTATCACAGCTAAGTAGGCTTCCTATACATAATGTATGGGACCGCAGCAGGTCTGAAAACTTCAAATGTAAGTTTGTTTTATTTATTTTTACAATAAAAATCATCGCTCGGAGGCAGGTAGGCAGGGTGGTTAATCAGTTTAGTAAGTTCACATATTTTGATGGGCAACTACGGAACCCTACATTGTGCGTGGTCCGACATGCACTTGGCCGGTTTTTCTATTCATTTGATAAAACAAAAGGACTAAACAGAATCATATTTTTTTTTTGTCAGGAAACATCCCTATTGCAACAAGTAGGTATCCAAAGTCGCCGGGTAACCGTAGCCATATTGAAAACGTTGCAAATCCCTATTTTTTGTCGAAAATGTGATTAACTGTCATTTGTTTTTAATATAATCATATTGAAAACAATGTGCTTCAGGTAAGCACAAAGTGATTAATACGAGCTTGGTTTGCGAGGTCCTAGAATCGGCTCAAGACTACAGGCTGTTTCGGAATTCCCTTGTTAAACTAAGTTTATTATTACTTTGAATGATAGGCCAAATCATTGGCAAAATACAGACAAAAACCGACTTATTTGTAGTTGCTCTATTTCTGTTTTCCGACGACATAAGTACACATTGTTTTAGAGTGAAGTAAAGTCATAATTGTAAATTCTTGAGATACATTTCTAGACTGTTGGCCTTACGCCCAGGCATAGAAAAATGCCCATATTAATAAGTACTTTATCCTAAATTAATATTATAGATATATATTTTGCTATGAATACAATCTGTTAAATTAGACAGTTTACTGCCAAGCCGACCTACTCAATAAAGGTTATTTTCGAGGTTTTGGTTTGCTCTGGGTTCCTATGACAACCTCATAATATCAAGCATACTATTGCAAAACTTGATATAATACAGGCCGCATAGGCAGTCAGTAGTGCTACCAATTGCTCCACACTGGCAGCCACTCTCATTACCTAATTTTATCTTTCTCCTCATCAAATACTCTCAAATGCTTTCTTTCATACATAGTTCTCAATCAAGTTGTTGCATTAATTCAATTTTATAATTAATCACATTGTCATTATTCCAGTTAAAACTCACATAAATAAATAACTACAAGATTGTTATGGATAATTATTATCAGAATAACTCACACAAAACTCATATTTATGTTAGTAATAAAAATGTAAGTGGACCCAAACAAAATAAAATTAAGGTTACTTTTTCAACACTGTTCTGAATATTATCATAACTCTGAATTATAGATTATTTATAACATATTGTGTGAGGTAAGTAGATCAAAAGATCAAGTCAAATGGAAATAAACAATAACAAGCCAATGATAATATTCACAACTTTATAAGGCAATTCTACATTAAATGGACAGCTACCAAAAAAGCGGTGGAATGGAGTGTCTCCAAAAAACCCTCTGAAGTTAAAGTGCCGATGCCCATTGACTCCATTCTTGCTTTGATATCTGTGTGCGTGATGACTGGATCCCCGTGCATCATATACTTTCCGCTTGTTTGCTACCCAACAACAAAAATCATTTTACACTTCTATTTCAAGCAACCACTAATATTTTTACTACATTACATTAATAAATATTAACACTGCTATTACACAGCAATGTAGATATTTATAAAATTCAATGAGAAAATTAAATAGTTGTGCATTCATACTAAACATATTAATGAAAATGATAGAAAATTATGGAGGACATAAAATCATAAACACTAACTTGTTGAGTAGCTGTTGTATTCATAATCAAAGGTTATTAATATGACATTAATAATGTATTAATCTTTAAGTAATTGATTTATATTAAATAGTATAATAATACATATAATACGAAAGTATAAATAAAGGGTTCACTATTGCCAACAAGTTAAACAATATTGAAAGCATCTAAGTAAATTTAGAAGATAAAATTACCTGAATAGTCATATTAAAGACATTGATAATTGAGCAACATTGAATACTCCAGCTTAACAAACATACTACATTTTATGTAAAATATAAATAATAAACTCACACTCACCATCTGAAAGAACTTCGTAAGCCTCGGAGATTTCTTTGAATCGTCTGTTAGATTCATCTGCATTATCCGGATTCTTGTCAGGATGCCATTTTAATGCTAGTTTTCTGTAACTGAAATTAAAAAAAATTATGTATGCATTAGGAGAATCAGCTAGCAATGAGGTGAATGAAAAGAAAGTAAAACCAGAGATGTATTGCAAATGAAATGGAAACGTTCTGGGGCACCTATGACCAGATTGACCAGTGATAAAGTGTAAGTTAATCAAAATAACAATTTTAGTTTTGGGTCCTATTTCTGTTGTAAAAGTACCTATGGTATGCTAGAATAAAATTTATTAAATAAAGATACTTTCAAAGAGAACTCCTTAGTACAAGCACGCCGTGGTAAGTCTTAGGGTTACTAAGTAAGTTTCAGGGTTATCTGAAAGATTTAACTTACGCCTTTTTTATTTCTGCATCGGAAGCAGCGCGAGTAACACCTAGTGTCCTGTAATAGTCCACCATCTCTGGTCTCCCTCAAGGGATGTAAGAATAACTGAAATGAAAAATTATATTGAAGTGAATAACCATTTCTGTACCTCCTACTTGTAAAGAAAAGTATAGAAAGATTTATTTGGGGCTACTAATTATCGTTGATACGACATCAGCAAAAGTAGACTTATGTAGAGTGACAGATCGAATATGGATCATGTAAAATAAAGAATCGTCCGCGTCACTTTCAGTGCTGGATACCATTCCATATTGATACCAAAATCTGATAAACAATAACATAGACGAAGTAAATCGTGAATTCGTGAACTTACACCATATCTTCAAAACGAAAATATACACAAATTTCTTTGGATTAGAATGACAGCATCGTACTTTTATTTACAGGTAAAGTTTCCGCTGTAAACGAATAAAACAAAAGCTGCCACACCAGTGAACTTACCAATTGATATAATCGACCAATAATTTAGATAAGAATCCAGGAAAATGTTTGAATAGGGCAGAATTAAAACTGATATGTACTTTTTTTTTGTAATTACCTCAAAACGCAGAAAACATTCGACACCATAAATGTCATTTGTCAAAATTAAAAATGAGTGATACAAACTGGGAATAATAGGTAATTGTCTCTGGAAAACCAAGAAGAACTACTTGAAAATGAGAGGGAAAAATCGTAGGAATTTTATTTTCATCAATAAATTACTACAATGTATCGGTATTACCTTTTTATACAAGGATTTATATCAATAATTAATAGGCAATGTGAACTATGACTTAATAATTATTAATTTAAAACACCTGTAAATCATTAAATAATATAGTAATATAGTTAAAATAATATTTGTGAAAATTAACAGGAATACTGCAAGCCAATCTAAAACTTAAAATGATTTTTTTATTATACAAGGTAGGCAACTTCCTCTTGATATAAGTTTTTTACTCTTTGGTGGCCACACTTGGCAGGAAAAGTCATTGAGTGAGTAGGTACATAGCTAATAACTTTTTAAAAATTTCGATATTCGTTAGAATTCGTGATTCTCGATCGTGACTTCTATAATTAACAACTAAATAAGTAAGTAACTCTTTTATTATTTTATGTAAACGTGAAGTCGTAAATGAACTGTGCATTAAATAGACCTCTATAAATTTATTTTTGTTTCTTGTAATAATTTGTAATGAGTTCCTGCCTATAGTACGCCTCAATACGTACTTACAATGCACCGCACGTCAGTGGAAACAAAATCAACCTCCTCTTAGGTATTCTATTGAAAATACCTAGACCTACCTTGCACAAGGTGTTAAGTATTCCCAACGACGCGCGTTGGACTGTAGGCACCTATCAATCTGAATTGCTTGCTCTCTTTAATTACGAAGGAACCAGCGTAAAAGAATAAATGGAAATGATACCTACAAACAAGTAAAGGAGAACTGGAGGACGTGCTGCTGTATTGATGAGGTAGGTAGGCATCCCGTCTTATTTTACATAAGTATATAATACGAATAAAGGAGCTCGTGGCTTAATAAGAACTGCCACTCGGGTCGATCTTTAGGTTAAGCTGTGCTTGTCTAGGTCGGTCTGTGGATGGGTGACCGCCCGACATACCGAGTTTCCTCCGTGCCTCGGAAAGCACGTTAAGCTGTTGGTCCCGGCTGCCATATATAGATCTTTGGTAGTCGTTACAGGTAGTCAGTGACCTGAAATTCTGACATCCAGTCCTACCAAAGAGTATCGTATTACTTAGTATTAACTGGGTTGTGGAGGTCAGATAGGCAGTCGCTCCATGTAAAATACTGGTACTCAGCTGCATCCGGTTAGACTGGAAGCCGACCCCAACATAGTTGGGAAAAGGCTAGGCAGATGATATGCGATAACAAACATACGAAAAAAAAACATACAGACGAATTGATAACCTCCTCCTTTTTGGAAGTCGGTTAAAAATACCTCAAAAACTATAGTTACACACTAATATTGACTAATGAAAATTACTGAATTCTTGAGTTTTTTATACGATTAAATGTGTACACAACATGAAAATCGAGCATACGAGTACATTAATTTTTATTATAGCAGATGATGATGACGAATTAAGGAGCTCGTGGCTTAATAAGAACTGCCACTCGGGTCGATCTTTAGGTAAAGCTGTGCTTGGAATTCTACATTAAAAGAGTAAATTAACTAATTTATCATGATGATGATGACCTAGGCACGGAATCTATGAAAATTCGAACTGGCTAAGTATTTCTCTGTTATTAACCGGAATTGAATCTCTTGAATTGATAATTTCATCGAAAGTGAGAAGTTCTATCGAAGTGGCAACTATGTACCTACTTATTTATGTATGTGTCATCCACACGGTAATGCATCAATAATATCGTCCAGTTCAATTAATACATTGCATAGTATTTTGGATGCAAAATAAATTGCAGATGGCAAAATTAAATTATTACTTGCCTAGGAACATTAATTACCAGAAATCTAGTTGCGTACCTACCTACCTTTGTATTTGTTTACAAATTCCTTACTAAGCAACACTGCCACACTGCTGCATACGCTGACAGGTGTATAGTGATGTCAATGACGCCATTACCGGCACGGATATACACATCGTTAAAGTTGCTGCTTGTAATTTACATATTCCTTTTGCAATAATTAATTGTAAAAACCAAAAACTAGTAGATATTGCAGTTAGCGCAAATACTAACGACCAATTCTAATAAAATAACCGTTTATCTTCAATGATCATAATGTTTACGTCGCGCATCGTAATTGAGCGTCTATAATTTTGAAAGAAGTAAGTAAGCACTATAAATCAAAAATGTAATAAAAGTACGTTACAATGTCGCCAAACCTAATTTTAATGAGACTCATTCAATAGTACCTATTTGATTAACCACGAGGACAAAGCTGGCTAGTTAGAAAAGAGGGCGCCACTTTCCACTACAACTAACTGCTGTTATTGTTTCCATTATTACGTTATGCATCACATAATAATATGCAACTGATCTGCTTGCGTTATCATTTTCAAACGGTAGTTATTGCTATCTTATAAAAATTTGGATATCCTAAATATTTGGTGAATGTACAATACTTTTTGTTAACGTCAGTGTCATATTTCATAGACACAGTATTGACTATGCGAGAAATAATTATGCTTTAAAACCTAGTTACTGAGAATCTCACTTTAAGAATGTATTGGGTCCGAGCAAATTTTAAGTATCTGTCTAAATAGGTAATAGGCACGCACCTTAAAATAACATTGGCTCTTCCGGTGACTATAACGTTGGTGCCAACCACGGATAGCAAACGATCTCCACCTGCACTAGGCGAAACCCAGCGTTAGAAGCACTTCTCCGGTTTATTCACTCTTATGCAACTTCGTTTTGTTCTTAATTATTGTACGACACTATCACGTTTTATGTCGAACACACTTGCACTAAATGGATGACTGATCTTGTCCAATGACACTTGTTTTCAATCTGCATGAGTAACCAATAACACAAAAATAAAATGATCCGTTGTTAACAAAACTGTCAGCAAATGGAAAATTTACAATGAAATCGATAAAACACCGATTCACAGTGGTGTCAGTGTGGGCACGATAAGACAAAGCGTAGGTAGAGGTAGCGGTAACGTAACCGAACCTACAAGTACAAACGATCCGAGCGCACGTTTTCCATCGACTGACATTCGAAGACGCGAATACTAACGAACGATTCACGAATGGCAACGAACAGCGGATACACGACACAATAATAGCGCTAGCAGCGCACACCAGCTGACGTGCGCGTGAAGGACAAGACTTACAGACTAGAGAGTAAAGCTACACAACAATCCTAATGTATTTGATATTGCATTCTCCAAGTATGCAATGTTGAGTCCTACCCATAATGATGGCCCACATATACAGTCAAGTATTTATTTTAGCGGATTACCTCATTCATTGGCTATGTAGAAAGAAAATCATAAGATATTCCATTGTTTGGGTTGCATTACCTCATAGGCTTGAATCCTTGAATTTATAGCATTAATCTAGGTAACGTAACGAATTGGTTTTGTCTTAAAAATTCCTCTTCAAAAATCTTAATAAATATTTTGATAACCAGCTGTTCCCGGCATGCGTTGCAATGCCCTTTTTCCTGCCTTATACCTGCCTGTGTACCAACTACCTACCTACCTACTACCTCCTACCCTACCTACCTACTACCCTACCTACCTACTACCCTACCTACCTACTACCGTACCTACCTACCTACTACCCTACCTACCTACCTACTACCCGACCTACCTACTACCCTACCTACTACCCTACCTACTTACTACCCTACCTACTACTCTACCGACTACCCTACCTACTCTACTATCCTACTTACTACCCTACCTACTACCCTGCCTACCTACCTTCCACTTTCTCACCTTTTAAACCTTCCCTGGACTTCCACGAATAATTCAACACTATAATTAGCCAAATCGGTCCAGCCGTTCTCGAGTTAACTAACGAACAGCTATTCATTTTTATATAATATAGCTGTACCCCGCGTGCGTTGCAATGCCCTTTTACCTGCCTACGTACCAACTACCTACCACCTACCTATTACCTACCTACCTACATACTACTAATTTCTCACCTTCTCTGGACTGCCACAAATGTTTCAAAACCAAAATTAGACAAATCGGTCTAGCCGTTCTCTAGTTTTAGCGCGACTAACTAACAGCAATTAATTTTTATATTATACGCAAACACCATTTGAAAAATCATTTTTCTATTGGGAAAGAAACAGTAATTATTTGTGATTATTGTGATAATGTCGTATGGTCTGTTTGAAGTTGTCATTCGTTGACTGAACAACTGAACGTCACTCAATTGTTTTGCCTTCCCGGAACCTCTCCACTAACACTTGAACTTTATAGTACGGTATTAAAGCTCAAATTGATTTGACGTTTTAGTTAGAAAACGTTTGTATGGGAAAAAGAAAAGGGCTGTTTTTAGGGCTTTTCCGGTCATATTCGAATTTTTCTCGCCGTAAAAACCATCCTTGAACTTCAACGAACATTTAAAAAAAAAATCAGCCAAATCGGTCAAGCCGTTTTCATGCCAAGTCGTGACAACGAAAAACGGGTTTCATTTTTATATATATAGATTGTATTTATCTAATGAGTGTTTGTGTAGATGGGTACATGTTAAATGTTTAGATTCGTTTTAAGGCGTGAGTAGTGACTATGTCTGAATTTCGCTTATAGCTTGTCGAAGGCTATATTATAGTCATTGTAGCTTGTCAATGACCCTCGTCAACATAACACGAAGTGAACATCCTCTCAACTTCTCAACTTAGAGAGTTTTGATGATTTCTTTCCCAATTTGAACACCGAAATAATAAATCTCTATTTGAGAAACGATGAAATAGGTACCTATTTCATCGTTTCTTAAGATTAGCAGTCATCATCAGTCGTTATCAGTCAAATAAAAATTAATTAATGAAATCACTAAAGTAGTACCTAACGTTTAAATATACTCATGCAATAAAATGTGAGTTCTATGTGTGTATAAAGTAGACTGCAGATATCGCATTAAGTGTGGTATTCAACATCACTCGGCCTTCAAGAGACCGGTTGCGGTACAGTCACTACAGCTGATACGGTAAGATTCACTTACGTCACTACATGCTAATAATGTGGCTGTGTGACAGAAAATTTCATTCAACTTCTTATGGGTGACTCAGTATCAGCATCAAAGATTTTCATTAAGTAGGTATATTGTTAGCTCGTTAGTAGTAGGTACAATAAACAGTTACAGTGCCTACTTATCTTATAACCCAACAAACACACTCGCCTAAAAACTAATTCGATCCATTTAACAGTTATTAATCGACAAAAGAATGGATGGTGGGTGAATGGTTATTCGCCCACCTTCATCATCATATTGAATCCAAACGAACTTAGTCATTCGAGAAAGCGAAAGATCACCTGAGCACGACCAAAAAATAGAGCTAAAAATGAACCGTCGGAATGATGCAGGTAGGTATGATTAACTCGTTACTCATGATTCGTATGTGGGCGAAATACTTTAAGAGATAGTTTTCTCTTACATGCATGCAATCAAATTTTATACATACAAAAACATTCACTGGTGGGTCAACTGTGCCTAAGCGGTCTTGGCATAACTTGGCAAAATCATTTTATTGAAGAGGACTACTTCGATAAAATGATTGCGTTGAAGTCTTAAGGGGATCACAGCAGTGGATGACTTTGACGATTTGACCTCTGTACTGGCTTTTGTTTATTTTTCGGCCCCTACCGGCAAACGACTGTACTACAGAAAAACGTACCAAAGAACAGAAATGTGTCGCAGAGTGTCATCGTATTTGCCTAACATATTTTGTTTCTCTTGGAGTACCTACATCATAATGTATGAATAAAATATTTAATAATAAATTATACACTTTGACTAATGAAGTAATAACCTAGCTTTCATTAGTTATTTCACTGAGCACAGGTACTCCTACGATACATTCTTAAGGTCTGATAAAGACCAGGTAACTGCTTATCGCTTCTCAGTCACGGAAATAGTCAGAATGCTCCAGCTTTCAGCTAACTGAGCACGAATGCTACTACATGATACATTTTGAAGGTCTGATGATGACCAGCTAAGTGCTTATCGGTTCTCAGTGACGGATGTAGTTAGAATAACCTAGCTTTCAAATTTTATCTGTCTGAGCACGGATGCTACTACATGATACATTTTGAAGGTCTGATAATGACCAGCTAAGTGCTAATTGGTTCTCAGTGACGGATATAGCTAGAATGACCTAGCTTTCAGATTTTATCTTATTGAGCACGGATGCTACTACATGATACATTTTGAAGGTCTGACGATGACCAGCTAAGTGCTTATCGGTTCACAGTGACGGATATAGCTAGAATGACCACCATCAGGTAAATGGCACCATCAGTCTCCAAGGCCTCTTCGAGCTCTTTCAAATGAGTCCACACACGACGGTTCCACGTGGTGCCATCAATGAGATCCTATACTTACCTTCGGAGTCTACCATCAGGTAGCTAGTATCATCAGTCTCCAAGGCCTCCTCGAGCTCTTTCAAATGAGTCCAAACACGATGGTTCTACTCGGTGCCGTCAATGAGATCCTATACCCACCTTCGGAGTCCACCATTAGGTACGAGACATCATCAGTAATCCAGATCTCCATCTTCCATCAAACGAAATTCTCAAGACAAAATAATTAAAACGATAAAACAATTAACACCATTAAAACAATAACATACATTACATAACATCGCGCCTGTAATCCCCAAAGGGTTAGGCAGAGGTGTACCTAATAGTAGGCGTGATGTTATGTTATGTATGTTATTATTTTAATGATTTTAATTGTTTTATCGCTGTTAGCGATAAAACAATTGTAGCAAAAAACAATTGTGGTCGTTCTTGTAGCACGGATGCTACTACATGATACATTTTGAAGTACTGATGATAACCAGCTAAGTGCTTATCGGTTCTCAGTGACGAACGTAGTTAGCATGACGTAACTTTAAAATTTTATCGATCTGAGCACGGATGCTACTACATAATACATTCTAAAGGTCTGATGATGACCAGCTAAGTGCTAATTGGTTTTCAGTGACGGATATAGCTAGAATGACCTAGCTTTCAAATGTTATCGATCTGAGCACGGATACTACTACATGATACATTTTGAAAGTCTGATGATGATCAGCTAAGTGCTTATCGGTTCTCAGTGACGGGTGTAGTTAGAATGACCTAACTTTCAGATTTTATCTTATTGAGCACGGATGCTACTACATGATACATTTTGAAGGTCTGATGATGACCAGCTTAGTGCTTATCGGTTCACAGTGACGGATATAGCTAGAATAACCACCATCAGGTAAATGGCACCATCAGTCTCCAAGGCTTCCTCGAGCTCTTTCAAATGAGTCCAAACACGATGGTTCTACGCAGCGCTGTCAATGAGATCCTGTACCCACCTTCGAAGTCCACCGTCAAGTAAATGGCATCATCAGTGTCTAAGGCCTCCTCGAGCTCTTTCAAATGAGTCCAAACACGACGATTCTACGCAGTGCCGTCAATGAGATCCTTTACTTACCTTTGGAGTCCACTATCAGGTAAATGACATTATCAGTCTCCAAGGCGTCCTCGAGGTCTCAACACCATTAAAATAATAAGATACATAACATAACATCACGCCTACTATTAGGTACACCTCTGCCTAACCCTTCGGGGATTACAGGCGTGATGTTATGTAATGTATGTTATTATTTTAATGGTGTTAATTGTTTTATCGCTTTTAATTATTTTATCTTGAGAATTTTGTTTGATGGAAGATGAAGATCTGGATGACTGATGATGTCTCGTACCTGATGGTAAACTCCGAAGGTGGGTATAGGATCTCATTGACGGCACTGAGTAGAACCATCGTGTTTGGACTCATTTGAAAGAGCTCGAGGGGGCCTTGGAGACTGATGGTGCTATTTACCTGATGGTGGTCATTCTAGCTATATCCGTTACTGTGAACCGACAAGCACTTAGCTGGTCATCATCAGACCTTCAAAATGTATCATGTAGTAGCATTCGTGCTCAATGAGATAAAATCTGAAAGCTAGGTCATTCTAACTACATCCGTCACTGAGAACCGATAAGCACTTAGCTGATCATCATCAGACCTTCAAAATGAATCATGTAGTAGCATCCGTGCTCAATAAGATAAAATCTGAAAGCTAAGTCATTCTATCTACATCCGTCACTGAGAACCGATAAGCACTTAGCTGATCATTATCAGACCTTCAAAATGTATCATGTAGTAGCATCCGTGCTCAATAAGATAAAATCTGAAAACTAAGTCATTCTAACTACATCCGTCACTGAGAACCGATAAGCACTTAGCTGATCATCATCAGACCTTCAAAATGTATCATGTAGTAGCATCCGTGCTCAGATCGATACAATTTTAAAACTAGGTCATGCTAACTAGTTTCGTCACTGAGAACCGATAAGCACTTAGCTGGTTATCATCAGACCTTCAAAATGTATCATGTAGTAGCATCCGTGTTACAAGAACGACCACAATTGTTTTTTGCTTGAATTAAAATCATTAAAATAATAACATACATAACATAACATCACGCCTACTATTAGGTACACCTCTGCCTAACCCTTTGGGGATTACAGGCGCGATGTTATGTAATGTATGTTATTGTTATAATGGTGTTAATTGTGTTAATTGTTGTAGTAGCATCCGTGCTCAATAAGATAAAATCTGAAAGCTAGGTCATTCTAACTACATCCGTCACTGAGAACCGATAAGCACTTAGCTGATCATCATCAGACCTTCAAAATGTATCATGTAGTAGCATCCGTGCTCAGATCGATAAAATTTGAAAGCTAGGTCATTCTAGCTATATCCGTCAATGAGAACCAATTAGCACTTAGCTGGTCATCATCAGACCTTCAAATTGTATCATGTAGTAGCATCCGTGCTCAATAAGATAAAATCTGAAAGCTAGGTCATTCTGACTATTTCCGTGACTGAGAACCGATAAGCAGTTACCTGGTCTTCATCAGACCTGTGTGAAATGTATCATGTAGTATGAGAGACCATCATTAGGTACGAGACATCATCAGTCATTTAGATCTCCATCTTCCATCAAACGAATATCTCAAGACAAAATAGTTAGATAACATAACATCACGCCTGTAATTCCCGAAGGGTTAGGCAGAGGTGTACCTTATAGTACACCCACATTTCGCCAGTTATGTTTAAGTCCCATATAATAGGGGCGAGCCTATTGCCATCAACCGGGCACAAATCCAGACTCCGTGGCTGTTACTTATAATTTCCTGATGGAAAAACCCAATAACACTTTGCCCGACCCGGGAATCGAACCCAGGACCTCATGCTCAGCATCGTGCTTACGACCACTAGACCAACGAGGCAGTCCAAAATTAAAATAATATCATAGATATATCTATATACCAAAATATCTACTAAGAAACGTAGGTAATTTACCAATAGTTTTGGAGAGCTCGGCCACGCGTCACTTTACGTTTATTAGGCATAGTCAGCTTAGTCTATGATAGGTGCAAACAACAAAACGAAATTACAAACTACTTTAAATATATTTACAAACTTATTTTCTGTTCTTAATTTACGAAATATTGATAACTATACAATTTACAATATGTTTTAATTCAGAAAACATTAAAAACGTGAACTTTTGAATTTTATTTGTGAAGTAATGACATGCGTGCAGTCCACCCGTGACAACAGTCATCGAGAATTCGAGACACTGGCGCAAGTGGCGCAGCGCGTTCCAAGTATGCGCGACGGGTTTTGCGCCGCATTTGCCTCAAAATGTCGGGAATTAATTTATTATTTTAAAATTTTATTACAAATCAGAGAAAATAAACAATACGGATTGTTAAATACATCACTACGTATTTTTGGGTATAAAATTCATACCGAACTATTCAGCCGTTACAGAGACAAAATTCGATTTAGGTTAAGACATACTACGATTTTTTATTAAATAATGTGAAGGTTTATTAAAATTTTAAACAATACGAATTATTTGTGATGACTTTAAGTATAACATATATTTTTTTATATGGAAATCGTACGGAAGGATTCCTCAACAAATTTCTTTAAACATACGTCGTTTTTGGGATTTTAGCAACGCAACGGCCTTAAAGATAAATATCATGCAGGATTAAGGGTCCTAAAAGGTACCCTAGTCGCAGTATCCACTCTCTCGCGCCAGCTGCGCTAAAACCGCGTGGTTGTTTTCCACGCAGTAACTTGGGACGCTCAACCCTTTAATATGATATTACTACCTAAAACTACATTGGTATAGTTTACTTACTTACATTATTGCGACATTGAAGTGTAGACCGTACAGTGAAATTTGATATATTTTCATATTTAAGAAGGTATAACTAATTGAGTGTGCAATACATTTTAAATCTGTTTCGCGCGTAACGCATAGCATGAATTTGCTTGGCGGCCGGCTTGTAGTAATACCAACGACTTGTTTCAAAAGTCGGCCAAGAAACTCTTACGACAGACTATGTTATTTAAGAATTACCACAGTTATTTGCTGTTGGCTAAACTACCTACCGACTTAACTCCTTTTATGACAGCTTAGAATAATTTATTGCTAATAATCAACAATAATATAGCTATTTCACACTTGATTTCTTAAACGTTTTCATTGCGTCTGTAGTTCAGTATACCTACTTAAATAGCGAAATAAAAAAAAGTTGGCAAATTTCCTAAAACTTTTTTGTCGATCTTGCTTGTTGCCATCAGGAATTTCTTAGTTGTTGTTAATAGGATCGCTCTCTCGTAGTACTATAGGCATATCATAATCCCCTGACAATATGTAATGACTGGGGGTTGTTCGAAAGAGATACCGCGGCCTCGTAACACAAAGCGCTAAGAAGATTTCGACAAAAAAAGGGGAGTATGTAATTCCCTTGGGGGATTAAAAGCTTTGTTACATTATGTTTATGCCTATTGCCCAACCACCAACTGGTAGGTATTTTAACAATAAAATACCTACCAGTTGGTTTGCTAGTCGCCTTTTATTTTGTCAACGTGTTCAAACCAGCTAAGCATATTGTCTACATCGTCTTTTATATCGCAACATAAATATATCATTCGTAGTTACACCCACATACTTGGAGGTTGGAGGAGGTAGGTAGGTAACATTTACTAAATAAGGATAACTTTTACTTCAACTCTCTTTACGTTATTTATTGCTTTGCTGAATCAAGTTTCTTGATTTATAAGTCGCTAGTGAGATTCAATTTCGTATGACCCACTCGTCAAACTACATAGTTGCCAATCAAACGCGCCATAGAATCGTTTTCTTATTAAAAAGTTTCACACAGGCATGCAACTCTTATTGATTTCATGGTATAGTCGCAAGCACTCAATTTCTATATCTCATTTGCATAAAATAAACATTTTCGGTGCTGATTGTTGAAAGTTACTGTAATGGGTAAGAAATATGGTCTGTGTGAATTCCATGTATCAAGTTAATGGGATTTAACTTTTTAATGAATTAGATTCAAAATAGTGATTGTCAAGTCACAAGACTTAACTAAAGTAAGTAGGAGTTAGGACGGACCTTACTTAGGTACATATCGCCAGTTCCTCAGTAGCTGACAGCTTCCAATGCGAAGTATTGTGAGGCCTCGTTCCCACCATGCTGGCCGGATGAGCAAAACACTTACGAACCCCCTCGGCCGGAAGCACTCGTTGAAATTGTTGATGATTCAATTTATAGACTGGTAGGGTGGTACTCGTAGTAGGGACCAACTTACTTAGTTATTTATACTTCATGATTCATAGGAATGGAACATAGATAGACTTATGGGCCTACCACACTTTTTGAATTCCCATTCTAGGCACCACCCAATTAAACCTTAAATGTTTATTATAAAACAATGATCATGATCAGGGAGGAGCCAAAGTCCATCCACGGTTCTAGGATAGGTAAACAGTTCACTTTAGCTACCCAAGTACCCAACTCACCATTATCTTTGTTTGACTAGTAGGAGATCATGCCTAGAAGCATTAATGGGCCTACCACACGCTCAAGCTTCACTACACTTTTGCCTGCGCGATTACACGGTGCGCACGGTAGGTAAATCGCGTGTGGCTGTAAAACTGTATGACCACAAGCGCGATGTACTGTGTGCACCGTGTAATCGCGCAGGCAAAAGTGTAGTGAAGCTTGAGCGTGTGGTAGGCCCATTAATGCTTCTAGGCATGATCTACCTACTAGTCAAACAAAGATAATGGTGAGTTGGGTACTTGGGTAGCTAAAGTGAACTGTTTACCTATCCTAGAACCGTGGATGGACTTTGGCTCCTCCCTGATCATGATCATTGTTTTATAATAAACATTTAAGGTTTAATTGGGTGGTGCCTAGAATGGGTATTCAAACTCACATATTGTGTTCCACTAACTAATATCCATAATAACTAACCATACGTACATATCTGTGTTACTTACTTGTGTAAATAAATGTGCCCACAAATTGTAGGCCTAACTAGCACATTCACATAATGATGCAAAGGGTCAACGCTCGCTGTTGTAGTTACCTACAACTGCGGATAATGATGCCAACCAAGTTGTAAGTTAGACGATATAGCACACTGCACACAGCACAACACATCGCTTCGTGGCTTTTGTATTTAACTACGAGCAGGTCGTTGGTCAACGAGGTCAACAAACTAGCTTCAACGCAAATAGGTTAGTAGGCGCGCGTTGTATTTGAACCTGAAAATAGTATTGTATTGAGGTACCTCAATGTATGTGAATGTATGCTATGTAGAAATAGGACAAACAATAGCACATTCACTGTTAAAATGATTAGGTACCTAGTCACATTATTGGCATATTTTATAAAGCTGAAAGTAACTGACTGCCTCGTTGGTTTAGTGAGTGCCTCGTTGGTCTAGTGGTTGCAAGTGCGACTGTTGAGCATGAGGTCCTGGGTTCGATTCCCGGGTCGGGCAAAGTGTGATTGGCTTTTTCCATCAGGAATTTATCAGTAACAGCTACGGAGTCTGGATTTGTGCCCGGTTGATGGCAATAGGCTCCCCCCTATTACATGGGACTTAAACATAACTGGCGAAATGTGGGTGTACTATTAGGTACACCTCTGCCCACAGAACAGATATTATCTGTTCTGTGCCTCTGCCTAACCCTTCGGGGATTACAGGCGTGATGTTATGTTATGTGAAAGTAAGTAAGTCACTTACTTCATTATGTGTACCCTATACCTAGTACTTACAAGTTGAATTTCAAAATAATAAATATTAATAATGCAGCAAATATTTTAAGACAGACTTGGACAAACCTCAGTTGGAGGGGGATAAGAAATCAATCTGGCACGATTTGTACACGAGTTGGTATGGTAGCTAGTTTGCCATTGCGACGCTTATCGCTTGTTACAGTTGTTACCACCGACATGGAAGAACTCGTGTTTATCAAAGGGTGAGCAAATTGATTTTTGTGTGGTGAGCATATTAGAAGGGAGGTTATGTTTTACCGTTATAGAGATATCACTACTATGGGGAAAAGTTTTTAGAAATACTAGACTCTAATAATTTGTGTATTTTAAATATATATGTCTCCCAACACGCCAAACAAATCCAGATGAGGGAATAAGTGCCCCTGACCTCTCAATCTGCACACCTGAGTTAGCATCGAAATTCTCCTGGTCTCCTCTACCCTCTTCTAATGGTAGTGATCATTATTACCCTTTAATAATTTCTTGCCCACTTAAAAAACCAGCTGCTTGCAATCCAACACTACGATTAAAGTAAAGACTTCAAAATGCAGATTGGGATACATACAGAAATTGTGTAGAAGAAAGAATTGGTGCTCTATCTAATTCATTACATGATCCTCAGTTATTATCTAAACAAATTACAAGAATTTTAGTAGAGGTGGGAGATAATACTTTCCCTATTAAGAATGGTGCTACAGGCAGAATTCCTTCAGCACCTTGGTGGGATGCTGAGTGCACTCAGGCCATTAAAAACAAAAAAAAAGCAGAAAAAAATTATGGTCATACTATGACTCTGCACAATTTTGAGTTATACCTAGAAACTGCTCGTACAACTCGTAAGCTCCTTAAGAAAAATAAATCTGAAGGTTGGCAAAGATTCTGTGCATCTACGAGTATCTCGCCAGGAGTTAATGAATCTCTAGTATAGCAAAATATTAGGCGATTCAGGTCAGCTTTTAGTGACACAACACCCTCAAAACTGCCGTTAGAATTAGCCAATGAGTTTTTAGATCATTTAGCTCCTCCTTCAGTCCCAGAACAGAGATTTTCAATACAAAGTGCATTGCCCTATGTTCCTATTCCTAATTCTGAGTTGAATTCCCTGTTCACACTAAATGAGTTGAAGGGAGTCCTTTCACATGTTAAGGATTCAGCTCGTGGTGAAGATGGTATACCATATTCATTTATAGCTAATCTGTCCGACTCTGTACTTTTAATATATTTAAATCTCATCAATACAGCTTTGATATCTGGCAACATTCCAGCAAGTTGGAAGTCTCAAACAATTATCCCATTCTGAAACCAAACAAACCTTCTAATGTTACTTTTTATCGACTAATTAAAATGATTGAACATCTCATTAATAATCGTTTGGAGTGGTATTTGGAAGGCAAAAACTTTGCTAGCTATATAATAATATCGTGCAAACAATAAAGTCCCCGCCCGAATCAACGGTGTTTACGGGAGAATGTTACGGTCTATTCAAATGTCAAAGCGGTCGAATTTATAATTATGATGGGCTTACAGAATTCACTCATTTTGACTGATGCAAGAAGTGCCTTACAATCTTTGGCCAGATTCCCTTCCTATTCTCATAATCCTAATATCAATAAAGATTACTACAATATTCATTTATATGCGATTGACACACAATAAAGATTACTACAATATTCATATATTATATGCGATTGGGTCAAGCAAGAGTGCACTCCTGCTCATCTTGGCAGGCTTGGCATTGTGCAGAACCCTGCGTGTGAATGTGGCGATAAAGTGGCTTTATGACCACTCTACACTTTTCCAAAGTCTTGTTTCCCTCCGAGTCCCGTTTTCTCGTTTCCGTTTTCTTCTTTGTATTTTATTTAATTTTAATGTAGATATTTATAAAACCATAGCCCATTTCCCTGTAAATAATGATATAGCTATTTAAACATTAATTTATACACTGTATATAACTACTAAGCAAAAGCCATGGAAAGTTGGAGAGACAAGGCCCTGAAATAAATATTTGTAGAGGCGTCAGACAGGGTGACCCCCTGTCACCTAGAATATTTATAGTTGTGCTTCAAAGCACCATGAAAACTCTGAACTGGGAAAGGAAAGGAATTAATGTAAATGGGAAACTCCTCAGTAATCTTTGATTTGCGGATGACATCATACTTTTCTCTGAAACGGCATCTCAATTACAAAAAATGATTAACGAACTCAATGATGTAAGCAATACGATCGGCCTAGAACTAAATGCTACCAAGACCAAAATCATGACGAATCACCATATTATACCAATAAGGGTCAATAGAAATACATTAGAATATGTTCAAAATTATATCTACCTGGGACAACAAATATCTTTCTCTAAGACGAGACACGAAGATGAAGTAAAAAAGCGAGTCGACATAACCTGGAATAAATACTGGAGCAATAAAGAAACCCTAAAATCGAAACTCCCCATAAAACGCAACGCGTCTTACCTACATATGGTTGCCAAACATGAATATATAATAACAACCCTTTTTTTTTTTTTTTTTTTGGGGGTGGTAAATCATCAAATAACCCCTCCCGCTCTTGGGCAGAGCGAAAGGGAGTGTCAGACTTCTACTGACTAAAAACCACCCATGTTCCTTCTTCGCCCTTCATGTCGAGGCCTCGGTATCCCTTGCGGACAACCCGCAGCCTCGACAGGCGTCGGCCCTTGCGGGCCCCTTCCATGTTGCTGACATCTCTTTGAGGCGCGCGTGGAACACGAACGCGCCGTCGACACGGCCTGTCGTCATCATAAGACGGACGGACGGCGAGCTTACCCATCACTCACCGTCCACAGGCCCGCGTCTACGGTGGCCGGAAGCCATCACGTGGCCCCCGACGCCCGGAGCGCCTCCCGCGGCGGCTGGGACGAGAGGTTCTCTCCCTCTCACGTTCCGCCACCTCCTTCGCTAGCATCACTGCTTCGCAGAAGGAGGCGACGGCGTCCCATTCCTCCTCGCCCCGGACCATGGCTTGCACCAGGGCCGGACGCGAGAGGTCGCCGCCGCCGATCGCCGCTACGAGAACACGGCGGGATAATAACAACCCTTAAAACAAAATACAAGTATGCCAAAGAGCGATGGAGAGGAGTATCCTAAACATAAGTCAAAGTCAAGGCATTTATTTCAATTTACTTATTAACACTACTACTTACTTACTACTTTACTTATTACTACTTATTATTACTTTTGAATGTCAGAAGAACAATTCATAAAACTAAACTACGAGTGCAATACGTCATCCCGAAAGCCACCACGCCGAACTACACGCCGCCGAATGCCCGCAACAACGAACACTGCGAGCACGAAAGCACGCAGCGACGCACACCGCAACAACGAATGCACGAGACCCAAATCACGGAACAACGAATGCACGCCACAACGCGCAACCGCCACCCCGCGACCCGGAGCCCCGCGCACCCACCGCCACGGCACGAGCCGCCGCGCGCCCCCGCACCCACAGCACTCGCCGCCGCAGACATCCGGCGACGCGCAACTCGACACAGCAACGCAAAGAACAGACAGACGTGGAGCAAAATGGAGGAGGCCTTTACCCGTAGAGGAGTCCATATTGAATAGTCAATGAAAATTGCGAATTATATAAAAAAAAAAATACAAATTTATATTATTAATGTTTAGGAATGATTTATTATTACAAATTATTGAATATTGGGAATTATGGATTATTTAATTATTATTTAAATGCATTTATGCTCCGCTCCTATTGGTCGTAGCGTGATGTTATATAGCCTAAAGCCTTCCTCGATAAATGGACTATTCAACACAAAAAGAGTTTTTCTATTCCAACCAGTAGTCCCAGAGTTTACCGCGTTCAAACAAACAAACAAACAAACTCTTCAGCTTTATAATATTAGTATAGATACATCATCACGTAAATATAAATTATGAATATGAAGTCGGTATTGAAACACCACAACAAAATGAGGAAAAGAAGAAATGGTAACAAGGGTAATGAAATTATTCTAAATTCCCTAATAAAAACGTGAATAAACACAAGCACAGCTACAATGTTACGCATAAAAATAATATTTCAGTGGAAATCTATTTAAATCATCGCTATACGTAAATAACACTTCGTTGTGGGTGATACCTCCCGTAACGTTCCAAATCAATATGTAGGTATTACTGTTACGTTGATATATTGTTGGCATTTGTTGCTAAATTTGAAAAAGAAAGGAAAGGAAACCAATGTAGAGTGTCCCTTGTGCACAAAGAAGATGAATTTGATTGTGGCTTTATTTATTTGCTGTTATACTCGTAAATATTATAATAGGTATGTAATTACACGATATAAAGTTTAATTTTAAGACATAGTACTTACTATGTGGGTAGGTACTTTTTATTTTATATAAGTCTTGTAGTTACCTGAACCCGATGTACGTGTTTACCAATTTTTACTAAAATCAATAAAAGTAGATTATTCTTTTAGAGTCGATAGTAGCTATAAGCTACTTTACTCAAATACTTTTTTTTTTGGAGTGTGGGAAATCAAATGACAGAGCGGTAGGGAGTGTCAGACTTCTACTGACTAAAAATAAACTACCCATGTTCCTTTCTTTCGAACAACCGCAGCCCCGACGGAATACTTCACAACGGTGGCTGAATTTCGTAGCAATCACAGCCATTCACAGCATAGGCAATTTATGAGTCTGCTTGAATAGTTTTAAGAATTAATGGAACAGATTATCCAAAATAATTTACAAGTAAGTAATCCAGTTCTTTGATTTATCTGCCTCCGTAAATCTCGATTACGTAGACAATCGTTCGAGTACTGCTCGAATAGGTTGAGAGATTTGGGCTATTTCTGCTCGTCGCAAGAGGTGGTATAATTATAGAAGTAGACAGATATAACTACGTAAGTAGGTATCTACTGCTTCCTAAATATATCACGTGTATGACGTCACTTTCTATTAATAAGTTGTGTACGTCTAGTATTATGTTAAATTATGTATGCAGCTGTTTGGAATACCTAGCAGGAATACATATATTCCTAAGTAGGTTCATACTTATTCATTGTTTGTATGCGTTCATTTGATACATTTAGGCAAAAATATATCGTAGTGTCCTGTCCCAGTCGCGACGAATGTCCCTATACCTAGCTCAATATTCTAACTTTACATAATACGTACTGGCTTTTGCCTGCGGCCCTTAGGGGTCGAATTTCCAAAAAAGCTTTATTCCTTGTCTACATTATAAAGGTAACCTCAGTGCAAAATGTCAGCTTTCTAGGTCTGAGAAGGGCTTGGGCTGTGCGTTGATAAGTTAGTCAGGCAGGACTTTTTATTTATTTATTTAGATTCTATTATGGATAAGTATAGCTAATATGTACACGATTCTGAAAAAGCCTATTTTTGACAGCACAAATTCGAACAGCACCTATGTGAATGGCATCCAAACATTGATATAAAAACTAAAGATACGGTCGTCCGAACATTTGCTCGACGCGTTCGCCATACAGAGAATCGGTGTAGTCTGCTCGTTAATGTAACCTTGTATAAGCGGCGTGGTATTTTCGAGGTATAAAGAACATAAATAAAGCTTTTAATAAAATTTACGACCGCACCCGAAGAGAGCCGATCGTGGACTAGTTCACTTCGGCTTAGGAAAGACCATATTGGGACTACGTTTGAGGCGTCATTTTAACATGCCGTCCGCCCAGTCCTTACGCAGTAATATATAAGTCAATGCATCCAAAGTATTCCACAATGTGCAGTTGTGCACCCACGGTTGTAGAGGTCTTAGTTAGAGATAGTGATTGCAAAACGTCTACAGAAATGAAAATAAATGTTTATTGATTACCTACACATTTTTTTTATGCATTGCATGTGGAATCCCTTTGGCTTTCAAATAAAATACAACACAAAAACATAAGTGTTGACTTTCATGTGAGCTGTAACTGTGAAGTTGGTAGGTACCAAGTCAAAAAAAACATTGATTTGACTGAAACCCAACCTATGGTACCTACCTATGCAATTTATATTTTTCTTTACCACTATGCCATTTCGATTTTATAAAAAAACTAGCTTTTGACCGCGGCTTCGCCCGCGTAGATATCGGAAATATCAAAACAGTCGATTTTTCATACAAATTTTACCCCCTGTTTTCATCCCCTTGGTGGTTGAATTTTGAAAAATCTTCGACATTCCGTATTCTACTCTTATTATAGGTACATTACAAGCCAAAAATATCAAAATCCGTGCAAAGTCAGGGCAGTTGACGGTATATAAAAGCCAAAGCTAACTGACTGAGGATCAACGCACAGGTGTGGCACAGGCCAAACCCTTTGGGCTACAAACTTAAAATTTCGTACCTACACGTATACTTATGGCGTAGGCATCCGAGTAGAATACGGAATGTCGACGCACAAAAGATCGATGAATGCTAATACGATGCTACAACATTGCGATGCACGTTACTGCGAAATACCGTCTCTGCGATGCCACTACACTTCGATGCACGTTACAGCGATACGATATCTCGTAGATCTTAACTGCGATACTACTTGACTTCGATGCACATTACCGCGAAAGATTTTCGCTGCGATACTACTTGACTTCGATATAATATATTGGGAAACATCGTTACTGAGACACTCTTAATTAAACTTCGACATACTACTAATCTTTTACAAAAATAGGTTGCACATAAACCAAAATTTACTTTGAGGCGATAGTCCTCGCTCACCTGCATGAATGGCGCGCGCAGGCGCTACACCGGAGGGTACCTCCACTGCCGCGACAAATTGCTGCTCAGCGGACAGACCTCCGGTCCGCTCTCATGGTGACATGGAGAGAGCGACTGTTGCAACCCCGTGCAGAGCACGCCACGATAGTGGCGGTAAGACCCCTCTTTAAGGAATGGCTGGAGAGGTGCCACGGCGCCCTTACCTTCCATCTGACGCAGGTCCTCACCGGACAGTTGTTTCGGGAGGTACCTGCACCGAATTAGGGGGGAGGAAATACCCGGATGCTACCATTGCGAGGATCGGCCGGTGGACACGGTGGAGCACATCGTGGGGGTCTGCCCCGCTTGGACGGAGCCCGGCCTTGTTCACGTAGCAGCGATCGGCGGAGGCGTCCGGCCCTGGTGCAAGCCATGGTCTGGGGCGAGAGGGAATGGGACGCCGTCGCCTCCTTCTGCGAAGCAGTGATGCTAGCGAAGGAGGTGGCGGAACGTGAGTGGGAGAGAACCTCTCATACCAGCCATATATATACCAGGCGTCAGGGGCCACGAAGCCGCGCACGCGCCTCAAAGTCAGCAACTTGGAAGGGACCCGCAAGAACCGCCGCCCGTCGGGGCTGCGGGTTGTTCAAAAGAGATATCGCGGCCTCGACACAAAGGGCTAAGAAGGAACATGGGTGGTTTTTAGTCAGTAGAAGTCTGACACTCCCTACCGCTCTGCCCAGAGCGGGAGGAGTCATTAAAATTTGATGATTTCCCACACTCCAAAAAAAAAAATGTAGCATCGCAGTGAAAATCTTTCGCGGTAACGTGCATCGAAGTCAAGTAGTATCGCAGTGAAGATCTATCGCTGTAACGTGCATCGAAGTGTAGTGGCTTCGCAGAGACGGTCTTTCGCAGTAACGTGCATCGCAATGTTGTAGCATCGTATTAGCATTCATCGATATTTTGTGCGTCGACATTCCGTATTCTACTCCTATAATAAAAATTAATGTACTCGTATGCTCGATTTTCATGTTGTGTACACATTTAATCGTATAAAAAACTCAAGAATTCAGTAATTTTCATTAGTCAATATTAGTGTGTAACTATAGTTTTTGAGGTATTTTTAACCGACTTCCAAAAAGGAGGAGGTTATCAATTCGTCTGTATGTTTTTTTTTCGTATGTTTGTTATCGCATATCATCTGCCTAGCCTTTTCCCAACTATGTTGGGGTCGGCTTCCAGTCTAACCGGATGCAGCTGAATACCAGTATTTTACATGGAGCGACTGCCTATCTGACCTCCACAACCCAGTTAATACTAGGTAATACGATACCCTTTGGTAAGACTGGTTGTCAGACTTTCAGGTCACTGACTACCTGTAACGACTGCCAAAGATCTATATATGGCAGCCGGGACCAACAGCTTAACGTGCTTTCCGAGGCACGGAGGAAACTCGGTATGTCGGGCGGTCACCCATCCACAGACCGACCTAGGCAAGCACAGCTTTACCTAAAGATCGACCCGAGTGGCAGTTCTTATTAAGCCACGAGCTCCTCTCATATCTCCGTCATTAATGAACCGATTTTCAAAATTCTTTTTGTGTTCGAATGGTGGCCCCATTGTCACCAAATCAGGATCTGATGATGGGATCCCAGGAAAATCGAGGGCAACCCTCAAATTTTATAGCACATAATATGACGTTTTTCATATATTTTCTAAAGCTGTTTAAGTATTTGCGTCTGACCATCATAAAATCATGTGAATTCGCTGATGATGATGGAAGGTTCAACTCCTCAACAGTTAGGATTTGAAAGAAAATTCTTTCTTATCTATACTCACTTATGGAGCGATAATTATATTCTTTCAGGGTATCAGGTTGACCCGAGGTGGTCCCATTGTCACCAAGTCAGGATCTGATGATGGGATCCCAGAGAAGTCGAGGGTAACCCTCAAACTTTATAGGCACTCATAAGTGCACACAAAAAAATATATGGAAAACGTCATAACGTTTTCCATATATTTTTTTAAACCTGTTCAAGTATTTGCGTGTGGTCATTACAATATCATGTGTGATGAAAGGTACAACTCCTCAACGGTTAGGAGTTGATAGAAAATTCTTTCAGAACTATGCGTACTTATAAAGTGATAGTTGTATTCTTTCAGGGTATTAGGTTGCCCTGATGATAGAAGGTAAAACTCATTAACCGACTTTAAAAAAGGAGGCTTTTTTTAAAGTTTTTTTATGTATTTGCATCTAGCAGTCATCACTTCATGTTGATGAGTTGATGATGGAACGTATAACTCCTCAACGGTTAGGAGTTAGTTGGAGCATAATTCTTTAGTAAAATATTATGGGGACGTATACACATATGGTTGTAATCTTTCAGGTTCTCTAGGTGAGCTGATTATGGAAGGTACTACTCCTAAACGGTTAGGAGTTGAAAGCAATAATAAGGGAATCTTGAAGGTTAAGGATTAGGGTTCTTGGTTGAATGTTAAATGTATAGTAAATATTTGTATAGGATATTACAACTAAAAATTGTAAAATAAAAAAACTTTTTTGCAAAAAAAAACTGACTCCAAAAACACAAAAAAAGTGAAAAACACAAAAACGAAAAACACAAAAAAGTTAAAAATAAACTTCACAAGAAAAAGCAGCTTCTGAAGTCGGTGGCAAAAAAAACGAAATCAAACAGACAAAATGTCACCGACTTCAGAAGCTGCTTTTTCTTGTGAAGTTTATTTTTCACTTTTTTGTGTTTTTCGTTTTTGTGTTTTTTTTTATATTAGGCAAAGTAATGTCTCATGTCTCTGACATTGCCTAGTGCATTTACTCTAAAATAAACCATTCGATTTTTATGCTGGCACAGTCTAAAGAATACAATTCAATTGTGAATGACAGATTTTGGGAGTCTTTTAGTAGGTAAAGTTACTTATGCAATGTCTGGACACCATCTTGTACAAACTCCATACATCGACAAACAACGGGTAGGGTTGTGTCATACAAAACTATAACAAAATACATATGTTTTTGATTTTATGAATTTGGAAATAATCATGGACTATTGACCTCAATTATTCCAAAGAAGTTCGAGGATATCCATATTCTCCACAAAGTATCGAACAACTAGCATTTTTGTTCATCAGCTGGTGACAGTTTAGTTGGACCTCCAATAATTTAGAAATGTTTTTGTTTGTTTTTGTTTAAAATCGTGCGGCGGAGTATACAAATTTTTTTAGCTAGCGTATGATGAAATATTTTTGTTTTAAACGAGACCCACGGCTATGTTGAGGTTGCTCTCATCATAGTCTTTATATCTTTTTCGTCGAGTTTTGTCCATTTTGAGCGTCCCTCGAATAGAAAGAACCAGAATAAGTATCTAGATATCTAGTAATATTTATTTCATCATTAAAACAAGAAATTAACCGAGTTTATATTTATTAAGTAACTAGCTGACCCATGCAACTTCGTCTGCGTCACATAATATAGCTTATAACAAATAATGTCAACATAAATTGAGTTAAATCGTAACAAACAAAAAATCGTATCTTTCCTCTTTATAATATTAGTTTAGATTATATTAAAGTGTGAATTACTATTGGTATCTCTTACTGTTAAATATACAGTAACACCTTGTAAACATTATGGTGCAGTAAATATTTTGAATATGAATTTCTCCGGAGTCCCCGGAGGCCAGAATCTCCACTAACCTACCGCACCGGACCGAATGACTGCCGCGCGCTTAATTATTTTGTCGCGCGAATATTTTTACATTGCGATATCTTCTAAGATATTTGTTTAAACTGTATAGAGTAAAGGGCACAAATATTCTATATTAAATTTCTGTGCTAACAAACACATTTATTTAGATATAGATTAATACCATATGGGTTAAATAAGCTTCGCAAAATATCATTCTTTTTAACCTAACATTTTAATAGTAAAAAATGGTTACAGTGAGTCAATCTTAAAAGATAGACATATACTGTCGCGGACTTTTTTTTAGAACTTTTAAAGAGGAACAATTCTTTCATACATGGTATTTGCGTAACGTAAACCGTTTTCGCAGCGCACGCAACGGAAGCTCTCAAAAAGGAATACCTTTTCCCGTTTTTGCAACATTTTTCGTTTATGCTCCGCTCCTATTGGTCGTAGCGTGATGTTATATAGCCTAAAGCCTTCCTCGATAAATGGACTATCCGACACGAAAAGAGTTTTTCTATTCCAACCAGTAGTCCCAGAGTTTACCGCGTTCAAACAAACAAACAAACAAACAAACTTTTCAGCTTTATAATATTAGTATAGATTAAAAACAGTACACCTCCACAACTCTGAATAATAGTGTAACTTACACGCAAAAATACATTTTCCTTTTTTGATGTCGGTAAATAATAAAGGTGCAACTGCCAACCCTAGCTAAGGCAAAATTACGAGCTTCTTTTTTATGGGGTGAGAAATCCCGCTCTGGGCAGAGCGGAAGGGAGTGTCAAACTTCTACTGTCTAAAAACCATCCATGTTCCTTCTTCGCCCTTTGTGTCGAGGCCTCTCTTTCGAACAACCCGCAGCCCCAACGGGAAAGTTACGACCTCTCGTTCAAAAAAATTGCCTGACTTTGCCTATTCCAACATTTCTCCCATAATACCGTGCTTTTTTCATCAATAATAACGAAAATCGCTAGAGCTATCAAAGTTTAATAGAATTAGTTCAAAACAAGTTAGAAATATACATAACTAGCTGTACCCGCATGCGTTGCTATGCCCTTTTTCCTACATAATACCTGCCTACCTACCTGCTACATAACTACTACTTACCTACCTACTACCTCCTATGCTACCTACCTACTACCTCCTATCCTACCTACCTACTACCCTACCTACCTACCTACTACCCTACCTAACTACTAACTACCCTACCTACCTACCTACTACCCTACCTACCTACCTACTACCCTACCTACCTACTACCCTACCTACTACCCTACCTACCTACTACCCTACCTACCTACCACCCTACCTACTACTCTACCTAGTCTACTATCCTACGTACTGACGTAGGATAGTAGACTAGGTAGAGTAGTAGTAGGTAGAGTAGTAGGTAGGGTGTTTTGTTATTCTGTCAGGCAATTTTTCGTTCTTCATCAGATAATTGACTCCCGATATTCCGTTGCCTAATTGCATTACGGCTCCGCTGGGAAAGATTAGATCTTCTAGGACGCGGCATTGTTATTAATATTAATACTGAATGTGCACTCGCATAAAACCACCAAATACACTTGGGAGCAAATAAATCGAGCCACTTCCTTTTTCACGCATTATGGTAATTATTTTTGGTATTATGGAACGCATCGATTCGAAACATATATCGCCTAAAAGGGTATTTAATAACCTTTACAAAGAGGGTAGTTAGTTGTCAAAATTTCATTTTTTTTTTATTTAAATTAAAGTTTAAAGGGTAGAATAAAATTATCGCATTTAATTTGCTTATGACATTTTTATTGTACTCTGTTAAGAAAAGATTAAATTTGAGGTTTTTGTTAATCATACCCATATTACTTGTTATTGTTGTCTTTATCTGTGTCTGTGTAATCAAAATAACCTGATAAAATGGATACTACACCGACGGAAGCTGCCCAAGTTGTAGCTTTACTTGAGGTTGGACACGGACAACGTGAAGTGGCACGCAGACTTCATTTGAGTCGTTCAAAGGTACAGCGGGTATACCGCAGGTATCTGGAGACTGGTGCTTTTGTTCGGCGACCTGGAACTGGCCGACCACGGGCAACAACAGAACGTGACGACCGCTTTATTGCAACCAATTCGTTGCGCGACCGTGGACTTAATGCTGTTCAGCTACAGCAAGCGTTACGTGACGTTCGAGGAGTCTCAATCAGTAGGTGGACAGTGAGACGAAGACTAAAAGAACGAAATTTAACATCACACAAACCAGCAACTGGCCCAAAATTGACTGTAGCTCATCGCCGATCTCGCTTGGAGTTTGCTCGAGAACACATTAATTGGACGTTAGAAGACTGGAGGTCAGTTTTGTTTTCTGACGAGTCAAGAATCTGTCTTTTTAGCAATGACGGGAGAAACCGAGTGTATAGACGTCCTGGTGAAAGATTTGCCCAATGTTGCATTCGAGAAACTGTGAGTTTTGGTGGTGGTTCTTGTATGGTGTGGGGAGGAATTTCTCTAGACGGAAAAACGGAACTTGTCTTCGTCGACCCCGCCAACGATGGCAGTGGTAGACGTGGATTAACAGCTGACCGATACATAACTGACATTCTTGAAAACCACGTAATGCCGTATGCTGGTTTTGTCGGAGAAAATTTCTTGTTTATGCATGACAATGCGAGACCTCATACCGCGCAGATCGTTACGGAATACTTGTCTGCGATCGGGATTCAACAAATGGTATGGCCAGCACGAAGTCCCGATTTGAACCCGATCGAACACCTATGGGACGAGCTAAAACGGAGAGTCCGAGCCAGGGTTCCCGCTGTTTCATCCATTCCCGAGCTTAAAGTCGCTGTGCTTGAAGAGTGGGAGAACATACCACAATATGTCATCGTAACGCTGATCAGATCGATGACTAATAGGCTACAAGAATGTATCAGGGCACGGGGGGGTAATACCAGTTATTAAGAATATTTTTTTTGCAATAATTTTGTTTTTTATTGTTTTTATGGACTGTTTTAGCCCTACTAAATTTTCTATCAAAATTACCATTTTTCTTGCAGAGCCAATAATTTATCATTCAATAAGGTTATTATTCAATAATTTACCCTCATTGTAAAGGTTATTAACTAAACTTTTAGGCGATATATAGTTCGAATTGATACGTTCCATATTACCAAAAATATTTACCATTTTACGTGAAAAAAGGTAGTGGCTCGATTTATTTGCTCCCAAGTGTATAATAACAGTGCCTGAACTTTCGAGACATAGACAATAGCTCAAAGAGTATATAACCACTACGACGTATGAATAGCTTATCAAGAAAAATCATAGACAACCTATAAAAAGACATTTACACTTTTGTTAACCTGTAGAATAAATCTTAGGTATTATTTTCGGAACATAAAAATTAAATAATTAATAAATAATTTACACAAATTAATGTCTAAAACAAACAAATATAACAGTACCTGAACTTTCGAGACATTTTACTAAAAATAAATTTCTGAACGCACACATGAATAGTTGTTACAGTATTTGACAGGATTGGACAACAAATGTTTGACATGTAATAAACAAATCAGCATTTATTGAAATGATTAAGTATATAAGGAAATATTATTAATATTATTCATTACACATATCGAGTTTTCATTGTTTTTATGCTATTCGGGGCGGAGACAAATCCAACGAATCAATAACCATGAAAATTGGTTCAGCAGATCTCGAGTTATAAGTGTTGTAACAAACCCGTCTTTGTTTTATATATATAGATTATTTGAATGACTTAGGTGCATGTAAAGTTTTTCCGGAACTAAAAATATCAGTCTTACCGCTCTTTAATTTTTGTAAAAAAAAATATGCATGTTACCAACATAACGTCACCGTTTTAGCGCTGCCACATTATTAATCTAAAAACTGATCAAAGTTTCGATTGCCTAACTAATAAATTGAAAGAGATATTACCATTTGTTAATTTTAGGAAAACAGCACGCGAAGCAAAATCAGAGCACATACAGATTATATTACATAAAAATCAAGACCAAGAAAAATTTCAATTTAGTGTTTATTAAAATCCATCCAGCCGTTAGGATGCTTCGAGGGTATAAAGAAAACCACAAACAAACATACATAAATAACTAGATTACACGTGAAAAACATAAACCTGTCTTTTCTTTCGCCCAGTCGGGGAATAAGAACTAGACGGTGCGGTGTTATGAATTAAGCGACAAACTATAAATACTGGCGTAATGTTCAGCTCATTTTAAAAAAAACAGTCTCTTGGTTCATTGTTTCTTAACAGAGTCCAATATTCAAGTCGGTATGTAACAACTTTATGTGCTGGCTCTAAAATGTACATAATGAAATGTACCTAAAATGAACCACAAAAATCAATTCGATATACTTAGCAATAAAAGAGAAATTTATAATTGAACTTTCCTAACTTTTCGTCACTATAATAATATTTAAACCGTTGGCGCGTGATTGAGGGCAATGGAACGGTACTTATTTAAAAGGTACCCATGAAATGAGCGATTCCATTAAATCACACTTTTCACATATCGTGTAGGTACCTACATAGGTAAGCAAGTCATGGCATTTTTAAATCGGCCTCAGTCGTCCATCACGCCAAGCAAATTAAATGTTGATGACTTACCAACATAGAGAAAGTGTTTTTAAGTCAAACAGAATTACAGTTTGACATAGAAACACTTCGTGCCCAATGTGTGAAACCTCGATTTGTAATATTATTGCAATGTGAATGATAGTATTTTATTTAACCGTAATAAATATATACCTACCTACTTATTAGTTTGATGAATACCATAAAATAACTCTTTCTGTAGTATTCAACCGATGCAACCTATCTCTATACGCTAGCGAAAAAGCTAATATAGGTACCTATACCTACCCTGACTAAAGAAATACTTAATCCGTCAACCGCCTATGCCTAATGACCCACCCATCCCATGTCTGATGGCTTGATTCGAGATTTTTTTTGTATTTTTGGCTGTTATTCTGTATCTCATGAAGTTTCGCTTGAAACTAGAAAAGAACCTATTGAAGACTGGACTTCACAACAGTCTTGTTGAAGACTTCAAGTTGCTACGTATCCTAGCAACTTGGATTCTTCAACAGTTGCTACGTAGGATCCTTAGTAGGGAAGAGGTTTAAAAATAAAACAATTTTCAGGAGCAATCTGGTATAATTTGGAAGACATCAATCAGTCATACTCGTATCTATGTTTCTCGCTAAATATAATAGGTTTAGACGTTTCTACATTAATTATAATATATTACGTACCTTTATAGTTCATTGCTATACGTATCTAATAGCATACATTTTTGATAGGTAGGTACCGTAGGTATTCCTCTGAATCACCGTCACGTTTATGCGAGCTTATTTATATAAACACATGAATATTGTAGAAAATAATAAAATACAACATATTTAAAAACGAATATTCGGTACAGTACAGATCGTACAATAAGTAAATTACATGATCGGGTACTTTATTACTTATTATTATTTATTTATTTTCTCCATCTTACTATCTTTAAAAAAAATTGATTGTGATTCATGCGCAGTTTTTTACAAAGTTAGTAAGCCCCAAGGGTTTAGAAATAGGCCAGCCGTCTTTATTTTGATGTAAAACATCCGTGTGTACACTATTTTTCTACATCTATTAGCACGATATATTTTTCGGATAGAAAAAATATTAAAACTCGTGTAATATTATCATATAGGTACTTAAGTCGGTACCTAAATAAATTAATGTGTAATTTGTGCTTTAATAAGCTCTCATTTCGCACCCAAGATACACAAATTGAATCTGTGTACCTAATAAATTAGAATTTACCTTCTTTTTGCATATCGTCTGAGTAATATATAAGTACCTAATTAAAGGATACAATTCTAATTATGCCATCTTATAGTTTTAAAATAAATTCCTTGTGTGAACTGCCATACACCAAAGTAGTACCCAGGGGAACCTTTGATATGGGTCAGTTATGAGAATATTAGACATACAGTAAGTAATTCCTTAGTTCACTAAGAAACACAATATGTCATCCGTTCTAGAACAAACTTACAGAATTCAGACTTGTCCATACTGACATAATTATTTAACAGGACCCCTTTGTGTATACTTAAATAACTTTCTAAAACATACATTAAATAAATTTATAAAACAAATATAATAAGTAGGTACCTATACAATAATATATTATGGCACATAACAAAACTTAATTCTTATCAAGTAGGTAGGTAACCTATAGACATTCGCATTTTCCGTTGCACGTTGTTCCAAGGTTCCAACGCAGGCTTTCGTCGAAGGCGTAGCGTTATTACATTAATTTTTAAAATGTCGCACTAACGCGACGCTTACGCCGTGGTTTCCCTTTGACGTTTCCAGGTAGTTAAATTCCTAAAGAGTTTTATGAAAATAAAAGGACTTCATTCAGGGGTCCTAATTTACAAAAAACAAGCCTTTAAATTGTCTCGTTGGAATACACAACTTTTCGTAACATCATTAGATCGAAACGATATGACGTAGCGTCTACGCGATGTGACACACGAGTCACGACATGGACGTGGCGTAGCGTCATTCACAACGCTTAGACGCTTAAAATACAAATGCCTAAATCGAACAATTTATAAATTACTGGATGAATTCAAATAGTTTCCTCTTCATTCTAAGCACCTTTCTTTAATTCGAGTAATGTTTTCCTGAGTATATCCAAATAGATCTCGGCATGTTTTGGTTCAAAAATTAAAGCAGGTCGGAGACGAATAGCGGCTTCTCCGCACGACCCTCCAAGGACACCTGAAAATAAAATAAATCGAATTAGTAGACTTTAAGCCTATCAATCACCGAGCCATGACTACAAGGTGTTCCGAAAAGCCACCGTAATATTATAGTCGTACAAACGCTGCGGAAGGCTATACACAGGCCGAAGACTATATTATTATCTTTGTTAGTGTTAATCGATCGTGATTTGGACTGTACTGTTAATTGAACATCGGTAGGTACTACAGAGTTCACTGACGGTCGACCATTTTCCACCCTTAAGCCCTGAGTAATAAGGTTGAAAAGTGGTCGACCATCAGTGAGTCCGGTACCTAGTATGTTATGTACATCGAGGTGGTGAAGTGACTGATAAAACTTATATTAGAAAATTCCTTAGCTGAAAGGGCAAAAATATCGCATGTTCGTGGTGACGCAGCGAGTGGAGGGGGCGATGTCTCTAACCCAGCGCACGCTCAGAGCGCACTCACTTTTGCTCGGGCGCTCGGATGCGACAGACGTCTATTGGGACCAGGGCCCCGAGTCTGCTATTCAATAGTGTCATAATGGTCTATCATTGATCACATAATTGTTGATTTTGACAAGTTTGGTGTTGTCAAAATCAACAATTATGAGATCAATGATAGACCATTCTGACACTATTGAATAGCAGACTCGGGGCCCTGTAGTTATAGTTATGTCGGTTTCTTAATGTTTTTATAACTGTGTTGGTTTGTGATGTGCTATTTAAAAATAAATAGTTCGAGGTTACATTATCCTTTCTTTTAAAAAAAATAAATACGCTTCTGATCCATAAGATCAGAAGTGGGATTCGCTTAACAATACACGCGTCTTTGATCGTTTGCCATCTATTTTGCAGTAGTGTTTCGTTTCAAAGTAACCTCTAACCACGTGTTAATCGAAGTGTCAGTGTTCCTAAGCGTTTTTGGGTTAACGCCCACGTGTTAGTTATATTGCGATCAGTTTACGGATCGCGAGTGCACACCGCGTAAACATTCGTCATAACTGAGGAGCCAGTATAGAAACACGTGCTACAGGAACCTTTGCCTTGAACCATTATTATATTTCGTTGGTCTAGTGGTCGTAAGCGCGACTACTGAGTATGAAGGTTCTGGGTTCGATTCCCGGGTCGGGCAAAGAGTTATTGTCTGGTTTTGTGCCCGGTCGGTGCCAAACTGCCAATAAGCTCACCCCTATTACATGGGACTTAAACATTACTGGCTTCGTTGAGCGTAACACTCCAGGGTGCCAGCGTGCCTTACTGGCGCGGTTGAACGTGGCACTCCAGGGTGCCAGCGCGACTTACTGGCGCGGTTGAACGTGGCACTCAAGTGTGCCAGCGCGCCCTACCGGCGCCGTTGAGCGTGGCACTCCACGGTGCCAGTGCGCTATACTGGTGCTGTTTAGCGTGGCACTCCAGGGTGCCAGCGTGCCTTACTGGCGCGGTTGAACGTGGCACTCCAGGGTGCTAGCGCGCCTTACCGGCGCGGTTGAGCGTGGCACTCCACGGTGCCAGTGCGCTATACTGGTGAGGTTTAGCGTGGCACTCCAGGGTGCCAGCGTGCCTTACTGGCGCGGTTGAACGTGGCACTCCAGGGTGCTAGCGCGCCTTACTGGCGCGGTTGAGCGTGGCACTCCAGGGTGCCAGCGTGCCTTACTGGCGCGGTTGAGCTTGGCACTCCATGGTGCCACCGCGCCTTACCGGCGCGGTTGAGCGTGGCACTACAGGGTGCCAGCGTGCCTTACTGGCGCGGTTGAACGTGGCACTCCACGGTGCCAGTGCGCCTTACTGGGGCGGTTGAGCGTGGCACTCCCCAGTGCCAGTGCGCTATACTGGTGCGGTTAAGCGTGGCACTACAGGGTGCCAGCGTGCCTTGCTGGCGCGGTTGAGCGTGGCATTCCTAGGTGACAGCGCGCCTTACCGGCGCAGTTGAGCATGGCACCACGTGGCAACCCACTGGCCTGGTTGAGCACATCGCCGCAGACCGACGGTATCTGGGTCACCATCGGGTGCATCGAACGTGAACATGCGTCGCGGAGCTGGCGTCGATGTATCGTCGGCTAGTTTTGCGTCAGCAGTTTTGTCGCCACCGTCATCGGAGAATGCTGAGTCTGCTGTGTGCGCTTCATGTACGCCCCGCTGCCCCGCTCCCGTCCCGCCGGAGCCTCGCGTCGCCGCCGCCGCTCGACCGCTCGACCCGCTGCCTGTTTCTGCAGCGTCTGCAAATTCTCGGCATTTGCCTGAAGATTTCGCAAGCATAGTCGCGGGCAAAACTGCTCCTTCTGGGAAGCCCGAGCCTGAAAAGGCACCGATCCAGGCTTTGTGGCAGGATTTGTGACGGTGTTGAGGCGGTAGCGCCGACAGCGAACCATCAACAACCGCTGCGGCACGGCTCCATCGGAGCCCAACGTACCTATTCGTGCCGCGAAGCCTAAGTATATCTCCCGCCTACACTACACCACTACGGCGGAGGACATCGTGGAGTACGTGCGTCAGAAGACCAAGTACGTGGCGAGAGTACAGTTGCTCGAGTCGCGCCGCAACGTCAACTTGAAGGCGTTTGTGGTGCGAGTACCAACATGTTATCTGCACCTCGTCTTGGAAGAGGACTTTTGGCAGCAGGGGGTGGTGTTCCGTCGCTTCCGCGGGCAAGTGCCACATGAACGCTCAGTGACATAGTGCACAAGTGAAGTGATACTAATATAGTTTTAAGTTTATATTTACTAACACAAACTGTATTATTAGTATGTATATTTAGGTTAAGGTATTTATCTATGGGTCTTTGTTACCTGAAAATAAATATATTCTATTCTATTCTACTGACTTGGTTGAGCGCATGGCCCCGGCTACTGGCGCGACCTGGCTTAGTCGAGCGCGTCGCTGCAGGACGACTACTACTTATTTATAGTGAGCATGCAAACGTTTGGGCGTCTGCTCTGCTCTGCTCCGCGGTCATAGTGGAGACATGTAGAACTTTTGGGTTTCAGTCTACATGACGCGATGTGTCACAAATTCATAGTACCTACCTATAACGTTTGGGCCTCTACTATGTATCCGTGAAATGGACAAGCGAACGTTTGGGTTCGTCGTTAACATTCTGTCGACCACAATGTATGGCAAGTGATGGAAATTCGGAATCTATCATTAGCGATGCATTGTAACTCTTGGGTTTGAAGCTGTTTCAACTTTAAAAATCACTATTGGTGGTCTTTGTTGCTGTCGCTTGAGTGCACGCTTGCGCCTGGAACACTGGTCAAAGTTATGAACTCTAACTTATGAAAGTATTTCTCTTCAAACCATAGTGGTCATGTTATTGATTTACTCACGTACTATCGTGTATTTGCAGATAATGATGCCATCATCATCATCATCATCAAACTTCGTCGACCATTCAGGTTGTGCGAGATGGATTTGATGCAAGTGATGGTGTCGGACGGTACTCCGGTCCTGTGATCCTTGGTGCGAGACGTCATGCTAAACGGCTCTCATTCTAACCGAGAAGGGCTCCTTACACCGAGAAGACAGAGGGCATCTGAGTTGCTTGCTGAAAACACAGCAGCGACAAGACGCGTATGTGGTGGTATTTGGCTATCTGCTTGCCCCGACATTGTGGCAATTGTTTGTTTTGGCCTAGACATTTGGCTATGTACGAGTACTTGCCCCGACATTGTGGCAATTGTGTTTGTTATGGCCTCGACATTTGGCTATCTGCTTGCCCCGACATTGTGGCAATTTTGTTTCTTATGTCCTCGACATTTGGTTATCTGGAACCCTGATGGTGTTGTTGTGGTTGTTTCAGTGATGATTGAGGTTCGGAACTCTTCCATTGGTGATAGAATTTACAAACTACTGCCTATTTTGGTGCGATTGCTAGTAATTTCATTACAATGGGCAGTTAAAAGTTCAAACTTTCGGAATACCTCATTCAAGTTTTTTCTTTGTTATGTTTTAGACGAGTCTACCAATGAGGTCCAAACAAGTGAAGATCAGGTCCGGAAAAGCGTATATGTGCAGGATGGACGAAGCGAGGCAGCACATTCGGTGCCAGCAAGCCAAGCTGACGAGGTCGTTCAGCTGTCAGATACGGCCATATTAGAGAATTCCTCAGCTGAAAGGGCAAAAATATCGCATGTTTGTGGTGACGCAGCGAGTGGAGGGGGCGATGTCTTTAACCCAGCGCACGCTCAGAGCGCACTCACTTTTGCTCGGATGCGACAGACGTCTATTGGGACCTGTAGTTATAGTTATGTCGATTTCTTAATGGTTTTGTGATGTGCTATATAACAATAAATAGTTCGATGTCGTTTCTTTAAAAAAAATTAAATATGCTTCTGATCCATAAGACTTAACTATTTTAGTTCAGTAAATCTCACTTCAACTCTCTTGAAGTGAGATTTATTGCCAATAATTTAATTCGGTTCGGCTGAACCGCATTCATAAAGCTTCGCCATATCTTTTCTTTCCAAATACCGCAGTGTCTCAAGACGGAAATATTTTATCAGGAATTATAATGGTACTAAAATGTCGTCGCTCACAATGCGATGGGTTTCATAAAGGGGTTGAAAGTCACCCCCCTAAAGGCAATGGAGAGGGTTATGATTCGAGTTCCCCAGTGCGAACGAAACGAAAATGTAGAGACCCGCCGATTAACCAAGGGAATCGACATATCGGAATATTGAAACTGAGACTGACTGGTTATGGAGTGGCCAGAGTCGTGACTACGTATTAGAAGGTGTAACGTTGTGAGGACATAAGTTGGACCGATGACCTAGTGAAGCCGATCACCTGGACGCGAAAAGCATAGGACGGGGCGATGTGAAGACGTTTGGGAAGGTCTTTGTCCAGCAGAGGACTACTTCCGAACTTTCATTCGACAATCAACTTTTGTAAATATTTTATTAGAATTTAGAGATGTTATACATCTGCATGCTTCTTTTTTTTCTTTGGGCAGACCCAATCTTGAGATTCAGACTTTGAGATGGTTTTATTTTTTGTGAAATGTCATGATCATCATGACACACCGACGACTTATATTTGTAAAATATGCCTTGGCAGAAGAACAAGATCTCTAGGTGCGGATCCATAAAAATCTACAAAATTATCCTTATTTGCTTACCGTTTTTCTTCAAAGTGCCAACAATCTTATCCCTGAGTTCTACTGTGCTGGCGTCGAATGCCAGAAACGTGCCTCGACCACGTACGCTGTTTATCATATTCGGAAACTCGCACTCCAGGTCATGAAGCCCAGATTTCAGAACACGGCCTGTCTTTTCTACCAATTCCAAAAGTTTGTCAGTTTTTATGACTTTTATTACTCGATCTAACATGATTAACTTCGATGGATCTCCCATCCATGTGTTAAATATTCTGTAGGGTTGTGGAGGCCTGAAATCAATGAAAAATTGCATGCATTATTGGAATATCAAAGGTTTTGAATAAATATCAGCATAGCTATTCACAACCACTCGATTTTCCGTCGTATCCAATCGATCGATCATACTTTAGAAAGTCGCTATTCATAAAGCCGATCCTGAATCCTGCCGACAGCTATTTGCTATCGGAAGTGCAATACAATCAGAATTACAACGCCATTTTGTGCTATATCATAAGCAAGAGTCGTTGCGTATCCAATAGGGTAGTTTAGTCCGTCAGATAGATTTCCAAAAAATATTAGACACATATTTTTTCTTTGTTCTTTGTAAACAAGAAATGGAAACGATACAGTGCTTCGAAAACTCGTGTGACGTTACATCACACTACATTTTTTCCCACGTAGTGATGTCACAAGGCCCCACTCCTGATCTTTGACGCGTTTTATCTTTGTCAATTTTTATTAAAATGATTAAACAAAAAGCACGTATCCAATATTTTTCGATAATCTAACTGACGGACTAAACAGAATCATAGTTTTTTTTAGTCAGGAAACGTCCCTATAATTATTAAAATCATTTTAAAATTGTTTTTAATTATATTTTTAGTTACTCGACAGTTCGACAGATACTCGTATTCAGGTTGTACTAAATATCCGTCGATTAATAAAAATATAATATGCTTGCTTGTGCAATAGAAAAAATTATAGAAATACTCATTAAAGATAATTTATTGGCTACATAAATATTTTCACCGAGAGTGTTTATGTAATGCCATGTCGATCGAATTTGTGAATATCTGAGAATACACGGCCAAAACGAAAAATAAATGCAAGTTCCCTATTCATTGACTTATATATTACCTACTGCGTAAGGACTGGGCGGACGGCATGTTAAATGACGCCTCAAACGTGGTCCCAAAACGGTCTTTCCTAAGCCGAAGTGAACTAGTCAACGATCGGCTCTCTTCGGGTGCGGTCGTAAATTTTATTAAAAGCTTTATTTATGTTCTTTATACCTCAAAAATACCACGCCGCTTATACAAGGTTACGTTAACGAGCAGACTACACCGATTCTCTGTATGGCGAACGCGTCGAGCAAATGTTCGGACGACCGTATCTTTAGTTTTTATATCAATGTCCCTATTGCTAAAATTCACGCATTATATAACCGGTGGGATCCCAGGTTCAGTATGGATTTCATAATTATACACTGACAGCTCAAGGGTAGACCGCATTACTTAACTGTGATGATTACATTTTGCATTTCTCGATATTCAGTATGCGAAGGTAATCCGTCAAGCCTTTTAGGAAAAAAAGTATTTTAAAATGGGAATTTTATATAAGTACTAGCTGTTGCCCGCGACTTCGTTCGCATGGAAACTTTTTATCTTTTCTTTCATTGAAAAAGTATCTTATTTTACTTCTAATACCTCCAAGATTATCTGTACAAAGTTTAATGATGATCGGTTAAGTCGTTTTCGCGTGTGAAAGCGTAACGAACAAACTTACATTCACATTTATAATATTACTAGCTGATGCCCGCGGCTTCATCCGCATGGATGTCGGTCAAATTATATACTAAAACCTTCCTCTTGAATCACTCTATCTATTCAAAAAACCGCATCAAAATCCGTTCCGTAGTTTTAAAGATTTAAGGATACATAGGGACATAGGGACAGAGAAAGCGACTTTGTTTTATATAAGTAGGGATAGTACGGATAAAGACAGCTAAAACTAAATATTAAGTATAGGCCGATACAATCGTGTTATACTTCTTGTTAAAAACAAAACTTACTTCATAGACATAATAAATAAGTGGACTAGAAATACCTACAAAAAAAAGGTGCATACCTACAACCTTGAACGGTACTCAAAATGGCTGCCATTGCTAGGGTTGTGTCAATCATGGAACATAGTATTACTGTAACGAGTATCGAAACTGGTACTACTTAATAGTATTACGAGTATTAGTAGATATCACGGTTGAATTATAATTAACAGTTCGTTGTAACAGAAAACCATGAGTAATTTTACTTTCCTTCTGACACCTGAGAATAAAATTAATTTAAAGTGGTTTTCAGAACAAAATTAAAGAATGCAACGTTTGCGCTTTCGGTTATATCTGCAGGGCTATTGCGTATCTTTTTAAATGTTAGTGGCTATCATTGTGTCCATCGATTAACTGTCAAATGGTTAGTTTAGATACCAAACCATAACCATTCGACAGCTAATCGATCGACTGTAGGTCTGTAGATTCTGGTAGGTATGCAGATCTTAGTGAAAAACAAATTCTTCTAATAGGAAGACGATTATGTTTCTATTATGATTAACATACTGACTGGTGGAGTAAAATAAAATAAGAATGATTTTTATTAAATCTGTTTATTGGTGTGATAATATCATTATGATGAATGATGTTTATTTTGCAAGAGGAGCTCGTGGCTTAACAAGAACAGTCACTCGGATCGATATTTAGGTTAAGCTGCGCTTGCCTAGGTTGGTCTGCGGATGGTTGACCGCCCAGTATTATGCCGAGTTTCCTCCGTACCTCGGAAAGCACGTTAAGCTGTTGATCCCGGCTGTCATATATAGATCTTTGACAGTCGTTACAGGTAGTCAGTAACCTGAAAGTCCTGACATCCAGTCTTACCAAAGGGTATCGTATTACCTAGTGTTAACTGGGTTGTGGAGGTCAGATAGGCAGTCGCTCCATGTAAAATACTGGTATTCAGCTGAATTCGGATAGACTGGAAGCCGACCCCAACATAGTTGTGAAAAGGCTAGGCAGATGATGATGATGTTTATTTTGCAAATAGGTTTTTACATACACTTTTACAAGTCACTTTTTATTAAAACTAGATGGGGTCGGTGTTTCGTTTCTGACTACTTTGAGAAGAAACTTCCGAAACAAACTCAGAAGTCATGGTCTCTTTTAAAGTCCAGACATAATCTTGGTATACACACATGAAGACTATGCAGATTAGTGTCTGAGATGGTCATTTGAAGAAAGCACCACACAGATTTTAGTGGACCCGTCCAGTCGGTGCAAGCATGCTGATGTCTTATTTTCAGATCACGTATAACAATCATATAAGTCTGTGGGACGGTATCTCGGTTCTGTGAACCACGGGCCAGAGCACGGTCACTCGAACAGATATCGTTCCAGCGCAGCGAAGGAACTAGTATCGGAAACTATTACGCAACGGTACAACACTATTCATGTTTGTAAACAAACTAATAAAATTAAGAAATAACAAAAAGGTCTCTGGGACGGAAATAAACCCAAACATTAACACTATATCAATAAATTAATGATCGCTTAGCATTTTTTTCATCGAAAGTGTATTACTCCTAGATACTATTGCATGAAAACCGGCTTCTAACCTGTGCACCGACAATTGAGGTTGATTTTTCTGGTTTCTTGCACCACACTTCACATTACAGCACGCAGGCATATTGAATTGCTGTTTTTTTAATAAGTATATGCAGTTTTATAGGTAAACTCTTCGTAATTTTGTCACAAATCTCAATTTATCAAAAAGTAAACAACTATTTGACAGCAGAACTACCACGAAACTCGCCGCATAACATGGCGAAAACGGCACCTACCTACTATTGTGTGACTCGTAACACCAAATGTTGCCATTATGAGCAACAACTGAAATATTGTTGTCTCTTTCATCAAATACGATTACTGTATTAGAAAGAACGAAACAAAACGATATTTCACATTCTGTATCCTATTTCACTCATATTTGTATAAGCAAATGTGTCTATAGAATATCGCGGCGGCTCTATATTTTTCCTTACTCATTGACTTACTTATATAAAGGTTTGCAGTAAAATCCACCTGTCATCATCTTCTTACTAAATGTAACCAAATCAGGCGGGTTTGGTAAATTGAAATGTTCATGACACCACATTTTGCCAGTTGGTCCACATCCAGTCTGTACTTCATCGATAATCAAAGCTGCTCCTTTCTAAAAAAAAAATGTAATAATTTAAATTATTGTTTCTGTTATTATACCTTATAAAATTTACAAACAAGATAACTATGGAAAGGTAACTGTATAATTCAAAACCTTTAACAGTTTAAGTGGTAAGTACGAGCAACTTTTACAAACCTGACATCACAAAAAAATCTACGGTGTAGGTACCGTTCTTCATAAAATCAAATTAATTTTTTAATCTAAATAAATGGCACAGCAAATTATTTTCGCGGTTTCAGGATTGATTTTACAGTATACAATATTAAAAATTTAGATTTGAGGATAATTCGAATAACTTACACTTTCGCAAATTTTTTGTAGTTCTTGGAAAAATTCCGGCGACGCATGATTGTCACCGCCTTCCGCCTGGATGGGTTCAATAATTACAGCAGCAATTGGATTTTTCTTTTCCCACTCTTCGAATTGCTCGCATACATACGCGAGACATCTGAAATCAAAATAACGACAAATATAGTATTCAGAAATATTTCAGTGAAAATTCCTACTCATTTTTGTCTTGAGGGCCCTCAAGACAAAAATGAGTTAGTTAGTCCTTACATTATTTTTCTTTATCTTGTCGATGAATTAGTTTTTTTATTTTACATTTTTATATCTATCTCCTGCGATAATGCAGAGCTCTGGATGTCTGCCTTATAGATTTTCTTCGTTATCAAAATGGTATTGACCACTAACCCCAGAGGCAGACACGAGCAAATGATTTAGTACCTACAGATTTTTTTTTTGACAGTTTCAAAGCCCTGTAGCTAAAAAACGCAGCAACATAGGACCTTAATTCCTTAAGAAAATTTTGTCGTATTGATTCGAACTTTAATGATTATCAATACGAAGTACGAGCAAATCATATACTTACATGCTCGCCAGCTCCCTAGCTATATATTGAATCGGATTGAAAGCTGAAGGTAATGTGTGGCTATATAAAGTGTGACGTGCGTAGTATTCAGTACCGTCCGAATCGCATACTTAAAAAAATAGTACCTCAATGTTTACGGTGAAATCTTATATTATTTCCCAGCAGGACCCTCCGCTGTTTGAAGGTCTTCAGACCAAACTTATGTGGCCACATTTAGCGGTGTTTTAGTACCTTAAAAATGTCTTGCTTTTGCCATCAACCGATGTTATTAGGGGCAAGCCTATTGCCATCAATCGATGTAATTGTGGGCAAGCCTATTGCTATCAACCGATGTAATTGGGAACTAGCGTATTGCTATCAAACAATGTAATTGGGAGCAAGCCTATTGCCATCAACCGATGTAATTGGGAACACAGGTCATATCATAACAGTACGAACGAAACGTTCGTTCGCTGAAAAATAACTTTTAAAACAAATTTTCAGCTAAAACACTAACTTTTTTATTTAAACTTAAGGTTATTTGAAAGGTACTAATAAATGCTTATAAGAAATATAATTGTCTGGGTTGAAAACGGCTTAACACAATAGGGTCCTGCTGGCTTGACAAAAGTTTTGCAGGTCCATAACTCATAAAATAATAATTATTTTAAAATAAAACCAAGTAAGATATTTTAAAGGTACTAAAACACCGCTAAATGGGGTCATATAAGTTTAGTCTGACGACCTTCAAACAGCGGAGGATTCTGCTGGGAAATAATGTAAGATTTCGCCGTAAACTTTGAGGTACTATTTTTTTAAATATGCTATTCGGTAGGTACTGAATACTACGCACGTTACACTTTGGCTCTCAATCCGATACCTGGACACTTGCCGTGATTATTATTTAAGTGAAATAAGCCACCATACATAAACAAAGTACGTATTCAGAAATATTCCAGCAAAAAAAAATCTATATAAGCCTTCGAGACAAAAATGAGTTGGCTAATCCATAGGAAACTCCTACATTATTTTTCTTCGTCTAGCTAGTCGATAATTGCCGTGATTATTATCCAAGATGAATGCGACAAGGCCTTTTTCATCAAATAGAGTGATTATTTGACATGACACTTATATTAACTGAGACGGTTGTATTGGTGATTTTAATCATTATTACTCAGTAACGTCACATTTGTTACGGTCGCGAATCTTATTTTATTTAACACACAACCTGATACTGGCCGGCAAATTGCAAAAAAAAAGTAAGAAAATTCGCGGGCTACCTTGGCGCATTCACCTTAAGTGAAATTAGTAGGTATACATTTATTTTATTTCATTAAAGTTCACCAACAGTTGTTACAGATATTTACCAGATAGGAATATAAACAGGGGCGGATCCAGGATTGTTTTTGGGGGGGGGGGGGGGGCACAATAATTATGTAGTCTAATCAACAAGCGCGTTTCGGCTTTTTTTTTCTGTCATTCGAATCGGAATAGCTAGTATGTATTTTTTTAAAATCAAAAAGCACTTTCCCAGAGGGTTGATAGTTGGTACGGCCGAAAACGGGGACCCAGTTTTGCGTAAGCTATGCCCATTTCCGAAATTTCATAAACTCTTTAAATTTATTAAATATGAAAATTTATTATTGAAAAAATTCAGGCATCTATAGGGTACTCCAGGGATGAATGAACAATAATCTGAAAAATGTAAAAGTTAAAAATGTTTTATCGCCATTTTTCTTTTAGTTATGTATTAGTTAATTAACAACTTGTTCCTACTTGCACATGAACATTGCAAGTGCAATAATTCCTTAATATTAAATCTGAGTTTTCTTTCTTTTTTTTGTATCTATTTATATGGTATAATAATATATGGTTATGTTTAAAAAAAAAAATATTAATAATAAATTAAACAATAAGCAATAAAAGTTTTTAAAAGTCATTTTCAAGTAGCTTTTGATCATTACAGATCAAAAATAATAATTAAAAAAAAATACTTCTAAACTTATGTAAGTAAATTGTTACTTAAAACCAATTGAAAAAATATTTTTTTTATTTTTTCAACAGGCCTATCTTTTGAGACCTTTCAAAAATAGCTTTAGTTATTAATCAACTATCGCACTTGCAATTTTCATGTTCAAGTAGGGAAAGATTTAACTAATGCCATTGTTTTTTATCTAAGTATCAATGACATTGACTTATATATTACTGCGTAAGGACTGGGCGGACCGCATGTTACAATGGCGCCTCGAACTTGGTTCTAAAACGGTATTTCCTAAAGCGAAGTGAACTAGTCCACGATCGGCTTTCTTCTTCTGCGGTCGTAAATTTTATTAAAAGCTTTATTTATGTTCTTTATACCTCGAAAATACCACGCCGCTTATACAAGGTTACGTTAACGAGCAGACTACACCGATTCTCTGTATGGCGAACGCGTCGAGCAAATGTTCGGACAGTTTTTATATCAATGATCAATGACTAATTTAATGCATAATTCATAGAAAAATCGCGATAAAAATTGTTTGATCGCGGATTTCTGTTCATTCATCTATTCAATAGAATCCTGTTTTTGAAACAAAGTTCCTTATCGCGCGTTGTGAAAGGGAGCTAGATGGAAAAAATTCTTACGAAAAGTTGTCACGACACTTTTTGCTATAGTAAGCTATTGTAAGCTGTGCGGCGTCGCATGTTTCTCTGTCTGTCTATCTCTCTCTTATAGAAAGCAAGCCAGATATTTTCATTTCTACATTTCTTTTTTTTTTTTTTTTTTTTTTTTTTTTTTTTTTTTTTTTTTTTTTTTTTTACATTATAAAAAATAATAACAATAACTTCGTTCCATCCGGGTGTTCCTTGACACCTCTCAAGTTTTTTTTTTTTCAACTCTTAACTTTCATATTTAATCATTTTAAATAGTATTCATTCATGAAAGGTCGAGAGTGAGCGAAACTTACGTAAGCCACGTCTCCGTTTTCAGTCGTACCAAAAAGCACTTGTTGACTAGACTACATGTCATTGTGCCCCCTACACCCAGAAAAAAAATCGTATTCGAGCCAGAAAGAGTTTCACTCATGTTCTTTCTGTTATTTTATTCATATTATAGTTTAACAAATCGTATTTGATTTGCCTATAAGGATGTACTGTGATGGAAACTCCATAACCGTCTAGGGGGGGGGGGCACGTGCCCCCGTGCCCCCCTGGATCCGCCCTTGAATATAAATATAAGTAATTGTGTCTTAAACCTAACTGTACAACAAATTACAGGCAAACACCACATGCACAATGCTCTTTGTAATATTAATTTAATTTTAAAGACTTAATATTATTATTAACACACATTACATAAATCATTTAAATTCCCCCCCATAACTTAATTTTTATTGTACCGATATTTGTTTGTTGATTTTGTTTGTCGATTGTTATTTGATAAGTGAAGTTTGGCAAAATTTAATCGTGTATCATCAGATTTATCAGGCAGGAAACATAATTTATATTAACAAAAACAAAAGCCTTACTTTTTGTCTTCTTGTTCGTTTTCACGTTGATTTTCTTCCAGAGGATACTTATAGTCTGGGAACCAAGCAACAGGCCATTCAAAAGACGGGAAGTCCAATTTGTGAATAGCTTTCGATCTTGTAGTCGCCAACGAGCCAAATGTCCGCCCATGGAAAGCCCCCTGCAGTTTAGGTGCCTGTTTCCGAACTCAATATCAATATTCGTAGGTTTAAAAAGTATTTTTTTAGTAGATTAGGTAATTTTTAAGTCGTAATCTAATCGAGAGAGACCAAAACTGTAGTTACGCAATATTGAACTATTTCTGAATTCCTCGACGAGTCGTCGCTTTGTCTCTGTGCTGAGTACCTGTACCTACTTGGTTCTATCAGTGCCCCTTTGTGATGCTCAGCGGAAATCAAAGTTGTTATGATTAAGCCAGTTAACTGGCATCGTCGCCGCACAAGGGGACACGAAGGACAACGTCATGTCAGGCAAACAACAAGCATCTAGTACATAAGTTCTATCTAAAGGGGATAATCTACTGATTAATTGATTGTCTTGCCATTTTAGGAGGAAATTATTAGAAGCTATACACTTTAAAAAAAAAAATGCAATATTCCCATCCCTAGTCGCACTTGACTGTCCCCTTACTGTCGCACTCAGAGAGCTTTAATGATTACTTAGGACATCACTAAGTAAAGGTTTTGATAGTTTTACCATACAAAAGTATAATAATGTCAAATCTTTACAAGTGACGGCTTAAGTAATCATTAAATATCCCTGAGTACCGCAGTTAGCCCGAGGAAATAAAGTACAAATCGTTATAAGAGATTCATCATAATTATATTATACTGATTCTATTGTTAGCTACTGATTTAAAGCATCAGCGTACGCCTGGAATTATATTTTATCAACTGTTCAATGTGAAACCAATTTGAATTCGTTTCGGTGTGTTTATGTATCGTTGGAATACCCAGTTACATTGCTATTATAATACCTACTTCTCTAGTAATAAACATTAGCAAAAAGAATTACCAAAGCAGGCAAATTCCGGATGAAATAAAACTGATTCATTATTGTAGAAATCATATTTATATTGCAATTATTCTGTAAGTCATATAAATTATTTGTTCCTAGACTCCAATAAATACAAACACTCTAGAATTGAATTAAATGATACCGTGTCGTCTGACAGGGAAGAATGGAAGAAAGAAAACGTGTTGCGCCTGCCCCAAGTAGGACAAGACGGACAAGGGCAGGAACATGACACCAGAATTCAAATTAATCCCTAGTCTTGTGGCAGAAATTCACATACCAAACCAAGTAGTTATTAGTTGTTGGAATGTTATCTAACATTGTTTGCAACGTTCACTTCACAGCCGCGTGAGTTTTACCCCTCTTCCATGCCAGAACGAATAATAAGAAATAGTTAGTTACTAGTTACCCATACTTCTCACAGTTCTTACATTGTTATCAGAATTATGAATCAATGTTTTCTTTCCGTCATCTGTAAATATTCTTGCAAGTTTAACCATGTTAATGTTCTGCAGTAATCTGCCCCTTCAAAAAATGCATCCTGAATCAAGAAGCCACGACCCTAATTAGCTTATACCTGCCTTTTAACTACTGGGTTGTAATAAAAACAATAAGACTAGTAGAGTAATTAAAAAAAAATGGCAAAGCATAAAGATGAAGGGTAAGTACTAACCTTGAACGACATGACCGATAAATTTGGTGCCCCTGGTGGCTTGTTCTCGAGGACCGATTTCATCTCCTCATCAGTGAAGGTTGTTCTGCCCCCACGTTTGTTTATAGAATACCGTATAAAAGCGGCTTTGAATGCATTTTCATTAGAGCATGAGCCACACATCATAGTCATAACTTGATTCAGACCAGAAGGCGCTACTGACAATAAAACATCTCTTAACTTTTCAGGCCAGTCGACTGCCGGAAATACACCAAGTGCTGGGCGGTTCACCAATGCTCTCTGAAACCATATTCAGATTTTTGTTTCCACAATTGAATACAATTGACTAAAAGCGCACAGAGACTACGGTCGATTCACGACGATTGTTTCATTCGACATTGGATAATTCTATGGTTTTTGATTTTTTGTTGGATCAGATACCTTGCAGTTATGGGGTGATGAATATCGACTGGTCAACGTCAATCAACCGCAGTCTAGGTGCACCTTAAGGTTTTGATACGTACAATATTAGCATCATTGTCGAAAGCAGTAAGAAGTTGCGGATGGTTGTATCCAAGAGGTAACGAAGATATTTGCGTATAAGTATCCAAAAGAATATTGCCATCAGCGTCGGCTATATAGTTTCCAGCGCTTTTATTGAAGTCAGTAAACATTTGCACAGAACCGCATTGCTGAAATATCAAGAACATTTAATAAGTGCCTATCTATTACATAAAATTATATTACATCGGTACCTACATGCACATCATTTTGAAAACATTGCGCAGATTATTTCATTGATACGAAGGTTAAGTTTAAATTAAGGACACTTAAAACTCGGTGATAAGATAAACTGTTTAAACATATTAAGCAGTTATTGCAATGTAAACACAGTTAATGTAGATTCCCTAGAACGAAACAGCTCCATTGAATTTCGAAAATAGGTTGGTGGTACAGAGAGTCAATTGGTAATTGTGACTATTAACTGCCAACTGAACATTAGTTATATGCTATATAAAACACTTCAGATAGAAGAAGAATTATAACAATTTACCCATGTCAAATATATTGAAGAAGGTTTGGGTAGGTAACTTGGATGATTTGGATGCTTTAGGGAACTAGATTTAAAACCCCGAATAATCGTACCAAGTTTTAATTTTATAAACCCAACTAATAAGAGTTTTCGTACAGTCGAATCCTTTAACGAACTCAAAAAAATCTGCTCCCGATTAAAAAACGAGATAACATATTATATTAAGGTCAATCATACAGGCTGCTCCCAGCCATTTTCCCGCTAGATGGCGTTGAAGTCAACATTTTTAGTTTATTTGTGTTTTTGTGTAATTGGAAAACTATTAAGTCGTAGGAGTAGCAATTGCGGTTATCGGACATTACGTCTTATCGAACTGGGTCACATCATTGTCATAATATCCACCTAATTCGACACAAAGGTGTAATTTAAAATCTGCCATTGAATATAGCGTCGTTTACACAAACAGACGTAGACGTGAGCGAGTACATTTACGAAGATTGAACACTAGATGGCGTGAATGAAAAAAAATGTTTTTCATTTTTCTTTATGGGTAGATTGGGTTGGCAGAACTAGAGAACGCCACCTGCTACGGTATATCATCATCAGCCTATAATGTTCCCACTGCTGGGACACGGCCACCACGCGGGCCCAGTGGGGTAGATGTCACGTCTTCAAATTTTTGGTTCTAGGACATCTCACCATGATTTGCTTCATATTTATTGAGAGCATGTGGTGATGCAATACATTCAACAAAGTAATGCGCCTGTCTGGATTTGAACCCACGACTTACTGTTCGTGAGTCGGTATATTTCATTATGTACGATTGTTAAAAAATAAAAGGTATATTTGTTGGTGTAAACTATTTAATTTTGGGAAATAAATTATGTCAACAATAATTATTTACTCAAAAAAATCTAAATCAAAACTCATTTATTCAAACTAGGCTGATAATCAGCACTTTTCGAACGTCAAAATTTACTTTACTTTACTTATTTACAAGTGACAGTCCCCCAAAACGCCCACCCTTCGACACTTCCTAGTGTTTTTGCTGGAAAGAAGAAGTGGCGGAACAAACTCTCCAGCAACACATCTGTCTGTTTGGTTAGAAGAACCAGACTCGATACAATACTATGGTGTAAGTTAATATTACGATTGACTACAATCAATAATAAAAGGTATATAAAAATAAAACATAAAAAAGACATAACATATTATCAGTAAACTAATTTAGGAGAAAGAACATAAATTACAAACATTGTCTTGTGTTCAACTCAACGACCAGCTATTCTTATCATTTTAGTAGTTGTTAATGGAATAGTAAGCTTTTGAACAAACTACATTAGGTACACTATTGATTTTTTTATCAAACCAGAAGAATTTGAAGTAACATAATTAAATGCTGATACATGCATAATCACTCAAAACTAATAACACTTATGATTAGTAACAGTACCAATTATTACAATAATTATACATTTCATAACACGTAAGAAACTATAATTCCTAGACAAGAGCTACAAATCTAAAACGATTTATTATGAGATAATAACAAGGAAGGTGAAAAAAATATTTCCTAATTTGGAAGCACTCAACAAAAGCATATAATAAAACGAAAATATAAAGCTCTTTATATGAAGTAAGTATACCTAAGAAGTATTATTTCACCTTTTGATACAAAATAAAAAGAAATATACAATGATAATGTAGATTCTAAACAAACTACTACCATAATACAATTAGAACAAAAATCATTTGATTTGTTGATTTCGCCCTCTGCCTTGAAACTTTCTTTGAACCAACTGCTACACTGCTGCTGCAACAAAGAAAACATACTTAGCATATAATTCTTACTTTTTGACCAATATTATTTACCATTCACTTCAAAATATTATTTACCGTCAATCTCCAAAGCTGCTCTGAAATAAAACTTTACTTCTCTTATTTGCTTGAATTTCTAACTGATGTTGATGTTGCAGAAGGATTTGAAGCCTTCAAAGCAATTTTTTCATTGGCTGCATAAATGAGAGCCCACACTTCTGGAGCAGTATTTTTCAAACTTTCTACGAGATCTTCTTCCTTCTTTTCAGTTCCATCTGTCTATGTTTTATTTACATTGCAGTAATAATCTTTGGCTTCAAAATATTTCGCGAAGAAAGAAGGAGCTTAGTGTTGGCCAAGATCTAAAAAGAACAAAATATAAATACAGAATAATAATATGCTTCACTGATCCTGGGATGACTTACAAATTTGATTTATTCATTTACCTTGTAGAGTGCACTGGTATAGTTTTTGATTACGTCATTCTTGCATTAATTTTTGTTTATGATGTTCCCATATGACACTTTCTCTATCAATTTTGCAAACACAGAGGAGTCTCCGTCACCAATAAAACTCAAATAGCGAAGTTGATGTATTTCTTCACTCTTTTGAAAGCCTTTCACAATAATTTCCGATTCCATTGCTGTAGATGGTCCAGTAAAATTTTTGCAGCAATTATGTGCTTTCATATCCATGTTTCTCCTCCCATAATATTGACATGTATAACAATATTTGTTTCTAACACCAAGAAGCAGGCCTGGAAATGAAAAGCAACACTTGTAAATAATGCACATAATAACATACATACATACATACATAAACTCACGCCCTTTTCCCATGGGGGTAGGCAGAAACCATAGAACGCCACTTGCTACGATCCTTACATACTCCTTTTGCCTCGTCCACATTCATACATCTGGTCATACACGCACGCCGGTTACGAGTACTACGCACCTGTCCTTTCAGAAGAACGGCACCAATATGATCAGTGTATGTCTTTCTAGGGCGTCCCCTCCCGGCATTACCACTCACATAATAAAAAAGTCATAAAGAACCAAATTTGTTTTTAGTAAAATATTAACTTACCATACCAGATGACGAGTCAAAGTTATGCCCGTATGACCTTTTTGAATAGCAATTGATCTTTCTTGTTCACCAGCAATTTTAATTTCCTCTGTCATATGTTCTAACCACACACTGCCTTATTTTCTTTCAACTCGACGAAATTTATTGGCTGACATTGTTGGAATATCCATAAGACTTGTTATGTGAGCTGCTTGAGTGTAAAAGCTACCAGAAGTCACAGTTGCCCACAAAAATGCAGTTTTTATTTTATTACTGCTACCAATGTTTCCACGCTCGATCACAGCACTTGAAAATTAATTCACTTCGAAATCCATCATGTCTTTCACTAACAAATTCAATTTGTGAAGATTCACACATATTTCAATGTCTTTCCAGAAGAAATGCCCACTCTATTACATGCTTCAAGTCCACTATGCGATACCCAGATATCTCAGATAAGCCTATATTTGGACCAGCTTCCACAATCAATTGAAAATGATCGCAAGTGCAGGAGAAGTGCAGACGGATTTTCCTTCAACTCTCAATGTCAATTGGGTTGCGTTCAAAAGATGTACTATAGTCGGGATGGGTCAGTTCTTAAAATAAAGCCTTGTTCACGGTTTAAACTTTAATTAAAACTCAGGAATAAACACATTACACAAATTAAAACTCTGCCATCTCAAAAGTATCTCTCTTACCCAGTGCCAACATTATAATTCAAAACAACATTATCATAAGAACTTAAAACTATAACGCTACGAAAGCCAATCAGCGGCCGAGTAGCGGCGCGACGACAGATCAGTGATTGGTCGGCGCGACGCGCGGGAGCAAACATGCTAGCGCGTTGGTGAATATCTTTGAGGCGGCTGTCCTCTATTGGCCCTCTTACGGCCAGGGAAATGGGAGCGTTCGGAAACGTTTTCCGCTATAGTACGTAATAAAATTTTACTTATCTTTATATTTCAATGTTACCTTTAGATTCCTCGTAGAACTGGTCAACGAATAAGAAAAAAAAACAGATTATAATAACTTGTTCAAAATAAAGCACGGAACAGAAAAAAAACAGATTGTAACTGAATTATATTTGTTTCTGAACGCACCATAACAAATTTCGACGTGAAAAAGCTTGGTAGGTATCTACTTCACAATAAAACAAACTATATAGATTTAAATATGTGTGTCTGTTTGAAACTGTTTGCAAAATGCGTAAAAGGTGACGTAATCCGGCAAAACCATATTTTGCAAATGTTTGCAAGTTTCATTTTATGATCACCTACTTTGGTAGTTTACCGATTTAAAATAATTTTATTTATTGTTGACCAAAAACATATTATTCAAATAATACTAAGAAACACTGACTTTGTACTCATCACTGACACGTATGACGTAGGTAATTAGTATTGTGACGAGATTTCATAAAAATCACGGGCCAACTTGATGTTTCTAATACCACCGAAAATAGAATTGTGTTTTTAGAATATTTAACTATTATACCTACGATAAATTAGAATTACAATAATACAGTATAATAGATAATATGAATCAAATGTATACTGAAGAAATATTGCAATTAAATCAATGAAAATGCATAGCATACAAAATAATAAGTACGCAAGAACTTCCGCGCGCAAATCATATAGCGCGGGACAACCGAGCTAGGAATGTATTTTCTAAGTTTCTAACAGTCAAACAAGTGAACGAAGTTTGGCAACGCCTTTTATTCGTCCACATATTGCATGTAGGTCAAGGTTACGAAGAACGGCATCGTTGCATAAAACCTTCCTACGACTACTGGTATTTATGTTGCCATACAACAATAAAATTGTTTACATTAAAAAAAAAACATAACATTGATGTCATCAGTTTTATGTTATTTTATATTGTTATTTTTTTGAACGGTTGGAAAGGAAATAATTAAAACTAATTATTGATTTAACAGAATTATTATAAGATCGTCTGCACCTGCACGCCATCTAGCGTGCCATAGTCTAAACAAGTTTACTTGTCATTATTTGTCAAAAGTCACGCACACTACTAAAGAAGTGTCAAATTTTGCCGGGATTTCACTATTGTTTTTCTCGCTAAATAATGTAAGATAATGCCCAAAAAGGTCGATTGCGGACACTTTCCATTGTTGAGAAGTGATAAAATGATAAATTTTAAAGAAAAAGTCTCTGTGTGTCGTGTAAAGGTGTATTTCAAATATGTATGGAGGGTCGGTTGACACATCCACCTTAACCTTCGATTTGCATTGTTAGCGTATGTACAACAGACATTTTTCAAAATGGTCGTATCGATCAAATTGACGTGAATATCACAAAAAACTATCTAATCTGAACTATAAATGGAACATCACAGATATGAACGTTTTGCACATGACATGGCAAAACACATCCACACCTACCCGTAAAGGTCAAATATCTACAAAACATAGTCGGCTTTTCCGAGGCACGGAGGGGTCCTAGGGTGACTAAAATGGCCGCTTTGGGGGAATCATTAATAGGTTAGTAATATTATGAATCACGTCAAAATTCGTAAATTGGTCACAGACGCAGTTACTTTATGTTATGAATTGTCATTTTATGACCATTTTACGAATTGTATCGTAATTCATTTTAAATTATTATACTAAGTAATTGGTATTCTGCCAAAGCGACCATTTTAGGGCCCCAGGTAATCGAAGGTTATCGTTATCCACGGGCCGGTTTTTTCGCAATTTTAGGTTTGATTATTATTAGGTAGGTACATGATTAGAGAATATTGAATAATTTGTCAAATATTTTTACCCGACTGCCAAGGAAGGGTTATGTTTAAAATTAATTTATTCAAAGTAATCAAACAGTCTTAGGGCAAGTCACGGGGTTTGTAAGTCCACTTACTACGAAAATATAAATTGTGCATGTGCTTAGGTAGGTAGGTACCTGAATTGCGTCCATTTCTTTCAAAAGTGCCTTCGATTTGGGTCCGGGAATTTCAGTTATAACACAAGGTCCTGATGGTTCCTTATGTTCGGTTGAATACCCCGATGCATAACTTCGAAATTCTGTAGAAGATATGTTAGAGGTTTCGTTAATAGGTACCTATCTTAAACGTCAGTAGTGTGGCGAAAATGATGTTACACTTGCTGGCGAAATATCTGGAGGCAAAAATAACTATATATGCCAGCTTCCAGATTTTTTTTCCGAAATTACATACATTTCCAAAAAACACCAAAACGTGGAAAATAATTTTACCAACAAAAGTCACCCACTTCAGAAAGTAGTTTTTTCTGAGTTCAGTGTTTTTCAATTAGTTAAATCATTTCAGTACAATTAATTTGCGTTTCATCTGCATGTGCATGATTTTGTATTATTGCCACCGCAGTAAGGTAACATAGTAGTTATATTTATGAACCTACTAGGTAAGCAGATTTAACAATATGTCTTTAGGTATTCAGTAGAATAAATGTACCTACGGCGGGCGCAATAAGTATGTATAGTATATGTATTAAATTCATTAACACATACCTTTAAAAACAGCTGGTGGCAAAGACGATTTGCTTGTTACACGTCGCAACATTATAAAGCTTGTTTGATTTGTACGTCACTATTTTTTTCTGCAATTGTAACGATTTTTCCGTTCACAATAATACGTACTACGCCATAGTATTGTACGTTTGTTCGGAGGGAACGTCACTCTTTGCTAACGCGCTGTATCCGTTTGCGCTGCGGGAGGAGTAAACGTAGTGATTATATGGGTCCTCTGCAGAGTAGAGGCGCGCAGCCGCGTGTGATACGGGGGGTACGGGGCGAACACCGACTTACCTAATGCGAATATATATAAATATATACCTACTTACAATACAGTTGGTAGCTTGAGAATTCGAGACGTTCCTATTGAATTTACGCGACGCTTTTATTTAATTTTTGATTTTCACCTACAGTTCGAGTCAAAGTGAAATCATTAGTATTAGTTCCAAATTTCCAATAAGACCATCTAAAGGCTCTTTTGAATGTCAAAAAATATACAAGAAGCACGACCACTGACTCTACGGTTGCCAGATTAGTGGAGTGCCGTAAGATTTATACCTCGGAATCCAGGGCCGGTCAATGAATCTTCATAAAAACTTTTGGACTGCATTGGTAAAAGCTCAAATAAAGAAGTTAAAAAAAAAAAATTGCGCGCTCTTCTTTTTTTTTTTTTTTAATTCGGCAATTTACTGAAAAATCATAGGTACAAGGGAAAAAAAATGTTTAGAGCTACTAAATAATATTTTCACCGTGACTTTAATGTTAATTAATTAATATTTCGCAAAAAAGAACGACTTACAGCAAAAAAAAATATTAAAACGTATCTATCTAATACCTTTAGAGGAGCAATTCTTGTAATATAGTATAATCTGAATCTCGGTTACGGCTTCAACGATTTTCATGAAATTTAGTATGCAGGGGGTTTTGGGGGCGATAAATAGGTCAAGCTAGGTTTCATTTAAAAAAAAACACGATTTACCAAAACAACTAAGCAAATTTCGGTCATCCAGGTACTATACATTATAATAACATTATTGTTAATTACTGTCGTCGTCATCGTTGATTGTTGGTGAAGGATTAGTACCTACAGCTGTCACAAAAGCATTCTAAATTTAAAAAAATCCTGTGGATGCCTTAAGTTTAAGGCCTCCTGCCAGAGGCATATCGTACTTATATTATACGTGTGAAAGTTTGTGAGGATGGATTAATGTTTGTTACTCGTTCACGCAAAAACTACTAAACGGATTTGGATAACGTATATAGATGGTTTATCGAACTCCACGCGGGAGAAGCCGCGGCCATAAGCTAGTAACTGATATACTATAAGTGACTAATAATCACTAAGGGCACCTCCTGTGGGGTATGGACCTCAAAGTAGTAGGGAAACCAGTAGGTTCACTTAGAAATAAGAAATACAAATATCCCGACCCTTGCTAGAGCCAGCCTGCGAAGCTGAGACAGTAGTATTAAACCAGACCCTAAATAATATCTCTCAGATTTAGCCTGTCCCTTTGTTGCCCCCCCTCAGTGACGTCCTAAACCGAGGTATATTATGGTATATCAGTTGCTAGCTCGATAATTGCCCCAGGGGATCATACTACCGAGATAAAATTGTGTCATATGTTTTAATCCAGGTTGTAAACCATCTATCTATTTGCGATATTTAACCTCCAAATCCGTTCAGTAGTTTTTGCGTGAAACGGGGAACAACCATCAATCCATCCTCACAAACTTTAGCAAATATAATATTAGTAGGATATGCCTCTGGCAGGAGGCCTTAAACGTAAGGCATCCACAGGATTTTTTTAAATCTAGAATGCTTTTGTGACAGCTGTAGGTACTAATCCTTCACCAATAATCCACATCAACGATGACGACGACAGTAATTAACAATAATGTTATTATAATGTCTAGTACCTGGATGACCGACGTGTTTTTTTTTAAATGAAACCTAGCTTGACCTATTTATCGCCCCCAAAACCCCCTGCATACTAAATTTCATGAAAATCGTTGAAGCCGTAACCGAGATTCAGATTATACTATATTACAAGAATTGCTCCTTTAAAGGTATTAGATAGATACTTTTTAATTTTTTTTTTTGCTGTAAGTCGTTCTTTTTTGCGAAATATTAATTAATTAACATTAAAGTCACGGTGAAAATATTATTTAGTAGCTCTAAACATTTTTTTTCCCTTGTCCCTATAATTTTTCAGCAAATTGTCGAATTAAAAAAAAAAAAAGACGAGCGCGCAATATTTTTTTTTTAACTTCTTTATTTGGGCTTTTACCAATGCAGTCCAAAAATTTTTATGAAGATTCATTGACCGGCCCTGGATTCCGAGGTTTTACAATATTTATGCCTTAGGGCACTCCACTAGATACTTCATAAGCAAAGAGATTTATGACAGGTATATTTGAATGTCTTTGTTCATAAGCTCAGATACAATAAAAATAATAACTATTATTTGATCTGAGTTCATAAGTAACTAGTTAAGTAGGTAGGTACCTACTGTTTTAGAAAATACGGTAGTCTGATTAAGAATATTTTGTTACCAGAATAAAATTAGGATGAACTATAAAAGTACCAACAGTATAGGAAGACCAAAGAACTGTGATAGATGATTTTGGCTAGAAAGGAGGTGACTGCTTTAATGACGAGTAATAGAGAACTATGGAAGAAAAAGACGTGCTGCGCAGACCCCAAACAAATTTAGATAAGGAATTAGGATAAACTGGCTGGTTTCAGATTTGACCATTTTTACAACAAGTGGTAATTAGGTTTCAGCTCCTAATTCCGTAATCTAGGGGTCAACTAAAAACCGGATTCCGCAGAATACTAGCTACTACTGATTTTGCAGAAAAAAAATAAAAATGACCTCAAATGCCCTCATCTCCCGACTCCTCACTGTCCAGCCAAAACCGTTCACAATGCCAAAACTTAATGATCGTAATAATGTAGTTACTACAAAACTCGTATTTTGCGTCGCAATAATTATTTTACCAAAAATTCAATACTACCCTGCGATTTTGTACTTTCAGCGTTTCCTGTTTTGGAGGGCAGTGTGCTTTGCGTTTGAGATTGATTTTTAATTATTAAAAATCGATGTTGAAGCAAGAACACTATTTATGTATGAGCAACGGCGATGGGATTTGGGAATATTCCCAGGAATATTCCGGGTGGAATGATGGAAATTTTCCGAGTCGCCCATCACTAATCGATCAACAATACACGTTGCTCAATTTCAGTTTACCTCCGATGGATGTCGACGAAGTTGTACCTGCAAGCTGTAAAGGGACCCTTCACGAAGTCGGCAACCAAGCATTCTAGCAAGACTACCTACCAATCAAGCTATGCAAAACTAGTTTATGCGGGATTCATTGTACGGGAAATCTACATAATTATACAAAGCGAAGCCGTGTTGTACTGGAAATGTATAGCTTGTTGTGTCTCGTGTGTTCATAAAACTAAGTAACTGTGCTACGCAATATTTTTTTTTTGTTTTATTGCTAAGCAACGACGATTGTTTTGGGGTGCAAAATCACGTTTTACGGTAGGACACAAACACAATGTAACGCACACACAAAATTGTGCTAATGGCGATACATTGAATAATACGAGGGTCGTGGAGGTATTTAAAATGAAATTATAACATTAAATACTTGTACCTACCTATTAAAAAAACCTTGTTAAAAAGTTGGTAGTTTTACCCAGTTTCTCCGTATCTAGAAGGGAGCTTTCTGTGTGCATTAGGTCCTACATACATACAGGCATACATACAAGGTATTAGTGGGCCATAATGGGCCTTATCAGAAACAATACAAAATCAAAAGTCATTTATTCAAACTAGGCTGATAATCAGCACTTTTCGAACGTCAAAATTTACTTTACTTATTTACAAGTAACAGTCCCCCAAAACGCCCACCCTTCGACACTTCCTAGTGTTTTTGCTGGAAAGAAGTAGTGGCGGAACAAATTCTCCAGCAACACATCTGTCCGTTTGGTTAGAAGAACCAGACTCGATACAATAAAAAGGTGTAAGTTAATATTGTTACGTCGGTCATCTAGAATCTTCAAGAAACCTCGCTTATAATTGTGTAGTGCCTAAAACACTCCAGTACATTCTGTAGGTATCGTTCCTAAGTGTTTTGTGAGTAATAAAGTTAATTCGTGTGTTTAATTGGTAGTGTTTTTATTTATCCCATACCCAGCTCGTAACAATTTGGTGTCAGAAGTGAGGGATAAATAATGCCGATTCTACCAAAGGACGACACGGATAGTATCCGTACTAGGAGTCAGCGACAACAAAGTATGGACCAAAGGCGATTTGGAGACTCACCGACACAGCAACCGGGCGGTGTCCAGCCTACATCAGAGTCAGTCGCTGGCCCATCTGGAGCTACTACAGCATTAGCGACGCCTGACTTGTCTGCCTTAATGGCGCTGCTGCAGGACCAGGCTCGCCGTCAAGAGGAGCAGGCTCGCCAGTTGCAGGAACAGTTGCAACGGGACAAGGAGGAGCAGGCTCGCCGTCAAGAGGTGCAGGCTCGCCGTCAAGAGGAGCAGGCTCGCCGTCAAGAGGAGCAGGCTCGCCGTCAAGAGGAGCAGGCTCGCCAGTTGCAGGAACAGTTGCAACGGGACAAGGAGGAACAGGCTCGCCGTCAAGAGGAGCAGGCTCGCCAGTTGCAGAAACAGTTGCAACGGGACAAGGAGGAACAGGCTCGCCGTCAAGAGGAGCAAGCTCGCCAGTTGAAGGAACAGTTGCAACGGGACAAGGAGGAACAGGCTCGCCGTCAAGAAGAACAGGTCCGGCGCCAAGAGAAACAGATGCTTCTGATAAAGGATCTTCACGCATCAGTTGGCAAAGAGCTGAACGTGGAGAAGGAATAGGTACAGGAACACGACCATCGAATTTCAAAGGCCGAAATTCAGATTGCTGATGTGAAGAAGGCTTTGAATGAAATTAAGGTTGGAGACGGGACTGTGGCTTCAGTGATTGCTGCACCATCCGTGCGCGGGTTTAAAGTGCCGCCATTCGACGGAACATCTTCGTGGTCGGTCTATAAAATTCAATTTGAGGCCGTTATGAAGGCGAATGGGTGGACCAAAGCGCAAGCTATGACAGCGCTCACCTTGGGTCTCCGAGACCAGGCCCTTACCATTCTTGAAGCACTCGGCAAGGATGTGACCTATGAACAGCTGCTGGAGGGGTTAGAATCTAGATACGGCGACGCGCACCTGGAGCACGTCTATCGTGCCAAATTAAAGGATCGTGTTCAACGTAGTGCCGAGAACCTACAGCAGTGGGCCCTGGAAGTTGAAAAGCTGGTTCGGAAAGCATACCAGTCCGCCCCTCCCCTTATTGATGGAAATCTGGTACAGGCGTTCGTAGATGGAATACGCGACTTGGAAGTTAGAGCCGCTGTGAGACTTAGGCATCACGAGACGCTGAAAAACGCCTTCGCCCATGCCTTAGAAGTAGAGGCAGTGAGGTACGCACCGTGTCAGGGAGGTTGTAGCGTCACCTGTACGCGACCGCCTGCAAGGATACAGCCCTAGGTGCTACACTTGTGGAGAAAGGGGTCATCTTCGATCAAGTTGTCCTAAGCGCAGCTCACCAAGAGAAGACCAACCCCAGCAGGAAAAGGTGGCTGAAGTGACTGTACAGCCACAGCAGGGAAACGAGTAAATGCCAGGACTGGGGGGCGGGTGCTGGCTGGTTTTGAAAGAGCCCCGAGGATCTCGATCTCACAAGCACATGACGGGAACAGCCTGACTATTAAGGGCGAAGTCAATGGAACGCCATGCAAACTGACGTTGGATACTGGAGCTTCTCACACGGTCGTCAATTCACACTTAGCAAATCGGTTTCTTGGGGACTACTTCAATAACCATGACCGTATACAATTACTGACAGCTACCGGTCAGCACATAACCGTCCGAGGGAAGGAGGTGGAGTTAAAATTGGGTGATAGAATTTACCGGCACAATGTCATCGTGGCCGACATAGTGGACGATTGCATCTTGGGCTTGGACTTCATGCGGAAATATCGTTGTGAGATCGACATTGACCAAGGAGTGTTGAAATGTGGTTCCGAGGAAGTCTTCATGGAAGGTGCACCATCAGGGAAAGTGTACTGCTTGAAGGAAATTATGCTACCTCGCAGATCAGAAACGATCGTGCCAGTCAAGTTACCAGAGAACTCTAGACACAAAGATCGAAGTGTTCTGATAGAAAGGGTGAACAATGAGTTTTCATGGAAGATGGCACGAACTCTGGTAAAGGCTAACAACATCTCAGCTGTACGCATCCTGAATCTAAGTGACAAGGAGCAAGTGATTAAGAAGGGCACCTTGATCGGTACTTGCGAGGAAGTAGCTTGGATGCGTCAATTGCAAGATCTACCTACCGGAAATCAAACTCGTAGTGCAAAATTTGACGTGTCAACGCTTTTAGAAAACTGTCATTTAACTGAAGGAGAAATGGACAAGGCTAAGAAGATGTTACTTCAGTACTTTAGTATTTTCTCTACGAATGATGCTGACATAGGGAGAACTGGACTGGTTCAGCACAGAATAAATACAGGCAACGAGTTACCTATCCGTCAGCGACCAAGGAGACTGCCAGTTGCACGGGAAAAAGAAGTAGAAACCATGATTGAAGGAATGGTGAAGGACGGTGTTATAGAGCCTTCATCCAGTCCATGGTGTTCTCCTGTGGTCCTGGTAAAGAAAAAGGACGGCAATATGCGCTTTTGTGTGGACTATCGACGACTGAACAACGTCACGAAAAAGGACAGCTACCCACTGCCTAGGATCGATGACACAATGGATACGCTGACGGGAAACTAGACCTGAAAAGTGGTTACTGGCAGGTCGAAATAGACCCAAAGGATAAAGAAAAGACTGCATTCTCAACAGGAAAAGGGTTGTGGTAGTTTAAAGTTATGCCTTTTGGATTGTGTAATGCTCCTGCAACGTTTGAAAGGCTGATAGAGCAAGTACTTGCCGGATTGATTGGGGATGCATGTCTTGTCTATCTAGACGACATAATCATTGTGGGCCGTACGTTTGAAGATCACCTTAAAAATCTCGACCGAGTGCTGTCGAAAATCCAAACAGCAAACCTGAAGTTGAGTCCGAAGAAGTGCTCGTTTTTTAGAAAACAAGTGAACTTTTTAGGACACATAGTTTCGGGGGAAGGTGTTCAAACAGATCCAGAGAAAGTAGTCGCCGTCAAGGATTGGCCAGTGCCGAAAGACAAGACACAGGTCAGAGCATTTTTGGGTTTGTGCTCCTACTATCGCCGGTTTGTGAAGAATTTTGCCGACATTGCGAAACCTCTACACAAACTCACTGAGGAAAAGCAACCATTCTGTTGGGATGAGAACTGCGACGCCGCATTTCAAGAATTAAAGGGACGTCTGTGCAATACTCCTATTTTGGGATATCCTGACACTGAAAATGACTTTATAGTCGACACAGACGCAAGTAATACTGGAATTGGGGGCGTGTTATCTCAACGGAAAAGAAATCAGGAGGTTGTTATTGCTTACTTCAGCAAGTCTTTATCCAAACCGGAAAGAAATTACTGCGTAACGAGACGAGAGCTGCTCGCTGTAGTGAAGACATTGCAGCACTTCAGTAAATATTTGTTGGGACGGAAATTCAAGCTACGAACCGACCATGCTGCATTGAAATGGCTATTACAGTTCAAGAATCCTGAGGGGCAAGTGGCGAGATGGATTGAACAACTGCAAGAGTTTGACTTCGTAACTGAACATCGCAGTGGGAGAACTCACGGTAACGCAGACGCCCTGTCAAGAAGACCTTGTTCTGAAGACTGCAAGTACTGTGCCAGGCAAGAGACTAAGGAGGTAGTGCCCGTGAGGATGCTTAGAACGGATCTCAGCGATGAATGGAAGGAGACCCTACAACAGGCTCAACAAAATGACCCGGACATCAAGCCAATCTTCGACTGGATCAAAGATGGTGCTTCGAAGCCCAAGTGGAGTGATGTGGCTGCGATGAGTTCCATCACGAAAAGTTATTGGGCACAATGGAACAGTTTGGAGATCCAGGATGGAGTCTTGTGCCGTAAATGGGAAAACGCTCGAGGGGACAGCTGTCATCTACAAATGGTTGTCCTTAAAGCTAAGGTACCGGATGTTTTACGGCTCTACCATGATGGATGCTCAGGAGGACATATGGGGGTAAAAAGGACTCTACTGAAGATCAGAGAGCGTTTTTACTGGATCCACTGTCGAGATGATGTGGAGGACTGGTGTCGCAAATGTACCAGCTGCGCGGCTGTGAAAGGACCCCACACACGAAGCAGAGGTGCATTAAAAGTTTACAACGTTGGAGCCCCCTGGGAGCGGATAGCACTGGACGTTGCGGGACCATTTTCAGAAAGTGACAGCGGAAACAAGTACTTCATGGTTGTCATGGACTACTTCACAAAGTGGCCAGAAGTCTTCGCCATTCCTAACCAAGAAGCTACTACAGTCGCAGATAAATTGGTTCAGGAAGTCTTCTGTCGTTTTGGAGTACCCTTAGAAATTCACAGCGATCAAGGAAAGAATTTTGAATCGCAAGGTTTCCAGGAGACTTGTCGATTGATGGGTACAAACAAAACCAGAACCACCTCTTACCACCCACAATCCGATGGAATGGTGAAACGATTCAACCAAACGTTGGAGAGATATCTGGCAATAGTTGTGGAAAGCAGGCAAAGGGATTGGGACAAGCACATACAGCCGTTTCTTCTGTCATATCGGAGTGCAAGCCCGCCACACTATTCCCAAACCACTGTAACTCCTGTTAGCCAGAATCAACAGTGGTGACCACAAGAAAAGCGCCGAGACAATGAAGCTCGACGAAGTCCCAGGGAAACGATTTAACTGTCTTGGATCCCGCAACGAAATTAATCAGAAAAGAATAGCGGAGGAGTAGGAAAAACATAATTTCCACTTCCCTCCATATCAGCAGGAGACAGAACAGAACAAGGCCAATAGGCATAAAGGGACGTATACAACTGGGATAGGCCCAGTTGCCTAGCACCACGGATTGTCATTAATATTACTGGGTCCTAACTTGTGAGCTGTTAAATTTGATTCCAATAATAGGTATGACAAAAATGCTTGAACGCACGGAAATTTGTTCTAGTTTCTACAAGGTCCGTATAGTAAATAACTCCGGATGTAACCCGTACACTATTTAACATAATATCACGTTCATTCTGCCAAAGACTACACTCCCATAAAATGTGATGTGCAGATTGTTCAAATTCGCAGTCAGATGTAGAACATTGACAAAAAGGCGAGTCAACAAGCTTGAAGGAAAATAATTTACTCTTAAAGTTACCATGACCTGTGAGAAATTGGGCAACACAGTGATCCACCTCCAGCCATGTCCTGGCCAGCCGCTCACGAACGGATGGAAAGAACTGATGGAGGTGTCGGCCTTTGATGGAATTATCCCACCTACATTGCCATTCGGACAAAAGTTCCTCCCAGACGTCAGCCTGTAATCTAGCTATTTTAGCACGGTCGCGTTGCGTTAAAAAGTCTGCGTCTGCGGTCTCTCGTGCGCAGTAGTACATTGAAGCACGAAGCTGCACTTCAAGATCGACTGGAAGTACCCCTGCCAGAACCGGTAAGGCTTCAGTACTAACCGTCCTATACGCTTTACACAAGAAAATTAAGGCCAACCGCTGGCTTTGAAGCAATTTACGTCGTACCGCTCCTATGGAGGCCCTATCGGCCCAAACTGGTACCCCGTAGCACATACACCCCAAGTAAGTAGCCCCATAGATCGTCTTTAGAGTTAAAAATGACAAACCCCACGTAGACTTGGATATTCTCGCTAGGGCATAAAAGTTTTTTTTAGCTTTTTCACCGACGGTTTTTATGTGTTCAATAAATGAAAAATTCCTCTCTAAGACAAACCCAAGGTAGCACACGGACTCCTTCTTTTTCACGGGGATGTTATTAAATTTAATACTAGGCCATGATTTAAGATTACCTTTTAAAAGAAGTTGATAAGTTTTGTGTGGTGCAAAGGTCAGACGGTTACGATCGCCCCACTGGGATATTAATTTTAGGCAAGTATCTGCCAAATTTTCGAGTCCAGCCCGAGTACTTGACTGAATGAGCAGCAGGCCGTCGTCCGCGTAACCGGTTAATGAACACCCGCATGGAAGTGGAATCGCGAGGAAGTCATCGAAGCCTACGTTCCATACATACGGACCCATAACCGAACCCTGAGGACATCCCATGGTAAGGGACTTTGACATAGAATGATGTCCCAGTTTTAGTTTCGCGGAACCATTTAAGAAATACGAGTAAACAAGATTGTATATGTTTTTAGGGCAACCACGAATTTTCAGTTTAAGGAGTAGCATCGGCCACCATGCGTTATCAAAAGCCCCAGAAATATCTAGAAATATCCCAACTACATACTTATGTTCGGATGTATTGACAATTTTCCTGACAGAAAGTGCCGCATCTACGGTAGATTTTCCCACGGTAAAACCGAATTGGTTGTTGTGAAATTTCGGTCCGTCTGTTAGTAAATGTGGAACGATAAGACGCTCCAGGAGTTTCCCCAAAGATGGTAGTAGTGTTATAGGGCGGTAAGACTTAGGGTCGTCCGGTGGCTTGTCGCCACTTTTCGGAATTATTCGTATAAAGCCGCGTCGCCATATACGAGGAAAAACGCCTTCTGCAATACAACGGTTGTAAACACTTAAAATTGCGTCGGCCGCTGTTTTACATGCTTCTATTATCATCCGATTAGATATTTTATCTTCACCTGACGATTTGTTAAGTGGAAGTTTTCTGACTTTAATGAATTCGTCAATGGATGGAAGGTCTGACGCTGGTGATTCAGGTGGAACAGCCAGAGTGCAGTTCACGAAAGTACGACTGTAACTCCAGCCTTCGCAAACTTTGGAAGGGAATTACGATTGCCTGCAGATTTAATCACTGGAACTCCCCCTGATGTACTCCCCACGCAGTGTAACGGATTACGCGAATGACCTGCGTAACAAGTTAAATGATGTGTATGAGCATATCAGGCATTCCGGACAACAGATGTCCGAGAAGATGAAGACTCGTTATGACCGGAAGGCAAACAGTAGTGGTTTCGACGAAAGTTCGCTGGTGTGGTTGCATAACCCAGGGCGGAGCAAGGGAAAGTCTCCGAAATTGCAAGCAAAATGGGATGGACCATACCGAGTTGTGACCAGGATCAACGATATCACCTACCGAATACAGAAGGGTCCGCGAGGTGCGCCTAAGATTGTGCACGTAGACCGATTGGCGCGACACTACGGGACTAATGATGCTCGGGACGAGCATGTCTAAGGAGGGGGCAGTGTTACGTCGGTCATCTAGAATCTTCAAGAAACCTCGCTTATAATTGTGTAGTGCCTAAAACACTCCAGTACATTCTGTAGGTATCGTTCCATTGTGTTTAAAAGGTCAGCACGGCGGGCGTCGGCGTGATAATTGCCATTGTAATTTCGACCGTATGCCGAGTGCGTAAAGTAACTTCTTCTTTGTTGGTTCTTTTATCTTTAAGTTTATTTTTTAGTTGTTTTTCTTTTTGAATGCTTTATTCATTTTAGTAAATAATAGGGAATTTTCTGGAACTTCTTTTGTGTGTCTGAGTATAAAAGAACCGACAGAGGTCGGAGCAGTCAGTCTACTTTTAAAGCGAGACAACGGAAGGTTCGAAGAGATATCTATTGCGATAAAGTGTTCAGTAGTGTTTTGCGATTGTGTATAAGTGTTTTGTGAGTAATAAAGTTAATTCGTGTGTTTAATTGGTAGTGTTTTTATTTATCCCATACCCAGCTCGTGACAAACTGACAATATTACGATTTACAACAGACACAAATCAACAATAAAAACGTATATAGTAATAAAAACATAAAAAAGACATAACATGTCAGTAAACTAATTTTGGAGAAAGAACATAAATAACACACATTGTCTTGTGTTCAACTCAGTGACCAACTATTCTTATCATTTAAGTAGTCGTTAAAGGAATAGTAAGCTTTTATACAAAGATTAGATTTTACTTTGGCTTTAAATGCATTAAATGGCAAGTCTAGAAAAGAAGATGGCAGTTTGGTATTAGTAGGTACATTATGGTATAAGTGTGTAACGTTGGTGATTACCGCTGAGGCGCCATTGAGACCCGAGCCGTCAGGTGAGGGTCTTAAGAGAGCCGAAGACAATAATCATCAATACACACGTGTATCATACGACGTTTTTCAACACACTTGTGAAGAAAATAACACAAAAAAATCATTTTTAACAGCTAAAATGAGTTGTGAAAGAAAAATTGCCAAGGCGGGAAAAAATAATCAATTTTCCTGCGCGCGCATCTAACAATGGCGATCGGCCATAGACTAAAAGAATGAGGTTTATTTTTTTTTGCTGTTTGCGGATAGCGTTTTAGCCACGTACAAAATTAGGAATTCAAAGTTTTTTTTATTACAGAGAAAACAAAAGTTTTATTTATTGAAAACGTCTAAACAAGTTGAAATTATCTATTTAAATTAATAAGTTTTCCTGCGCGCGCATCTAACAATGGCGGTCGGCTATAGATTAAAAGATTAAGTTTTTTTTGGCTTTTCGCTGATAGTGTTGCAGCCACGTAAAAAATGGGGAATTCAAAGTTTTTTTATTACAGAGAAAACAAAAGTTTTATTTATTAAAAACGTATATAAAAGTTGAAATTATCTATTTAAATTCGAAGTTGCATGAAATGAGCAAGGAGTAGGTACATTAATTTATTTGTAGTATTGAACACAATCTTTTTAGTATTGAAACTTTTTTAAGAACAAAGCAACTCAACCAAAAAAAAAAAACCTTTAACTCACTTGTGAATAATGGTAATGAAAAATTCACAGTTTGATTACAGGTGTCATTCCCAAGTAACAAAATTTGGTACTATAAAAGTCCTGAGAACGTTTTAGACCGTGCTAGTTAGTGTTCAAGATTAGTACTATAATGGTGTTGTAAACGTTTACAAAACCCCGAAAAGGCCCTAGTTTTATCACTGATTTATTATAAAAACATTACATAAAGGCTCTTACGGTGATAAATCAGCTCTATAGTTGAAATGTAAAAGTGTCGAGAAACGCTTTTTAGTACTAAAATAGTGCTGTCTGCAACTTTTATATCACAAATTTGCACTATTAAAGTAACCAAAACATGTTTATAGTGCTATATTGCACCGTAAACGATGCCAGTGATCTTTATTATCACACTTGTTTGCAATTTTGTTCGTGTTGTGGTTTCGTCGTGAGCATAGACTATACACATAATATATTATACAGAGTCGTGAGTGTTCCCCAAGAAAATAAAATAAAAGTTATTCTTTATGTCATTTGCCATGTTTGCTTAGCGTAATATGTAATAAGGACATACTAAAAAAATGTAACTCTGCCATTGATATAAAAACTAAAGATACGGTCGTCCGAACATTTGCTCGACGCGTTCGCCATACAGAGAATTGGTGTAGTCTGCTCGTTAACGTAACCTTGTTTATGCGGCGTGGTATTTTCGAGGTATAAAGAACATAAGTAAAGCTTTTAATAAAATTTACGACCGCACCCGAAGAGAGCCGATCGTGGACTAGTTCACTTCGGCTTAGGAAAGACCTTTTTGGGACCACGTTTGTGGCGTCATTTTAACATGCCGTCCGCCCAGTCCTTACGCAGTAATATATAAGTCAATGAACTCTGCCATAAATTGCACTTGCGAAAATAATTGTATCGATAAAATCTGTTGATTTAAAATTTGACGATGCGCCCTCATATTTTTTATGTTTTAATAAAATTTTAATTAATAAAATAAGGACTTGTCCCGACTATGGCGGCTATAGTACATATTGGCTCCAGCCGTGCTGCTAATGTGTTATCAAGGCAGAAAACAGCAGCCATCTTATTTTCACCACAAGCGAATTAGGGTTCGTTGTCCAAATGTAAAATAGTGTATTCAAAATACATTTATTTGTACTGTCGACAGATCTGCTTAAAATGTAATGTAACTCACATTACATTTTAGGCAGATCTGTCGACAGTGTGCCACCATTTATGAAATACTAGTGATATAATTGACACTGAAAATTTAGTATAGATCTAATTAGCCCTTTAATTATTGATTTTAGTACATTTATATTACGGTTTAGTCTCGTAGCAGTAACAAAAACTCACCAATAGAGCTATTTAGAATTTAAATTATTTAGCAACTGCACCAGGAGTCGCTATGGTGCTATTTAGTACTATAGAAGAGTGTTCATTACTTTTACATATCAACCCCATAGCGATGTTGAAGGAGCTCATAAGAAGCTTACAGGTTACGTAATGGTTTTGCAAGGTACTTTTATAGTGCAGATTGATCCTGTAATAGTATTTTCGATACTGCTACAATACTAGCACTGTAAAAGTTATTTTGACGTATTAGTAGTGCAAAATACACACATCAAAAGTGTCTAGGGATCAAGCATTTTTATGCGGATTTCTTGAGATTGAGATGTGGCTTTGTAATAAATTTATGATTTCATAAATTTATATGGATCCTTTTTGGTGCATTTCATAATTTGAATCAGGAACTGTGAATCAAATTCGAGTAAAAGATGAAAATCAGCTGTCAATATTTTCCCTATAAAAACATACAACGCATTGAAGACATTATTAGTGCTACTGTTTCCCTACTACTGATTAAAACCAACGTTATTATGGAGCGGCGACGTCATTTAAGCAGGGAAGAAATGCTCAGAGCCGTGGGAATGATAGAAGCTGGTTCCCGGCAACGTACTGTGGCTTTAGCTCTGAATACAAGTCAGAGTGTTATCAGTCGACTTTGGACACGTTACCGAAGCACTGGTACCGTGGCTGAGCGCCATGGAGGACGGTATCGCTGCACCACACGGAGACAAGACCGATACATTCAAATCTTAACTCGAAGAGCTCCAACAATAACCGCCATGATGTTAGCCGTGAGTGCCCGTGAGGCTTCATCACTCTTCAGGGAACTTAATTAGCGACCAAACAGTCAGAAACCGCTTGCATGAAGTGAACCTTCATTCCCGAAGACCGCTACGGGTACCACCTATAGCAATGCACAATCGTAGGATTCGATATCAATGGGCTCTTGAACACAGAAATTGGGCAGAAGAACAATGGCGTTTCGTGTGCTTTTCTGATGAGTCTCGTTTTGGTATGAGACCGGATACAAGACGTATACGACACTGGAGAACCCCTGGACGCCAACAGCGATTAAAATCCTGCCAGGAAGTCCATCCTTATAGTGGTGGAACCATCATGGTATGGGCGGGTATTTGGATCGGCGGAAGAACTGAGTTGATTTGGATCAGAGGCAACCTCAACGCTCAAATTTATGCTGAGACGATTGTATCAGACGTCATCGTTCCTCTACAAGTGCAAATCGGTCCCTTATTTCAGTTAATGCATGATAATGCACGACCGCACACCGCAAGAGTTGTAAGACAGACTCTCGCCGCAGCTAACATCAATGTCCTGCCCTGGCCTGCTCAGTCGCCAGACTTGAACCCGATTGAGCATGCATGGGATATGCTACAGAGAAGAGCTCTGCCGAATATGGAGGGTATCCAGTCGCAAGAAGACCTTTTTTTGTTGTTGCAACGAACATGGGCGGCCATTCCACAGCGTGATTTGGATGAACTCATTTTGAGTATGCCAAACCGATGTTCTTGTGTTGTTAGTGTTCGCGGTAGAAACACGGATTATTAATTGTTTAAGTTACCCAATAAAATTTTAAAGAAAACTGTTATTTCAGTCTTTTTTTCGAACTTTAATGTTAGTGGTTCAAATGTCAAAAATCCCTTTATTAGGAAAATGGCAAATTTCTTTATTAATGCAAAGGTGACTTGGTTTATCGTTACTGTGACAAACGAAAACACTTTATTTGATGAATCCTTAAAGAAAATTTTAATTAATATCAATCAGGAGAAAAGTTATTGCAAAAATATATGTTGATCCCTAGACACTTTTGATGTGTGTAGATACATACAAGTGTCAGTAAGATCATCTATAGTACTAAATAGTACCATCATGGCTTTTTTTCATATCTATTGCAGTGCAACACTTTAAAGATTCTTTTGTATGGTCCTGTAAGCGTTTTAAGGCCGTTGCGTTGCTAAAATCCCAAAAACGACGTATGTTTAAAGAAATTTGTTGAGGAATCCTTCCGTACGATTTCCATATAAAAAATATATGTTATACTTAAAGTCATCACAAATAATTCGTATTGTTTAAAATTTTAATAAACCTTCACATTATTTAATAAAAAATCGTAGTATGTCTTAACCTAAATCGAATTTTGTCTCTGTAACGGCTGAATAGTTCGGTATGAATTTTATACCCAAAAATACGTAGTGATGTATTTAGCAATCCGTATTGTTTATTATCTCTGATTTGTAATAAAATTTTAAAATAATAAATTAATTCCCGACATTTTGAGGCAAATGCGGCGCAAAACCCGTCGCGCATACTTGGAGTTGGAACGCGCTGCGCCAGTGTCTCGATGACTGTTGTCACGGGTGGACTGCACGCATGTCATTACTTCACAAATAAAATTCAAAAGTTCACGTTTTTAATGTTTTCTGAATTAAAACATATTGTAAATTGTATAGTTATCAATATTTCGTAAAATAAGAACAGAAAATAAGTTTGTAAATATATTTAAAGTAGTTTGTAATTTCGTTTTGTTGTTTGCACCTATCATAGACTAAGCTGACTATGCCTAATAAACGTAAAGTGACGCGTGGCCGAGCTCTCCAAAACTATTGGTAAATTACCTACGTTTCTTAGTAGATATTTTGGTATATAGATATATCTAATAGATATATCTATATACCATATTTGGTATATAGATATATCTAATAATTAGTAATATTAAATTGACTAAAATAAATCCCAATTCTACTGTTATCTTATTATATGGGAATAGTTTAAATGTAAGTAAAAAGGACATCATTGAATGTGTACATTTGATGTTACATCTCAACAAGACCATTAATTGTAAATTCATTTTCTGTGCTTTGCCTTATTCTCAATATTTGTCTGTTGAGCAAAATAGGTACATTTATGATTTAAACTTGTTAATTTTTAATAGGACATGTCGTCACAGTGACGCTATTTTGTATTTTGACTGTAATCAATTTATCTCTGATTACAGACTCACTAACTTCACAATGTTTTTACCACCTAGTTCTAAGCGACGTATTGCTAACCTTTTAGCATACAATATACACAGCGACACTGGTATGCGTTTACCAACGATTTCTGTTAGTAGTGATACTAATACTGCTTTTGATAATAACACTTATACAGATACTAACACTTTTATTGATACACCTTGTAGTTTAAACTGTTAGGTGCGACAACAGGTAGGCTGCATATGTTGAATGTTGTTCATCAAAATATGCAGGGATTATCTGGCAAAGAATTAGAGTTAAGTTTGTTTATGGAGAATCAAGATGTTCAGGTTTTATGCCTAACTGAACATTGGTTAAAGGAACATGAAGTAGCATTTATCAATGATGATTTCTATACCGTACAGAGTGCATTTGTGAGAAAAAATGCTATTCGCGGTGGATCTTTAATTCTTGTATCAAACAAATTAAAATGTAAACAACGTTTAGACTTAGTTAATCTTTCCATTGAGCGCATTATTGAGTTGTCTTGCGTTGAACTCGAGCGATACTTAATAATTTGTGTTTATAGACCCCCTTCTGGGGACTTTACTCGTTTCGAAACTGTAATGGAGGATTCACTTAATAAATTAAAATCAAGTAATAAATCTATAATTTTATGTGGAGATTTTAATGTTAATATTTTAGATGTTACTCCATTAAGTATCAGGTTTCTCAATCTGTTTAGATCGTTTAATTTAGTTAATCTGTTTTTTGAACCAACAAGGATCACGGCTTCTTCATCAACTTGCCTTGATAATATGTTCAGTGATTGTGTTGCCGAGGACAAATTAGTGTTAAGTGACTTATCGTCTGATCACTGTGGCTTAAAAGCTAGCTTCCCTATGCCATTAAAAAAAAAGCCGCGCACAATAGAATGCAGGCCTCATACAGCTAGTCGTTGCAATAAATTTAAAAATAATGTAGCACTTAAAGTAACACCGTCAATAGTAGAACACGAAACTCCTAATGAAATTTATAAAGCCCTTTTTGATGTTGTTCAAAATGAATACCTATCTATTTTTAAGTCGAAAACTGTTAACATTAAGGGACCTTCTGTGGGCTTCAACCAATGGGCCACACCAGGTATTTACAAAAGTCGAACCCGATTATACGAGTTGTATGGTCTTAAACAATACCGGTTTGATACAACTTTTCTAGACTATGTTAAAAATTATTCTAAATTATTTAAAAAGATTTGTATTATTGCAAAATCTAAATTCTTAAGCGAGACCATTAAAAATTCTAATAATAAAGTTAAAGCCACTTGGAAAATCATTAACAATGAAACGGGTAAATCTGTTAAACAAGATAATCACCTTGAGATCATGGTGGGTAACAAATTAGTTAATAAAGCAGCCGACGTAGCCGAGGCTTTTAATGAGTATTTTGCCAGCATACCTATAGCGACGACTCGTTCCCTAAGTTCGTCGCCGTCTAAAGCCGAAGATCTTTTGCATAGCAGCGTGTCTAAATGTAGTAACGTATTTAGTTTCGAACATGTAACACCTATTGATGTGGTTAACGTTTTTAATTCACTTAAGTCTAAAAACACAGGTGATTTTTGGGGCATTTCTATTAAACTATTAAGTAACATAATCGACATTGTAGCCCCCTGTCTTGCTGTCACTTTCAATAAATGCGTTGATTTGGGGACTTTCCCTGATCTTATGAAAAGCAGTAAAGTCATCCCTCTATTTAAATCTGGCAGCAAACATGATATTGGTAACTTTAGACCAATTTCTATATTACCCGCATTTAGCAAAATTTTTGAAAAATTAATTCTCAAACAGTTGTTGGTACATTTTAATTTAAATAATCTCCTTCACAATGATCAATATGGCTTTACAAAGGGTCGTTCGACTACGGATGCAGGTGTTGCTTTGCTAAAACACATATTTAACGCATGGGAGAACGCACAAAATGCAGTCGGTGTTTTCTGCGACCTCTCTAAAGCTTTTGATTGCGTACATCACGACACGCTTTTACGGAAACTGCGTCATTACGGTGTTCAAAATGAGGCCCTAAATGTGATAGATTCGTATTTACAAAATAGATTCCAATGTGTAGACGTAAATGGCGCCAAATCTTCCGGACTACCGGTTCGGCTTGGTGTACCTCAAGGTTCAATACTGGGTCCGTTTTTATTCTTAGTTTATATTAATGACCTACCATATTATTTAAAAGGTTTTTGTGACGTTGTGCTATTTGCAGATGATACCTCTCTTATCTTTAAAGTAGATAGGAATAGACACGATTTTGACGACGTAAACAGCACGCTGTCAATGGTCACGGATTGGTTCACAACAAACAACCTTGTTCTTAATGCTAAGAAAACTAAAATAATTAAGTTCGCTTTACCCAATGTTAGAAATCTAGGTCCCAATATTATCCTCGCCAATCAAGAGCTGGAAACTGCCGACTCTGCTGTATTTCTGGGCATAACAGTAGATTCAAAATTACAATGGGGTTTACACATATCAAGCCTAGCGGGAAGGCTAAGTTCGGCCGCATACGCCGTCAGAAAAGTAAGACAATTCACTGACGTTGATACAGCACGGTTAGTCTACTTTAGTTATTTTCACAGCGTTATGTCCTACGGTATTCTGCTGTGGGGCAAAGCTGCTGATATTCAAAATATATTTGTTCTGCAGAAGCGAGCGGTTCGTGCAATTTATCAGCTGGGTGCCCGAGTTTCTCTTAGAGATATTTTTAAGGAGATTGGTATTCTCACGGTTGCTTCTCAGTTCATCTTTGCCAACATTTTATATATTAGACAAAATATTCACCTGTACACTAAAAACAGTGATATTCACAATTTTAACACTAGAAATAAGCATAAACTACGCGCTCCTTTTCACCGGCTTCACAAAGTTCATAATTCATTCGTAGGGCTCGGTATAACATTTTATAACAAATTGCCATCTTCTTTTCTAGACTTGCCATTTAATGCATTTAAAGCCAAAGTAAAATCTAATCTTTGTTTAAAAGCGTACTATTCCATTAACGACTACTTAAATGATAGGAATAGTTGGTCGCTGAGTTGAACACAAGACAATGTTTGTTTGTTTGTTATTTATGTTCTTTCTCCAAAATTAGTTTACTGACATGTTATGTCTTTTTTTTGTTTTTATTATTATATACATTTTTATTTTTGACTTGTGTCTGTAATCAATCGTAATATTAAGTTACACCTTTCTATTGTATCGAGTCTGGTTCTTCTAACCAAACAGACAGATGTGTTGCTGGGGAGTTTGTTCCGCCACTTCTTCTTTCCAGCAAAAAACACTAGGAAGTGTCGAAGGGTGGGCGTTTTGGGGGACTGTCACTTGTAAATGAGTAAAGTAAAGTAAAGTAAATTTTGACGTTCGAAAAGTGCTGATTATCAGCCTAGTTTGAATAAATGACTTTTGATTGATTTTGATCTATGATATTATTTTAATTTTGGACTGCCTCGTTGGTCTAGTGGTCGTAAGCACGATGCTGAGCATGAGGTCTTGGGTTCGATTCCCGGGTCGGGCAAAGTGTTATTGGGTTTTTCCATCAGGAAATTATAAGTAACAGCCACGGAGTCTGGATTTGTGCCCGGTTGATGGCAATAGGCTCGCCCCTATTATATGGGACTTAAACATAACTGGCGATATGTGGGTGTACTATTAGGTACACCTCTGCCTAACCCTTCGGGGATTACAGGCGTGATGTTATGCTTTCTAACTATTTTGTCTTGAGATTTTCGTTTGATGGAAGATGGAGATCTAAATGACTGATGATATCTCGTACCTAATGATGGTCTCTCATACTACATGATACATTTTGAAGGTCTGATGAAGACCAGGTTACTGCTTATCGGTTCTCAGTCACGGAAATAGTCAGAATGCTCCAACTTTCAGCTTTTATCTCATTGAGCACGGATGCTACTACATGATACATTTTGAAGGTCTGATGATGATCACCTAAGTGCTTATCGGTTTTCAGTGACGAATGTAGTTAGAATGACCTAGCTTTCAGATTTTATCTTATTGAGCACGGATGCTACTACATGATATATTTTGAAAGTCTGATGATGACCAGCTAAGTGCTTATCGGTTCACAGTGACGGATACAGCTAGAATGACCACCATCAGGTAAATGGCACCATCAGTCTCCAAGGCCTCTTCGAGCTCTTTCGAATGAGTCCACACACGACGGTTCTACGTGGTGCCATCAATGAGATCCTATACTTACCTTCGGAGTCTACCATGAGGTAGCTAGTATCATCAGTCTCCAAGGCCCCGTCGAGCTCTTTCAAATGAGTCCAAACACGATGGTTCTACTCAGTGCCGTCAATGGGATCCTATACACCACCTTCGGAGTCCACCATCAGGTACGAGACATTATCAGTCATCCAGATCTTCATCTTCCATCAAACGAAATTCTCAAGACAAAATAATTAAAACGATAAAACAATTAACACCATTAAAACAATAACATACATTACATAACATCGCGCCTGTAATCCCCAAAGGGTTAGGCAGAGGTGTACCTAATAGTAGGCGTGATGTTATGTTACGTATGCACGTATGTTATTATTTTAATGATTTTAATTGTTTTATCGCTTTTAGCGATAAAACAATTGTAGCAAAAAACAATTGTGGTCGTTCTTGTAGCACGGAGTTGTTCTTGTTGTACGAACGTAGTTAGCATGATCTAGCTTTAAAATTGTATCGATCTGAGCACGGATGCTACTACATGATACATTTTGAAGGTCTGATGATGATCAGCTAAGTGCTTATCGGTTCTCAGTGACGGATGTAGTTAGAATGACTTAGTTTTCAGATTTTATCTTATTGAGCACGGATGCTACTACATGATACATTTTGAAGGTCTGATGATGACCAGCTAAGTGCTAATTGGTTCTCAGTGATGGATATAGCTAGAATGACCTAGCTTTCAAATTTTATCGATCTGAGCACGGATGCTACTACATGATTCATTTTGAAGGTCTGATGATGATCAGCTAAGTGCTTATCGGTTCTCAGTGACGGATGTAGTTAGAATGACCCAGCTTTCTGCTTTTATCTCATTGAGCACGGATGCTACTATATGATACATTTTGAAGGTCTGATGATGACCAGCTAAGTGCTAATTGGTTCTCAGTGATGGATATAGCTAGAATTACCTAGCTTTCAAATTTTATCGATCTGAGCACGGATGCTACTACATAATACATTTTGAAGGTCTGATGATGACCAGCTAAGTACTAATTGGTTCTCAGTGACGGATATAGCTAGAATGACCTACCTTTAAAATTGTATAGATCTAAGCACGGATGCTACTACATGATACATTTTGAAGGTCTGATGATGATCAGCTAAGTGCTTATCGGTTCTCAGTGACGGATGTAGTTAGCATGACCTAGCTTTAAAATTGTATCGATCTGAGCACGGATGCTACTACATGATACATTTTGAAGGTCTGATGATGATCAGCTAAGTGCTTATCGGTTCTCAGTGACGGATGTAGATAGAATGACTTAGCTTTCAGATTTTATCTTATTGAGCACGGATGCTACTACATGATTCATTTTGAAGGTCTGATGATGATCAGCTAAGTGCTTATCGGTTCTCAGTGACGAATGTAGTAAGAATGACCTAGCTTTCAGATTTTATCTTATTGAGCACGAATGCTACTACATGATACATTTTGAAGGTCTGATGACGACCAGCTAAGTGCTTATCGGTTCACAGTAACGGATATAGCTAGAATGACCACCATCAGGTAAATGGCACCATCAGTCTCCAAGGCCTCTTCGAGCTCTTTCAAATGAGTCCACACACGACGGTTCTACGTGGTGCCATCAATGAGATCCTATACTTACCTTCGGAGTCTACCACCAGGTAGCTGGTATCATCAGTCTCCAAGGCCCCCTCGAGCTCTTTCAAATGAGTCCAAACACGATGGTTCTACTCAGTGCCGTCAATGAGATCCTATACCCACCTTCGGAGTTTACCATCAGGTACGAGACATCATCAGTCATCCAGATCTTCATCTTCCATCAAACGAAATTCTCAAGACAAAATAATTAAAATCGATAAAACAATTAACACCATTAAAATAATCACATACATTACATAACATCACGCCTGTAATCCCCGAAGGGTTAGGCAGAGGTGTACCTAACAGTAGGCGTGATGTTATGTTGTGTATCTTATTATTTTAATGGTGTTGAGACCTCGAGGACGCCTTAGAGACTGATGATGCCATTTACTTGACGGTGGACTTCGAAGGTGGGTACAGGATCTCATTGACAGCGCTGCGTAGAACCATCGTGTTTGGACTCATTTGAAAGAGCTCGAGGAGGCCTTAGAGACTGATGATGCCATTTACTTGACGGTGGACTTCGAAGGTGGGTACAGGATCTCATTGACAGCGCTGCGTAGAACCATCGTGTTTGGACTCATTTGAAAGAGCTCGAGGAGGCCTTGGAGACTGATGGTGCCATTTACCTGATGGTGGTCATTCTAGCTATATCCGTCACTGTGAACCGATAAGCACTAAGCTGGTCATCATCAGACCTTTAAAATGTATCATGTAGTAGCATCCGTGCTCAATAAGATAAAATCTGAAAGTGAGGTCACTCTAACTACACCCGTCACTAAGAACCGATAAGCACTTAGCTGATCATCATCAGACCTTCAAAATGTATCATGTAGTAGTATCCGTGCTCAGATCGATAAAATCTGAAAGCTAAGACATTCTAACTACATCCGCCACTGAGAACCGATATAAGCACTTAGCTGATCATCATCAGACCTTCAAAATGTATCATGTAGTAGCATCCGTGCTCAATAAGATAAAATCTGAAAGTTAGGTCATTCTAACTACACCCGTCACTGAGAACCGATAAGCACTTAGCTGATCATCATCAGACCTTCAAAATGTATCATGTAGTAGTATCCGTGCTCAGATCGATAAAATTTTAAAGCTAGGTCATTCTAGCTATATCCGTCACTGAAAACCAATTAGCACTTAGCTGGTCATCATCAGACCTTTAGAATATATTATGTAGTAGCATCCGTGCTCAGATCGATAAAATTTTAAAGTTACGTTATGCTAACTACGTTCGTCACTGAGATCCGATAAGCACTTAGCTGGTTATCATCAGACCTTCAAAATGTATCATGTAGTAGCATTTGTGCTACAAGAACGACTACAATTGTTTTTTGCTACAATTGTTTTATCGCTAAAAGCGATAAAACAATTAAAATCATTAAAATAATAACATACATAACATAACATCACGCCTACTATTAGGTACACCTCTGCCTAACCCTTTGGGGATTACAGGCGCGATGTTTTGTAATGTATGTTATTGTTTTAATGGTGTTAATTGTTTTATCGTTTTAATTATTTTGTCTTGAGAATTTCGTTTGATGGAAGATGGAGATCTGGATTACTGATGATGTCTCGTACCTAATGGTGGACTCCGAAGGTGGGTATAGGATCTCATTGACGGCACCGAGTAGAACCATCGTGTTTGGACTCATTTGAAAGAGCTCGAGGAGGCCATGGAGACTGATGATACTAGCTACCTGATGGTAGACTCCGAAGGTAAGTATAGGATCTCATTGATGGCACCACGTAGAACCGTCGTGTGTGGACTCATTTGAAAGAGCTCGAAGAGGCCTTGGAGACTGATGGTGCCATTTACCTGATGGTGGTCATTCTAGCTATATCCGTCACTGTGAACCGATAAGCACTTAGCTGGTCATCGTCCGACCTTCAAAATGTATCATGTAGTAGCATCCGTGCTCAATAAGATAATATCTGAAAGCTAGGTCATTCTAGCTATATCCGTCACTGAGAACCAATTAGCACTTAGCTGGTCATTATCAGACTTTCAAAATGTATCATGTAGTAGCATCCGTGCTCAGACAGATAAAATTTGAAAGCTAGGTAATTCTAACTACATCCGTCACTGAGAACCGATAAGCACTTAGCTAGTCATCATCAGACCTTCAAAATGTATCATGTAGTAGCATCCGTGTTCAATAAGATAAAAGCTGACAGCTGGAGCATTCTAACTATATCCGTCACTGAGAACCGATAATCACTTAGATGGTCATCATCAGACCTTCATAATGTATCATGTAGTAGATACGTGCTCAGATAGATAAAATTTGAAAGCTAGGTCATTCTAACTACATCAGTCACTGAGAACCGATAAGCACTTTGGTGGTCATCGTCAGACCTTCAAAATGTATCATGTAGTAGCATTCGTGCTCAGTTAGCTGAAAGCTGGAGCATTCTGACTATTTCCGTGACTGAGAAGCGATAAGCACTTACCTGGTCTTTATCAGACCTTAAGAATGTATCGTAGGAGTACCTGTGCTCAGTGAAATAACTAATGAAAGCTAGGTTATTACTTCATTAGTCAAAGTGTATAATTGATTAATAAATATTTTATTCATACATTATGATGTAGGTACTCCAAGAGAAACAAAATATGTTAGGCAAATACGATGACCACTCTGCGACACATTTCTGTTCTTTGGTACGTTTTTCTGTAGTACAGTCGTTTGCCGGTAGGGGCCGAAAAATAAACAAAAGCCAGTACAGAGGTCAAATCGTCAAAGTCATCCACTGCTGTGATCCCCTTAAGAGCTGACTTATAGAACTTAAATGCTCTTTAATCTTATAGAATCAAAACGCTCTGTTAAAAACCTTTATAGTACACAAGCAGTCACAATGGTTACCATTATAGGGTTACTATATCACTGTTTGGTGATAAAATGCCTTGGTTATAGAAGCTTTTGCTACTTGGGTTATATGCCTAACTGCGGTGAAATTTGAGCCACTTTATGAGCAAGTGTGTTGAAAAAAATGTTATGCCGAGCTCTACGAATGAATTATGAACTTTGTGAAGCCGGTTAAAAGGAACGAGTAGTTTGTGCTTATTTCTAGTGTTAAAGTTGTGAATATCACTGTTTTTAGTGTACAGGTGAATATTTTGTCTAATATATAAAATGTTGGCGAAGATGAACTGAGAAGCAACCGTGAGAATACTAATTTCCTTAAAAATATCTCTAAGAGAAACTCGGGCACCCAGCTGATAAATTGCACGAACCGCTCGCTTCTGCAGAACAAATATATTTTGAATATCCGCAGCTTTGCCCCACAGCAGAATACCGTAGGACATAACGCTGTAAAAATAACTAAAGTAGACTAAGGGTGGGTTGCACCATATTACTATAACGATAACCAAACCGTAACAAGCCATAAAACCATAACAAAAGCATAATTTGATGGCTTGTTACGGTTTGGTTATCGTTATAGTAATATGGTGCAACCCACGCTAACCGTGCTGTATCAACGTCAGTGTATTGTCTTACTTTTCTGACGGCGTATGCGGCCGAACTTAGCCTTCCCGCTAGGCTTGATATGTGTAAACCCCATTGTAATTTTGAATCTACTGTTATGCCCAGAAATACAGTAGAGTCGGCAGTTTCCAGCTCTTGAGGGGCGAGGATATTGGGACGTAGAAATCTAGTCCACATTGGGTAAAGCGAATTTAATTATTTTTATTTTCTTGGCATTAAAAATTTATAGCGTGCTGTTTACGTCGTCAAAATCCTGTCTATTCTTATCTACTTTAAAGATAAGAGAGGTATCATCTGCAAATAGCACAACGCCCCGTCGCGAAGGACGCGACGCGCTCTGTGATCAAGTTAGTGCCTGTTTATTTGTCCGGCGTAATTGAGCGCTCGTTTGTAATCATTTTGTGTTCGTCTTCGTCCCGGAAGAATAAAATGGATTCCCAAGAAATAGTAGTAGTTTTAGTCAGTAGAAGTCTGACACTCCCTTTCGCTCTGCCCAAGAGCGGGAGGGGTTATTTTGATGATTTATACTTGAATTTTTTTAGAAAAAGCGCAAAACACGTAGGTAATACGTGCCTATAAAATTTGAGTGTTGCCCTAGATTTCTATGGGATGCCATCGTCATCAGGTAAACATAATAGCCTGAACGAATATAACTATCGATCCATAAGTACGTATAATTTGGAAAGAATTTTCTTTCAACTCCTAAACGTTGAGGAGTTATACCTTCCATCATCAGCGCATCCACATGAGATTATGATTATCAGACGCAAATAAATGAACAGCTTAAGGACACATAACAATTTTATTACTACCTACAATTGCAATTACTACATAGCAATGCTTCTTCCAATAAATTGTAGTAACTTTGTATGTCGGAGGTTTCTTTCATATTTTTACCCATCTAAGATTATTGCCTTTCTTTTTAAACCTTGCCCCACACTAGGATTTTTTCCTGTATCGTGGGTGCGTTTACAAACATTTAAACTCACATACACAAATACCCAGTGCGGGGATCGAACCCGCGACACGCAGCGCAGCAGTCCAATCGCTCAGCCACTGCGCCAACCATGTCGTCAACCTTTCGACTTCTTCATGAGCAGTTTTTAAAGTTTTATTTGCTGGTTTAAAGTTTTTCCTATTTTTATTCAGAAATAAGTCGACGAGCAGTTCACCCCGGTCGTTTCCCCATGATTAAATCCGCGCCCTCTTTGGGTTTTTTTGCCATTATTCAAACAACTATGGGGTAAAATTAACAGTCAAATAAATCTAATTCTTTGACATTTAAAACTTTTCTGTCCTATTTCGATTATAGTCGATAAACAGATGGCATTGATTGATTGATTCATCAAAAAATGTCGATATATCGATATTTTTTCATCAAACCTAATCTCTGGTCTGTTAGATGGTATGTAAGGTCTAGTTACCAGGTCATAAAATCCCAAAAAAAAAAAAATTAGATGGTATGTCACTGTCAATGTCAGTCTTCATTCATATTTGTTTCGTCTTGCTTGGTTCACAAAGGAAAATAAATCCTATCGAATTGTGTGCAAAACGCATTGTTTCTTTCTATTTGATATTATTATATACTCATGTTAGCGACATTAAAAAGAGCATTAAAATGGAATGTGACAAAATCATCAGAAACCAAAAATACCCAGAGATCCCTCATATTGGCAGCATTTATTGGCTTACTTGAAGATGTTTTATTTTGGAGAAAGATGTGGATGTCTTTGTCTTTTATGTTTATTTTGAATATTATATTTTTGTAAGTATTGACATATCCTTTTTTTTTTTGCATTATGATGATTACATGTATGTAGCTTTTTATGCCTTTAGTATTATTTTATGCATTTTTGATAATTCTGTTTGTTGTCAGTGTAAGTGTTCATCGACAAGTCAACCTATTAGAATTCTTTTTGGGTTCTTGTACAGCAGTGATATGCATTGATGCATTTGAGAGCTGGTTAAAACACAAACATAGAACTACTTGTCTAAAACGGCGAACTGGTAATGGAGATCAATTATGTACAGCAGCAACAAACATAAAACTGTTGTTACAAAACAAATGGAATGATTTCTTGTATTTAAGAGAAACTAATCATACCAAAGTAAGTATTCACATTAATACTTGATTAAGAAGGTAACTTACTGTATTTTTTTATGTAGGTATTAGTTTTACACAGTACATAAGTTGTTTCATTGTTGTGTGAAAATTTAAAATATTTTTTTTCTTCATCAGCAAGCCTCTTATTGTAAGTGAATGGGAATGACAGCACAATGAAACTTGTTAGATTACTGCTAAATCGATTCCACCCTTTAACACATTCTCTACCAAGTTCATAACATCTTTTTTTTTGTTAGCCTGAAATTGCCAAGTCATCTAAAGCTGTGTTTAGTGACAACTTGAAGGCGGGTTATGGGCAAAAACGAATTATTGTTCGACCCATTTGCTGGGTGCTTGGCACCCAGCAAAAGCACATGTAGTGCTCAACATAGTTTGAGTAAATGTTATAATTATGATAGTCTATTTCCAACTCTGCTAAGATCAGCTTCCAGTCTAACCAAATGCAACTGAATCCCAATATTTTACATGGAGTCTTGTTTCTTTCTGACTTCACAAGCCAGTTAATGAGAAACTAGATCAGTTGATACCTTTTCGTAAGATGGATTGTCAGACTTTCAGGCTTCACTACCTGTAATAACTGAAACAAGGATATTATTATGCTATCAGTCATTGGCATCGTAAGTCCCAAGCTCTACGTTTTATTTTAACGCGTCTGATCAAACAATTCATTTTATTTATTGTAGAAGTTTTCCAACAATTTCTAATACAAACACTTTTTTTTTAATATGTAGTATATTTTTTGTTCCAGGCTTTTCTATTAATCAATATCATCCTGGTAATAGTTTTTCTTACTGGAAAGTATATTAATGGCTATCTAATAACATACTTATTGCTAATGTTTATATGTGTATTTTACAAAGTGATATTACCTGTGATTAAATTATGCAAGAATATGAGACAAGACTTAGGTGACTAAATATTTCTTTATTTATTTATTCAATAATTATGATAGATAATTTATTTTTGATTAACAATTTGATTTTCGTTTTATTTTTTTCAGAATCCGACTTTGAATTGGAAGGTCTTATACCGGAAGTATCTGAAGTTAACATAAAATTACTATCCATTGAACCTGATCCAGCTCCAAGTATGGATGAAAAACAAATTTATGGTACATACTTAACTTTATTCTTAGTAAATTATTATGATTTGATCAGTTTTAAACAAATGTAGCTGATGAATGTTTTTACAAAGTGATTGTATTATAACTGTTACTGTAGGCTGTCCATCAATATGCAATAATAATGCAATTTTATAACATGTTTCATTCCCTCATCTGGCAATCATATTGTGCTTTAAAACTGTGATGTCAGGCAAGATAAGTTTGGTGCATATTGTTTATTCAGTAAGATCATTTACCATCTGTATACCCACTCATCTTTTATACAAAACCTCGAAAACATAGTTTAGTTTAGTTTAACTGGGCTTTTGTCCACACTTAGCCTCTTGATTGGGCCATTGTGCGTGATGTTTAAAGAATACCTACTCCAACCAACATAGGTCGTCCCAGAATTTTAGCAGCTTCCCCAGACTGCTGCAGGCTTCTGGGAGAGTTAATGGGGATCGTAGTTTCCTTTTTACCTCGAAAACATATTATCCATTCTAAAAATGTTGAAATAGCAAATATAAAATTGACATGCCAAATCTTATAATTATTTGACTGGTATGTATGAAACATTTCCTGTTTCGCATGATATTTCATAGAGATAAGTAGTTATAAAGTTTTTTTTCAAACACCGTTTAACCAATGATTTTGGTCAACAGATTATTGGAAACCTGAGGATGTACCACTGGCTGAGTGCAGTGACAGCTCTGACAACAGCAGCTCATTAGTTACAAATTTCTCAATGGAAAAAATGCATAATCTAGAAAAAGATGTAGATTCTTCGGACACCAGTGAAGATGAATATATACCTCTAGGCAAGTTCTATGAGTGATTATTTTATAGATGAAGAAAATGCAAAACTGTAAGATACTGACACAATTTCAGCATGTTTTGAAACAAATACTACTAATATTTATTTCATAACAATTAAAAGGAAGTTGAAGAAGAATATCGTCTATATAGGGTGTAAAAGTACCCTTAACGCAAACGAAGGGCATTTGTTCTCCCCACCACTGCGATAATTTTTTTGTTCTAGACCATACCTGGGAACCTCCTAGTTACGGAGATATTGGGGGTCAAAGTTTCAAATTTTTCACAGCTGTTTTTGTAAATACTAGTATTTCAGGTTTTAACTTTACTTAAATTACCTCCATGACCCGTTTACTATTTAAAGCATCCACTAGCACAATGTTTTAAGAGTGCTTCTTTGAGTTTTACCATAAAATGTGATTTTTGACCCCAAAAAAAAAAGTCATTTCCCAGCAAAAACTTTTGTGTAGGGGTACTTAGATTGATGTACAGAATGCTTGGTTGACGGGTGTGTGATGGGTTGATTTACACCCTGTATAGATATGTATATAAGAATTCCTATTATTTTAAATGGTTGATAATATTCGAAATATTATTTTAGATCAACAAAAGGAACAAGTGAAAATTAAATCTACTTTAGAGGTAGCAGAACCCGCTAGTACATGGAGCAGCAGTGCATATAACGCGTTCTGGAACATAACTGGAGCGGTTGCAAATATGATTCAAGCAGAATCAACTGAAACTAAAAGGAACAGGCTATCAAGTATAGACTCTTCAGATGGTTTCGAAATTATTGATCAGAATGATTTAACCTAATCAAAACTTTGATGTAAACAGAAAAACATAATTTTTCATATGCAGTTATTTATTATATATAATTCTACATAATAATATATATAAGTATTTTTATACTCTGTTCATTTTATGATGATTAAATTGTTGAAACAATACATCTTTAATTACATTTTTGAATAATGATCAGTAATCTAAATAGCTTTGAATTTAACATTTGTATGTAATTCAGAAACCATCATTAAATGAAGAGTGTATATTATCTTAAACATTTAACTTAGACATCATTTCCTGGTGTTGTCTTTTTAATGCCTTCAAGCGTACTGTGTTAAGAGTGTTTCTTGCTACAAGACCTTCTAGCATAGGCCTGGACATCTGAAAGAATACTAGATATTAGATTGTGTTAGTAACTACAGAGTTAAAGTTTTGTATCACCCAGTTAATAAAATAATATTTAATCCTCTCTAATGTTTTAAATTGAAATTTTTGTGATCTTCAGATAGTTTGTCCTTAGTTTTTAACATTATCTTGTAGATTCAAATCAATAAAAAAATAATATCTACTGACAGACTTTCCTTACTAGACCTAAAAGTACCCTTAGGGTGGGTGGTATCAGAATCGTTTTTCTTCTCAAAACTGCCTGCAATATTTATCCAACATTTAAGCCTATCAGCCTAACCATAGTAACCAAACCATACACCAGCATTATCATATAGACAATCAGAATGACCTTTGTTAGGCAGGATGATTGGGAAGTTGCAATTCCGGCGATCAACTGAGCCGTATGCAGTATCACACTTCTGTTTTGTTTCAAGTGTTACACGGCACTTACACTGAATTATATGGCTCTATAATTAAATATACAAATGGGCAAAAAATCCTAAAATGCCAAGTAATTAAAATAAAACCAATGTTTGTGAGTGAGAATGCAATATTTTTTTTGAGCTTACAAACTCGCTGTTGCATCCTGTAGGGTGGCAAGCCAGGAACACGTAGGATAGACGAGCGCTATTATATTGGGTGGTGCCGACAACAAATGAAACCACTGGTAGTTCTAGTTAATAGGAACATTTTTAAACTATCAAATAAATCCTAACACCGAAATATTTTTTTTTATAATTTGCACCGATTAACTTGTGGAAATAAATTGTAACAAACGAATTTGGCAAAGACATTTAGGTAAGTTATTGTCGTATCGTCGGCACCACCCTGTATATACTCTCGCACACATCCTGATTCGGAGAATCTGAACAGGTGGCTGGAAGTGTAAAAATATTCACAGGAGTTCTTTCAAAGTGTGCAAAAGGAAGGATCCGAAAATGTATTCTCTAAATCCCCTCAATACAGAATGAATATGGAAATTCTATTTTTTACCAATGTGATATGTCCATGCCCACAGCTTGTTTAAGATAACTGTTACCTTGCAAGGCAAAGTGCGGCGGGATTATTATTATTATTATAAATATTTTGTTTTACCTTATCAACAATGTGTCCAATTGCAATAGTTCTAACTGCTGCATTATGTTGCTTGTTTAGTATATCATCAGTGTCCTCTGGCCCGGCCTCATTATTGTAAGCTTCATCTTCTTCCTCTTTTAATATTGCAGGCAATTGAGTTAAAGTCTTAAATTAAATTACATTAAAATACAAATTAATGTTATAGTAAAAATATGCAGCCCCTGAGTATAAGGACATACACAACATAAAATGGTTGACAAATACACCGTGGAGATAAGGACATCGGCCCATTATACAATACAATGAATAGAAAATAACCCTAGCATTGCATTGCATAAGTAAGCACATAATTATTCACTTATACAATACATGGGTTTGTGAGACATAGATATAGTGAAGGGATGCCTTTGCCCAGGACTAGGACAAAACAGACTATGAAATAATAAACTATGCTTACCTCAAAATTGTTTGACACTAAAGAGTCATTATTATTTATTATTTCCATTTCAATTTCTTTCCTACTTTGACTTGAACCATCATTAACAGATTGAAAACAAGTAATTTGAATCTGAAAATATGTAAAATCACATTTAGATACCTACCAAAATACTTGGAACTCACAGAAATGCAATAAGTACTTATGTTAGATTTTTGCTGTGGTTTATTGGCATCAGACACAAATCCAGTATACAAGTAACTTCAATTGATAGATCTATCACATCTTTTATAATTACATTTGAAGAGCAACAGATTTATTGTTGGTGGAGACTGGAACGCTAAAAACTCTCAATGGGGATCAAGGCTTACATTGACTAGAGGCCGTAACCTTAAGAATAGCATCGACAAACACCGTCTAAATATCCTCACAACGTGTCAACCAACATATTGGCCCGCAGACCCAAATAGACTGCCCGACCTTATAGACTTCTTCGTCTACAAAGGGGTACCATCCTATTTCTTAGAAGTTTCTAGCTGTCACGACAGCTCTTCAGATCACTCGCCAGTAATTGTTACAATGAGCACTTCTGTAATAAATCGGTCAAGAAATCAATACTTATATAACAACCGTACAGACTGGGAAGCCTTTCAGCAATACCTCAATGATAATATAGACCTGAAGATTCCTCTTAAAACCGATGATGACATTGAAAGTGCTACTTCCTACATAACTAAATTAATACAGAAAGCGGCATGGACTTTTACTCCACCTGACAAAAAATCGACTGAAACTAAAACTCATCGCAACTTGCCGCAGAAAGTAAAATGCCAAGTTCTAGAAAAAAGACGACTTAGAAGGGTTTGGCACTGTAGCCGACACCCTGCTGACAAAAGAGCGTTCAACAAAGCAGCAGCTGAACTAAAAAAGAACCTGGTTGAGATGGAGAATGAAACAATGCAACTACATATCGAAAACTTAACGCCATCAGTTCCTGCTAAAAACGAGTACTCACTGTAGAAAGTTGTAAAATCAGAAAGAAAACCACAACTAGCACAGCACCCGCTCAAAAAAGAAAATGGTGAATGGGCTAAAACGGATGAAGAGAGAGTAGAAGCATACGGGGAGTTTCTTAGCAGCGTGTTCACCCCAAATGAGGACCTAGGAACAGAAATTACAGACCGTGAAGTGAGCGCATATCTTGAAAGTGACCTCCAACTGAGTCCCCCTCTCCAATGCTGCACGCCTGCAGAAGTGCGTCACACTATCCTTGATTTGGAACTAAAAAAACCTCCAGGATTTGATCTTGTGACAGCGGAAATATTGCGAAACCTGCCGAAAAAAGGAATAATGTTCGTTACCTCGCTATTCAATGCTATTCTAAGAACCTCGTACTACCCCAACATCTGGAAAGTCTCTCAAATAACTATGATCCCTAAACCAGGTAAGCCGCCGCACCTTACATCTTCATACAGACCAATAAGCCTGCTTCCTGTACTGTCGAAGGTCTTTGAAAAAATAATCTCAGCACGGCTTAGTAAGCACCTATACGAAAATGCTACTATCCCAGAGCACCAGTTCGGATTTCGAAGACGACATGCGACCATAGAACAAGTCCATAGAGTGTGTGAACATATTAGAGATACTCTCGAAAGTAAAAAATACTGCTCAGGGGTGTTTCTCGACGTACAGCAAGCTTTTGATAAGGTTTGGCACCCTGGGCTGCTGTATAAACTGAAAAGAACATTACCATACACCCTGTTCCTGATGTTGAAATCTTACCTAGAAAATCGTATCTTCTTTGTAAAAATTAATGATGCCGCTTCAGATTTTTACGACATAAGAGCTGGAGTCCCACAAGGCTCTGTCCTGGGGCCCGTCCTGTACCTGATATACACAGCAGATGTTCCTGAATCGGAAACTGTAATGACAGGCCACCTTCGCCGATGATACTGCAGTGCTGACATCTGACGCCAACCCAGAAGTAGCTTCCAGTAAGCTAGTCGCATCTGGATAAGGTTTATACCTGGATGAAGAGCTGGCGCATCAAGGCTAGTGCAGCTAAATCTAACCACATCACATTTACCCTCAAACAAGGAGATTGCCCTGCTGTGAAACTGGGTAATGAGCAGCTACCACACAACACTGTAGTAAAGTACCTGGGATTTTACCTTGATCGCAAACAAACGTGGAAGACCCACATCCAAACAAAGCGTGATGAACTCAATCACAGATGGAGAACACTAGAGTGGTTATTGGGAAGAAAATCTCAACTCTCTTTCAACAATAAAGTTTTGATTTACAAAGCAGTCATAAAACCAGTCTGGACTTACGGCATACAGCTGTGGGGATCAGCAAAAACCTCTAACACTGAAATACTCCAGCGATTTCAAAATGGCGTGCTTAAAGCCATAGTGAGTGCCCCATGGTACACAAGAATGGGTGAAATCCACGAATATCTAAAAGTTCCTACCATCAAAGAGGAAATCAAAATTATGACAAAAACTTACAGAGAGAAATAAATCACGAAAACAGCCTTGCTCTAAGTGAATCGCTGCCAACAAGACGTCTTAAAAGACTGCACATTTGGGATAATATACTTTGAGTAAAGCAATATCCAAAGGCAGCCTAACAATGGGAGGGTACGCCTAACATGTCAAACACATTCATAAACAACTGCTTATGGTTCAAGAACCGATCGCATGTTTGAAAATAAATATGAAAAAAAAAAAAAAAACATTTGAAGAAAGTACAGCACTGCCTGACCTTTTTTTTTGGGTGGCGGGTAATCATTAAATGACTCCTTCCACTCTGGGCAGAGCGGTACGGAGTTTCAGACTTCTACCACAATATAAATATGGACAGTACGGAAACTACCAACAAACGCTCGAAACCGCACACTCACACAAACATGCGCATCGACGGGGCACTTCGGCTGACTTCGCAGTGCGCTCAGTTATGCGTGCCGCGCCGAGACGAGTGGTCAGTTGGTCACGTATAAGTTCATATCTCCCGATATTTTTTTAAATGCAACGAACGTATTGCGCGGTATACGGCTGTGTCAACTCGGCTTCATCAGCAGAAGAAAGTATTTTTAATCGACTTCCAAAAAGAGGGAGGTTCTGAATTCGTCGGTTTGGTTTTGTTTTTGTATCTTATTTGTTTTCGCATAACTCCCTCATTTAGGAACCGATTTCAAAAAAAACTTTTTTTAATCGAAAAAGTATACTCTCAAGATGGTCCCACTGTTACCATGTCTGGATCTGATGATGGAATCTTAACGAAATCGAGGGCAACCCTCAAAAAACTATTAGTATAGGATATTACAACTAAAAATGGAAAAATGAAAACAACTCTTTAAAAAAAACAGCTTCTGAAGTCGGTGACTTGTGTTTGTTTGATTTCCTTTTTTTTCATGAGCATTGCCCGCGAGCAACCATGCCGCCGCAGCCGTGGATAGCGAGCGCCCACTCCAACGAGCGCACGAAACGTTATCGACTATCGTCCAACCGCGGCTCGCTCCCGCCAAAACTTGTAACAGGTTAAGCCGCGTGCGCCGTTATGACAAAGTTAAAGATCTATAGTTCTACAAGTTGTTGTGTACTATACTGTTTTCCGTGTTTAAACTACATAAATGTCTTTGTTGAGATTAACCGACGCCATAAGATAACCTATTTAGATTGTATTTGTAAGCTAGCTTTTTTAAATTTGATTGATTGATCACAACAGAATAAAAATGTTATGTTGAGAAGTTATCTAGGGACTTCAGCATCCGTGCATTAAAAGGGACAACCCTATGGCTTCAATGGAGCGTAGGTAGTTATCGCATCAACTAGGCTTAGTTTCGCTACTGTCCATATTTATACTGTGCTTCTACTGACTAAAAACCACCCATGTTCCTTTGCTGAGGCTGTGGTTTTGCTTTCGAACAACCTACAGCCCGAGTGCTTATGTCTGGAACCTTATTATATATAAACATGCTTTATCCCATAACATTCATCAGATATAGTTTTTACCGAAGGAGCCTTTGTAGTCTGATCTGTCAGGAATACTGCAAATATAATTCCAACAAAGCTTGAGTCCATTCTTTGATACATGGACTGAGTAGCAAGATCTGAAAAAGAATTTTGAAAATGTCAGTAAATTATTCTTATAAATTAAAATAATTACTATCGCTAATATTGTAGTGTAACCTACCAACATGTGAGGGCCACACAGTGATATGAGGGTGAGAATGGTACCATCCAACGACTCGTAGGGGTCTACTGACTTCAGCTGCTAACTCTTCGGCACGCAATGTCGCTTGTACCAACTGCTCTTCAGATATTTCAACACGATCTGGTTTTTTGTCTAAGCGTCGTAATATTACGGAAGATACTATTGAAACCAAAGTACCATTGTTATGGACCTGTTGAAGATTCGTTGATTAATCACACAATTAATAGTACAAAGCAAGACAGTAGGTATGAATTAAATAATGAATAAGATATATTTACCTCTCCGATAAGCAGACCCATAATTTCTTCTTTTTCTGTAGACAGCGCATGTTGGACACAAACCAACGCAACGTCGGAAGAAAGTATGACTTTATTTAACATGTTTTTGATCATATATTTCTATTCAAACTCAAAAACAACAAACAAAATAATCATCACACTTTATCCTACTAAAACTGACAGTGACATATCATTGGAACATTTCATATTCATTTGACAATTTATTCAGTTGCAATTGCGTCGTGGAAGTAGTTAGTAACAACTTTACGCTCATTCATCATTACGGTTGATGCGACAAGGTAGGTATCCCGCGAAATTCGAATTTTCTTAAGTTTTTTGCAATTTACCGGTCAGTGTCAAGTCGTCATCATCTGCCTAGCCTTTTCCCAACTATGTTGGGGTCGGCTTCCAGTCTAACCGGATGCAGCTGAGTACCAGTATTTTACATGGAGCGACTGCCTATCTGACCTCCACAACCCAGTTAATACTAGGTAATACGATACTCTTTAGTAAGACTGGATGTCAGAATTTCAGGTCACTGACTACCTGTAACGACAGCCAAAGATCTATATATGGCAGCCGGGACCAACAGCTTAACGTGCTTTCCGAGGCACGGAGGAAACTCGGTATGTCGGGCGGTCACCCATCCACAGACCGACCTAGGCAAGCACAGCTTAACCTAAAGATCGACCCGAGTGGCAGTTCTTATTAAGCCACGAGCTCCTCAATGTCAGTGTCAAGTCGTATCTATACTAATATTATAAAGCTGAAGAGTTTGTTTGTTTGTTTGTTTGATTGTTTGTTTGAACGGGGTAAACTCTGAAACTACGGGTTGGAATTGAAAAATTCTTTTAGTGTTGGATAGTCCATTTATCGAGGAAGGCTTTAGGCTATATAACATCACGCCACAATCAATAGGAGCGGAGCATAAATGAAAAATGTTGCAAAAATGGGAAAAGATATTCCTTTTTGAGAGCTTCCGTTGCGTGCGCTGCGAAAACGGTTTATGTTACGTAAATATCATGTATGAAGGAATTGTTCCTCTTTAAAAGTTCTAAAAAAAAGTCCGCGACAGCATATGTTTATCTTTTACGATTGACTCACTGTAACCATTTTTTTATATTAAAATGTTAGGTTAAAAAGAATTATATTTTGCGAAGCTTATTTAACCCATATGGTATTAATCTATATCAAAATAAATGTGTTTGCTAGCACGGAAATTTAGTATAGAATATTTTTTTATTTTTTATTTTATATTCTTAGATAGATATTTGTTAATCAAATCATCAATACAAGCCTCCAAGTTCATAAAGGTGCAGGAACTTGAAAAAGTCATTTTTGCACCTTTATGAACTTGGAGGCTTATATTGATGATTTTGATGATTATATTTCTGTAACTACATACGTCTTACAGCCGCAATTCATATTTTAATTAACATACAAACTAGCACTGGCCTGCAAATTGCAAAAAACGTAAGAATATTTGAATTTCGCGGGGTGGTTGGAGCATTCACCAATACAACCGCCTCAGTTCATATAAGTCTCAAGAATGCCTTTTTCATAAAATAGTCACTCAAGTAATCAACTCACTCTCCCACCACGGCTGGTCACCGCGGGAGAATCAGACTGTCACCCTCGTAACCCTCGCCCCCTTGCGGGGACGCAGCGAAATCCAAATTGGAGCGAGTCGGTCTACTTTCAAGCGAGACAACGAAAGGATCGAAGAGATATCTAGTGCGATAAAGTGTTCAGTAGTGTTGAAGAGATTGTGTATAATAATAAATATTTTTAAATGTTTTTTTTTTTATTTTTTAACCGATTTCCAAAAAGGAGGAGGTTCTCTATTCGTGTGTATATGTATTAATTTTTTTTTTCTATGTATGTTCGCGCATATCTCCGAAAAGTGGGGGTTTTTTTGTAAGAAATATTTAAAAATGTGCTATGTTATGCTATGTTCAAAAATAAATAAAGGGAATAATAATTGCATTTATTTCGGGTTACGCCCATAGTGTTAGTAACATCGATCTTAAAATACTAGTGTTAGTAGACATAATACATAATTTATACAGTATGCAGTTTCATCCAATGACGCAGCATTGGAGACTCCCATCTATCACACTAATATTATAAAGGCGAAAGTTTGTGAGTGTGTATGTTTGTTAGTCTTTCACGCAAAAACTACTGAACGGATTTGAATAAAATTTGGTACACCGATAGTTTATACCCTTTATTAACACAGGATAGTTTTTATCCCGATTTTATCTTCCCGTGGGATAATTTTCGAGTTGTAGCGAGCGAAGCCGCTGGCAACAGCTAGTCTGCGAATAAAGTCAAGATAGTGTTGGTACTGCCACGAAGACGAGCAAGCAGGGACGCGCTTCTTTTACGTATGATGCCTGCAAAATCATCAATATGCCTTTCCGCAAACATCCCTGAAGCACTACATCGCCATGGCAGCCCCAACAATATCCTTAGCGTGTTATAATACTGGACTCTTAGATCGCTGTACGCACGCAAACTGTAACTAGTCCACAGGCTGCACGTGTAAAAAGACGAACAAAATGATTTAAACAGAGTCATCTTGACCGTATAAGTGTTTTCTGCTCAATAAAGTTATTTCGTGTGTTTAATTAGTAGTGTTTTTATTTATTTCATACCCAGCTCGTAACAATGTCAGAAATGAGGGATAAATAATACCGATTCCACCAAAAGACGACACGGATAGTACCTATCAATACTAGGAGTCAGCGACAATAGGGTATGGTATGAACCAAAGGCGATTTAGACTCTCCGACACAGATATTGGGCGGTGTCCAGCCTACGTCAGACCCAGTCGCTGGCTCACTTGGCGTTTCTCCCGTATCAGCAGTGCCAGACATGTCTGCCTTAATGGCGCTGCTGCAGGAACAGGGGCGCCAGTTACAGGACCAGTTGCAACAGGATAAGGAGGAGCAGGCTCGCCGTCAAGAGGAGCAGGCTCACCGTCAACAAGAGCAGGCTCGCCAGTTACAGAAACAGTAGCAACGGGATAACGAGGAGCAAGCTAGTTCGCCGTCAAGAGGAGCAAGCTCCAGTTACAGGAGCAATTGTAACGAGACAAGGAGAAGCAAGCTCACCGTCAAGAAGAACAGATGCTCCTGATAAGAGCTGAATGTGACGAAGGAGCAGATACAGCAGCACTACAATCGAATAGCAAAGGCCGAAATTCAGATTGCTGATGTGAAGAAGGCTTTTAGTGAAATTAAGGTTGGAGACGGGACTATGACTTCAGTGATTGCTGCACATTTGGTGCGCGGTTTTAAAAGGCCGCCATTCGACGGAACATCTTCGTGGTCGGCCTATAAAATTTGAGGCCGTTATGAATGTGAATGGGTTGAGCAAAGCGCAAGCCATGACTGCGCTCACTTTGGGTCTCCGAGACCAGGCCCTTAATGGTAAGTGCCTGGGAGACTCGGCAAGGATGTGACCTACGAACAGCGGCTGGAGGCATTAGAGACCAGATACGGCGACGCGCATCTGGAGCACGTCTTTCGTGCTAAATTAAGGGATCACGTTCAACGTAGTGCCGAGAACTTACAGCAATGGAAGCCTGGCAGTTGAAAAGCTGGTTCGGAAAGCATACCAGTCCGACCCTGTACTTATTGATGGAAATCTGGTACAGGCGTTCATAGATGGAATGCGCGATTTAGAAGTTAGAGCCGCTGTGAGACTTGGGCATCATGAGACGCTGAAAGACGCCTTGGCCCATGCCTTAGAAGTAGAGGCAGTGATGCAGGACCACCGTACGCACCGCGTCAGGGAGGTTGTAGCGTCACCTGTACGCAACCGCCCGCAAGGATACAGCCCTAGGTCTTAAACTTGTGAAGAAAGGGGTCATCTTCGATCAAGCTGCCCTAGCGTCGCGCAGCTCACCAAGAGAAGACCAACCCCCGCAGGGAAGGGTGGCTGAAGTGATTGCGCAGCCACAGCAGGGAAACTTGTAAATGCCAGGACTGGGGGGCGGGTGCTGGCTGGTTTTGAAAGAGCCCCGAGGATCTCGATCTAACAAGCACATGACGGGAACAGCCTGACCATCAACGGCATGCAACTGACGTTGCGTACTGGAGCTTCTCAGGCGGTCGTCAATTCTCACCAGGCAAAACGGTTTCTTGGGGACTACTTCAATAACCACGACCGTATACAATTACTAACAGCTACCGGTCAGCACATAACCGTTCGAGGCAAGAAGGAGGTGGAGTTAAAATTGGGTGATAGAATTTACCGGCACATTGTTATCGTGGCCGACATAGTGGACGACTGCATCTCACACTGATATTTCTGCATGGGCTTGGGACTTCATGCAGAAATATCGTTGTGAGTAGGGCTTGAATATCGGAATATCGGAATCTCGTAATATTGGAATCTCGGAACGAAACCGATATTAACCTAAACCTATATTTTAGATCCTTGTGTAGCGCTGAGTACGACAGCGCGCTACTGTATTCCGTAATCCGAATCCCGTAAGTATAGGCTTTTTGGAGCAAAATATCATGTAGTCCAGTCATTATAGTAAGTTCACCTCGGAATTCGAGATACCCAGCTGCAAATCTGTAAATACTGGTATATTGACACCCTAAAAGTTGTCTCAAAACCTACATATGGTAGGGTGTACGCAACTATTAAACAAGGTTAAAGGTCACAAAAATGGGTTTTTTGCGCTTTTTTTGTTAATATCTCATTTCCTATGGGTTTTTTGCTATTTTTATTTATTGTCAATATTGTAGAATACAAAATTCTCCACAAATTTTGTTTAAAAATTTTTTTTATACGGTGAACCGTTTTCGAGATAGAGGGCGGAGAGCGCGCGGTCACAGGATCACTTCAGGTCAACCGGTGCCTACGGTCGAAAACGCGCCATGTATATATAGTTGATGAAGTATCGATAAATCAATGATTATAAATATTTGTCAATTTTTATTAACTATTATATTATATTTTATATTCTTTTTCCTAACCTATCCACTTTTTATTCAGTATTCATTTATTTAACAACACTTACTTGCATGGGCAGGTAAGTGTTGTAATTGCAGAATTGTTAATGAATATGTAGGAATTATATTTGAATTTTAACCTAATTAATATTAATAACTTCTTACATGATGAAAAAAAAAAAAATATCATTCAATATATTTATTTTTATTAAAAGTAAAAAAATGGAATAAAGGATACAAAAACTACAATTTATACCTTTAATCATCTTCTTCCTCTTCATCGTCGTCTTCTGGCTGCTGGTAAATTTCAAACTGGTCTTCACTATCGTCTTCAATGACATTTGTCTCAAGTTCTTCCATGATTTCGAGGTCAAAGGTTCCATCGTCGTTAATGTCGCTCTACTCTGATATGGTAGAGCATTGAGACAAGCTTGCCATTACATTGGCCACAAGCTAAAGAGCATTGCAAGCAAATCTTCTGGAGCAGGTGGTAAAATTGTCATGATAGGCTCCAGAAAATCGATTCGCATTGCCCAACCCCATACCTAGGGTTCCAAATCATGCCCTAACCAAGTTTGAACTTGATAATGTACACGTTTGAAATATTGGTGAGCAGCTGCACTTGTTGGTGGAATATTTGAAAGCTGCACAGGTTTATTAAGTTTTGTAGACTTGACGTAATGCATATAACGAAGATGATCGAGACTTTTCACAGATTAACAGACCGCGCGCTCTCCGCCCTCTATCTCGAAAACGGTTCACCGTATAAAAAAAATGTTAAACAAAATTTGTAGAGAATTTTGTATTCTACAATATTAATAATAAATACAAATAGCAAAAAACCCATAGGAAATGAGATATTTACAAAAAAAGCGCAAAAAACCGATTTTTGTGACTTTTGACCTTGAAATTTAATAGTTGCGTACACCCTACCATATGTAGGTTTTGAGACAACTTTTAGGGTGTCAATATACAAGTATTTACAGACTTACAGCTGGGTATCTCGAATTCCGAGATTCTTACCTAATTTAAGCTTAAATGACTGGACTAATGATCAAGAAAATCAAACGCTTTGCTCGACGATTTTATTCCAGGTATTAATTATAAATCTTCACAGTAAGTTTGTTTTGATACATACCTACTCATAAAAATAAGAACATAAATTATTAGCTAAAGAAAAAATGAGTGTTAATCATTGACTTATATATTACTGCGTAAGGACTGGGCGGACGCCATGTTAAAATGACGCCTCGAACGTGGTCCTAAAACGGTCTTTCCTAAGCCGAAGTGAACTAGTTCACGATCGGCTCTCTTCGGGTGCGGTCGTAAATTTTATTAAAAGCTTTATTTATGTTCTTTATACCTCGAAAATACCACGCCGCTTTTACAAGGTTACATTAACGAGCAGACTACACCGATTCTCTGTATGGCGAACGCGTCCAGCAAATGTTCGGACGACCATATCTTTAGTTTTTATATTAATGGTGTTAATCGGTTTGTCGCTTCCCCGCTTTTTTTATTTGTCCTCTGGTCGTCCAGCTATACAGCCAGTATTTTTCATGTTTATCATTAAAAAAATGGCAAATAATTTGCCGAAATCTATGTTATTTTAAAGAAATAGTTAAAACTTAATTATATTAAAGTCCTATATAATATAAAAAGTAAGAACATGGCTCAATAGAAATGTCAAAATAGAACTAGTTTTTTTTTTATTTGGCAGCTGTCAGTCGAAAGCGATTTTCCTGCTGCAAAGCATAACTTTCAGCCTTCTCATCAGGCCTACTTTCAGAGTATGAGTAATGAAAAAGAAATTGTGGTCACCCTATTTCCTAACTCGGAATAGAAAAATAAAACTCGATTTTCATCTATACTAATATTATAAAGCTGAAGAGTTTGTTTGATTGTTTGTTTGTTTGAACGGGGTAAACTCAGGGACTACTGGTTGGAATAGAAAAATTCTTTTAGTGTTGGATAGTCCATTTATCGAGGAAGGCTTTAGGCTATATAACATCACGTTACGATCGATAGGAGCGGAGCATAAATGAAAAACGTTGCAAAAACGGGAAAAGATATTCCTTTTTGAGAGCTTCCGTTGCGTGCGCTGCGGAAAAGGTTTAAGTTACGTAAATATTATGTACGAAGGAATTGTTCCTCTTTAAAAGTTCTCAAAAAAAGTCCGCGACAGCATATTTTTATCTTTTACGATTGACTCACTGTAACCATTTTTTTATATTAAAATGTTAGGTTAAAAATAATTATATTTTGCGAAGCTTATTTAACCCATATGGTATTAATCTATATCTGAATAAATGTGTTTGCTAGCACGGAAATTTAATATAGGATATTTGTGCCTTTTACTCTATACAGTTTAAACAAATATCTTAGAAGATATCGCAATATAAAAATATACGGGCGACAAAATAATTAGCGCGTGGCAGTCATTCGGTCCGGTGCGGTAGGTACGTGGGATTCTGGCCTCTGGGGGCTCCGAAGTAATTCAAATTCAAAATATATTCTACACCATAATGTTTATAAGTACAAGGTGTTACTACTGTATATTAAACAGTAAGAGATATCTATAGTAATTGTTACTTTAATATAATCGAAGTCAATCTAAACTAATAGGTATTTTATAGAGGAAAGGTAAGATTTTTTGTTTGCTATGAGTACGATATAGCTCAATTTAATAAGTTGGATAGGCGATTTATCTAGAAAGGTTATAAGCTATATTATGTGTTGCAGACGAAGTTGCGTGGGTCAGCTAGTATACAATAAAGGGTCTTTTAATTTCTTTCTGGTATCGAATTTGTTGCACAATTTTTTTCACAAAAAGAGACAATTTTGTATTTGGCCTATCTTTCAGACGTTAGGAGTAACAAAAAAATGGAGGACTGAGGGCCCGATTTTTATCAGGATCATAACTTTCAAACAACAAGAAGTGGTGATCTGTTCTTGCTTTCACAAAATTTCACAATTTATTTAGTAGCTTATAGGATTTCAAACAGTAGCTGTAAGTTAATGGATTCATTTTATTTGCGTGATAAACTTTTACGTGTATGAGAATTGAGGGCCCATTTTTAACAAAGATTTACAAAGTAGAACAGTGTTTTGCGATAATATCTTGATCACAAATTCTGTTCGGCATTAGGTAAGATTTTGGCATAAAGACTTTTTCTGTAGTGTACATAGTTTTTCAGGTACAGGTGGGCCCATAATCCTCTATGTGAGAACTGAGGGCCCAACTTTACAGTCAATAACTCGCTTATATGACTTTCACAAAATCTGATTCCAACTTTCACAATTGTTGGGGAATGTTCACTAAATCCTATGCACATTTTCACAGAGTTTTAACAAACGGGCCCTCAGACCACACCACACGCACATAACCTCGAAAAGTCATTCTTTTTCATGCCACTCACTGGTTGTGCCATATCCATGGTAATTTTTGTTTGTGGTAATAGGACAATAAATTGTAAATCATTATAAAGATTTGTCGTGTTTTGTGGTTTTTGTGTAAGGTTCTTCATTGCGTGGATGCATTTGCTTCGTATGCTTATGTAGTAGTAGTCATACTCCCGTAGTGTTATGTATGTGTTTAACTCGTCTTCCGCAAATAGTGTCAGAAAGAGGATAGAACCGATGTGGCGTATCAACCTGCCCGCCATTTTGATTTTTTTCGAAATAGCGGCCCACGATGAATGTGGCAGGTATGAATAGAGGACATAATATAGACGAACAAGAAATTTCCAGTAGCACGGTTACCCAAAGTGTCACGTTACCGAGATATTTGTAGGTAAATATCGCCAAATGAGTACGACTATCATTAAAAATAGACTTATTACGTGTTTAGGCGTTAAATTGTATCCAAGTAATCGTTCCTAGGTGGATTATTATTATTATGCGCAAGAGAAAATTGCTTCGCATCGCAATGAAACGCTATGTTAAGTCAAAAAATAATTTGCTCGTGCTCCTAGTAGTATGTAATGGGTTAAAATTTCCATTAAGAACCGTCGATTTATAATTCAGGGGGTGGCGGGCGGGGAGGGGGGGAAGAGGGCTACCCCCTAATACCACCCCCGCCCACCGGAACTCCATGGTTATGGAGATATCCATGGTTAAAGTTTTGAGGTTAGAATAGCGCTAAAACACGAAACGGGTTAAAAGGAGAATGGCAGAAGCTCATAGAACGCTGGCATTCAACTTTTTTAGTTTCTACAGAAATAAAAGTGGCATGGGTTGATGGGAATATAATGCGCTTTTACTAAAAAAAAACAAAAAAATAAATAACAAAGGGGTTGAAGAGAAATCTTAATTTTTGTAAAAGTGTGGATAAGTGCATTAATGGTACTTTAATAGATTGTTTTACCTCTATAATTACTATTTTGATGCAAAAATGTTTATTGTATGCGTAACATATTGCTAATTATACTTTGTAATGCTTTGAAAATGATAATTATAATAATAATATAATGATAACTATCGCGAGCGATGCGACTTGTGAAGTTGTGTCAACTGTCAGTGAAAGTGACGCGAAATGTCATCTACTTTTTTTTGTGTTCTAATGTGTCATCTACTAAAAAATCATATCTATGGTGTTTAGCCACTCGAACGTCCCGGACCCTCCGGCGATTTTTTTCATTATGGTTTGTAAAAAAAAACTATTTTTTAGCTAGATCAAGAGTCCTCGTATACTGTAATACATATTTTGATTTTGTTATGATTTTATTAATTATGCGCTAACAAACTAAACATTATATAAATTAATTTATTATTAATTATGCGCTAGCAAACAAACATTAGATAAATTAATTTATTAAAAATTAATTGTATTTTTTTGTTATGACAACACTGTCATACATAGTATGACATGGCCAAAAAGCTTTCTATCCATGGCCTTAAAAACAAAGACTGGTCCGCTCTGTGGTAAATCCGGTAAATCAAATCAAGTTAGCTGCTCATTTAAAACGAGATTTTATCCCAATTTTCAATAATAAAGTTAATCTGGCTATCAGTATATAAAAATAAGCGCTTTTTTTTTAAATAGCTTTGAATTCTGTAACTTTCCAAAATCAGTAATGCCAAAAATTGCCTTCTCCTTTTGTTCGACAGGGGTAGGGTGAGGGGGGCGGTGCCCACTGTGCCCTGGTACCATACCCATGTAAAGGCGACGCACCGTTCTTGAGAAAAACAAATTATTGGAACTTAACCCCTGTAGGGCCTAGTCGACGGAGCCCCGCTACGCGGGGCTCCTACTTCTGGGGGGTTTAAGAAAAATAACCACGAAGGGGATGGCGCGGTCCAGTGAGCGAGCGAAGCGGATGAATAGACCCCGCCATCCCCTTCGTGGTTATTTTTTCTTTTCTTCTAACCTAACCTGTCCGTGTCGGGGTACCCCGAAGTCCCGAGCTCGCTTCGCTCGCTCTTGCATCCAAGTTTTCCTAGTAGCGGGTTCGCAGGGTATGTCGGGGTCTCCCCACGGGGATACTCCACGAACCTGACCGCCCCATTCGTTATTTTTAGTGTAAAAATAATACAGCAACAATTATTATTCACACTCTTAATAAATCCAAAAATATATAAAAAAAAATATTAAAAAACACGACAAAAAAATTACTAAAATTCATTTTTACCAATAACGTAACGTGAAATGTCAACTTTGACGTCTACAATGTCAATTTGTCCAACCTAAAAATTTACAAATGGCGTGTTATCGTCCAATTTGTATGGAAAGTTGGAAACTTTACACTACTATGTCTCGTAAACTGTGAATTTCTGTGACTTGAAAATTTGCAAAAAGCTTTCTATTTATGTGTACTATCTACAAAAAAAAATGAACTTCCTAATCTTTGGTTCTTAAGGTGAATGCTCCAACTAGCCCGCGAAATAAAATTTGAATTTCGCGGGGTGGTTGGAGCATTCACCTTAATGGAAATTCTATCCGTGGTCATTGTACTCATATGTTGATCTTTACCTTCAAATACACACTTTGGGGTACCATATTCCATGACATTTTTTGTTCGTCTAGGTGTCCTCCATACCAATTTCATCGTGGGCTGTGATTTCTAAAAATAATCTAAATTGCGGTGGGTCGATATGCCAGCTTCCATACAAAAAAGTTCAAACCCCTTTCTGTTTTTCATTTCACTCTTGGCTTTTTCTATAGGTTATTCCTCTATGATTTCAGCAGATCTAATATGGTTCATCACATCTCTGTACAAAAAAGCTGGCAGCACTTGACGTAACGTCAGCATCTTGTCAATGTCAGAGTTGAGCCTGTAGACAGCCAAAAAAAAGTCAAAATAAAGACTTGACAATTTGTAATGAATTTATTCAAATTTCTCTGCCCAATGTGATAATAAAATCAACGTTTAATGGCCGTCAGTGTCATCTGTTTTATCTAGTTTTTGGTGGATACATAACATAGTAATTTTGACATGACGACGAATACCTATGAGAAATCCACAACCAAAGATGGGGCTCGTCCTTACAAATGTTGTGACTACGCCAACAAAATTTCGATAAACTTACATCACTTCAAAAGGGATGGGAGGTTTTGTGATATAGATTTAATATCAGGCTCAACGAGAGTTAAGGTATGATACAGAAACTAAAGTCGAAGTAAGGATTACATTTCACTCTTTATCTTCACTGAACCTGTGACTGACCTATCTCTTTCATGTGACCGAGATTAAACCAAACAGGTGGCCCTTCATAGTACGAATTATGAGTTAAAATTTATTGCCGACTAAGAAGTCTGGTACCAAGGACACACAATTCACAAATGCACAAATTTTAAAAACAAAACTGTACAAAGACGGAATTTATGTCCTACATTGCCAAAAAATCACTACCTAGATATTGGGTACATTATGAGTAGCTACTAATTATCCTAGCACACTAATAAAATTAAAAGCCTAAATTTTTTGTAAATTACAACTTTTTAAATTGTATTTTATGTGATATGTCATTAGCATAATCAGTCTGAATCACTCCTACTGCTGTGACTCAGACTTTCTCATTAAGAGATTGCATTCATCTTCATCATAGTTTCAACCAGACAAACAATCATGAATAAACATGTAAATTGCATTAATTGCAGGCTCATCGTGTGGTGCTTGCAGCAAGTTGTGCTTATTTTGATGCAATGTTTAATGTGGGCTTGGAGGAAACTCAAAAAGGATATGTTGCCCTTCCAAGTGTCCCACCTGATATCCTACCTATGATAATAGATTTTATATACACAGGTAACATACAAAATATTACACAAAGCAATAAGTAAACAAAGAACATCATTCACAATTCATTATTTGACTTAGAGAACGGATTACTTGTATTTTATGAATTAATAAAAACATACAGACAAATTGTAAACCTCCTCCTTTTTGGAAGTCGGTTGAAAACTAGGAAAACATCCTGCCCAAACACATATCACTCCAAACATCTTATAATGGGTTCAATTCCATTTTTAACATAAAAATAGTTTATTGAATGTTTTGTGCTGGATTTCTCATTTGGAACAATTACCTTTCACTTTTTATATTAGAGTTTTACTTTATATTGGCCAGTGCACATTGGCAAATAGCAAAGCAATTTTTTTTTGTTGGTTTTTATTAACTTTAAATAATTCTTAGTGGTGTGTGCACTTTATAAATTATATAATCAATCAATGAATCAACAATGGGACTATTCATATTGTATAAGTGAATATTATTTTACCTGTGTTTATGTTTTAATATTAATCACACCACTCAATACTACTTGCAATTTGTTTAGCTTTTAAACTATTCTTCATGCAAAATACAAATAATATAAATCCAGGATTCTAAGTAAATTTACCAGCTATCTCTATTTTTTTATAGGTGAAATTATGATTGATAAAGGTACAGTACAGCATCTGCTGATTGCTGCTGATATGCTACAACTCAGAGAGCTTGTAACTGGCTGTGGCGAGTTTCTGAGGAGAGAATTGCACCCTTCTAATGCACTTGGTATATTCAGGTAATTTCTAATTATTTTTTGTTAGTAGTAATAATTGGATATTTTATCATAATCAGTTACATCACAGGCTTGATTTCAGAATGCTTTCACAATTTAATCTCGTCTTTGACAATCTGTGTGTAATCTTTAGTGAACCGCCCCCCGGCTCTGCACAGTTTTTCATGATTTGAGAATGAGAACACCCAAATACTCCGTAATATTTTATTTCGATGTTCAAAAGTCCGAAATTATAATCTCTATTATTCAAATCACGCAGTATATTTTACCGAAAGTCGTAAATGCGTTTTGTTTGTTTTCCGATTTTCAAATGTTCGAAGAACCAAGTGCCCGATGAGATCTGTCCGAAAAACGTCATTCCGATTTCCAGTACTCCGATTAAACTGCTAACATAAGGATTCTAGATATAGGATAGATGGATATTAGTGACAAAAACGAATCGCTGCAAAACCGACTCCACATAGTCATGTCTGCCCTACGCCGAGAGTGTAATTTAATTCCACGTGGGACCGCCGTAGCCCCGCAGCGCCGGAGTCGTGGCAGAAACTATGCCTGCTGAATGCTTTCAGAATACATTGTGATTGCTTTAGAATTATAAGTATGTCTGTTTGATATCAATGTTACATTACATTTTTGTCTAATATTCTCTGATGACTCTATTGCGACTTCGTTTTATACTACTTATACATACACTAATATGCATTTATTTATGCTTTCATTAAATTAGGTTTGCAGAAGCTCACAACTGCGTAGAGTTGGTAAAAGAAGCACTAGAGCATGTTCAAGCAAACTGGAATATAGTATCTAATGGAGATGAGCTTTTAGAATTGCCATTACCACAGCTAATAACTTTGCTTTCTTCGGAACAACTAAAAGTCGACAGCGAAGCTCAGGTATGTTATCAAATGTATGGTATCTGTTACTATAAAAATCTCAAAGTTAATTTCAATAAAAAAATGGTACTTTGTTTTTTACCACATTCTAAAACATAGATGTCTGTCTCTGTCTGTTTCTATCAGATTGGTGCTTTTTTAGTTAAAAATTAAACTCGTGGCACAATAGGGTAGTAAACAAAAAAAAATCTAATTAGTCTGTCAGATAGATTTCCAAAAAATATTGGACACATATTTTTTCTTTTTTCATGTAAAGAAACAATGAAGACGGTACAGTGCTTTGAAAACTCGTGTGACGTTATATTCTAAGACATTAGTATGACATTTTTTACCGGTAAGTGACGTCACAACCCCACTCAATTCTTTGATGCGTTTTATCTTCAATTTTTATTGATTTGATAAAACAAAAAATACGTACTTATCCAATATTTTTCGATAATCTAACAGACAGACTAATTAGAATCATCTTTTTTTTAGTCAGGAAACATCCATATTATTATGTACTTATATTATTTTTCATTGACTTTATTAATTTGGGACACAAGCATACTACTTGTGTTTTGGAAGCTCAATTCAGTGAATAAATGATTTAACCCTAATCATATAGGTATACTATGCTAAATAGCTAGTAGCATCAGCGATTGTTCCTCGATATTTATCCATATGTGTAAGGAAAACACGGTGTTACAAAACACCAAAATTGCTGATCAATCCCTATATCATTTTAGGAACACCATATTTATTTTTAAACTAAATCATGCTGTATGCTTTACTTTTTCACGTTTTCGCCCATTTACAAGAATACATTGTAATTTAAACCTAAGTTAGTCCCAGCTTTCTTAGCATTGAGTGTAAGTGTGTAACAGGGATGCTGATTATGAATAGTTACAAATGAGCAACAGTTTTTTTATGACTTCTCGACATTCCGCAGCACTCACCATCACCACTGTTAGTTAGGTTGTTAGTTGCAAACCATTATTCTCTAATAAATAACCGAGATGATTCATAGCATAATAATCATAGCAAAGATACAACAGACTAGAGGATTTGGACCAAACATTATCACAAAACCTAAATTAAGGAGCTGCATATTATATCGTCAATGTGTCAAAATTATCTAGACGATGTGATACTCCCGTTGAAAATCGTGCTTAATTTTCAACCAAAAAAAAAAAATTTTTTTTTCAGGTATTATTTGCAGCTCTACGATGGTTAGAACACGACCCAGCATGTCGTAGACGTCACTGTTTCGAAGTACTGAGTCATGTTAGACTGCCACTAATCTCACCACCAGTGTTTGATCAAGCCATCAAGAACGTACAAGATCCATCTATTGCTGTAGCTTTAAAAACAGTTAAAGTTGACATGGTAAGAGATAAATTCATTTATGTATTAGTTTCCATTATTGCTTTCCATAAGCTTGTGGCTAAATAATAACAGCCACTGGGTCGATCTTCAGGTTAAACCGCGCTTGCGTGTATGTCTGTTAAGAACCATTTATAATAATAATACTTTATTGATACAAATCCTTACAATTTTTTTATTCTTTTTATTTATTTATGAACTATGTGTATGAATTATTGTAACAGCACACCACAAACTATAGTTTAACCTAGCTAGCTAGTAGGGAGAGACGAAGCCGACTCGACCGTTCGATTTTTATTGACAAATTAAGTTTTGTTATCGATTAAAATAATTGGCTATTTGACTACCTACTGTTTAAAATTCTCGAAAATGTTATGTTATTTTAAAGAACCAACTGAAATAACACGATGTGTGAAAAAAGTAATAAAATCGATCGATCGCTTAGTTTTAACTGATTTAAATGATATGGTAGACAAAGACAGCGCTACAAAAAAAGTAATGTCATATTTCATACCGCCATAGTTACGTAGTACAAATAGCCGTTTCGCGCGACAAGGATGGAAAGTTCCCTCACCAAAAACTTCTAAATGTAGCTACTCCATTTTTTGATCGGTTTTATTACTTTTTTCACACATCGTGTTATTTCTGTTAGTTCTTTGAAATAACATAATACTTACGTGATTTTTTAACAGTAGTCAAATCACAGAACAGAAAAAACAGGTAGAAATGCTAAGCGACGAAATAAGTTTTTGTTTGAAAAATAAGTTTGTAGTATTATGAACAAATATTATACCTAATAATAAATGTAAATAGACAATAATACAACAAAATAAAATACAATATTTTATTGCTTAAATAAAACTATTTATTAAACAAACCCAAACAAATAAATACTACTAAAGTAACAAGCACATTTTAAGTTAAATAAAACTTGTTGCACATCATTTATTGAAATTAAAAGTACGCCTTTCGAAACGTCAGTTTTTAAACAATAAAAATCAGGTTAGAATAATTAAAAATAAATACATACTACCAGAGATTTTATATTAGAAAATTCTAAGGACTTAAAATAAAAGAGAAGTTAGATTGACATTTTATTTATTGACCTTGAAATAAAACGTATTTGTTTAAAAACTGACGTTTCGAAAGTCGTACTTTTAATTTCAATAAATGATGGATACGAACATTTATATATTTTTCAACAATGGCTTTCATCAAATCAGTGACGTGATTGGATGCAGGAAATTCGCCTAATTGATGGGAGGCAATATTGTTGAACAAAAGGGTCCCTACAAACTTGCGCATGATTATGGTTAGGGCCACTTCTTTTCTAAAAAATCCAGTATCAACATTTTTTTTAAATGTTTCAGCCGTTTGACATATCTTCACCACATCTGGCGAAGGATACAATTAGCCACCTCGATCTCTTGCTATTATAAACTTGTGGTAGGGCTGAAAATGATTTGTCACTAAATCAACACAGACGTCACAGTTTATTTTCTTAATTAATATTCGGGCAATGTAACAATATATTTTTTTTTGCATATTATTGCAAATAGTATATTATGCAACTAGTGAATAAAGGACGGATTTAAAGCGAGGGCCGTAGATGAGTCACGAGCAAGTGAAGGATTCTAATGATTGAATCACGAACGCAGCGAGTGATTCAACTGTTAGAATCCTGAACGACGGGAGTGATTCATGGCCCTCGATATAAATTCTTACTTTATTCAGGAGTTGCATACTATACTTTATATCATGACTACGAGAAAAGACATAATTTAAGCGAAAATAGAAATTTAATCAAGAAATAAGAATTGTTACATTAATTGAAATGGACATTAAATTTAGAGCAATGACTGAAATTAAGCGTAATTTTCTTATTATTAACATTAGGGTGGTCAACTTGTGAAACAATATTTATTTTTCTATAAAGGCAGCAAAGAACACAAAACAGTTTTTAATCTAATGCCAAACTCCTTGTCGCAAATATCGACCAATCAAATCTCGAGAATTTATTTGCACCAAAGAGTTTTGAATTTCGAATCTTAGCGCAAGGAGTTTGTGTAAGCATTGAAATAGAGACCGGATATATTTTTGTGTTCCAAATTCAAACACCAAAATAGTGAATAAAAACAAAACAGTGAATAAAAGGCCTTTTTATTCACTGTTTTGCGTGAATAAAATAAGCTTTTTAGAGTAGGTATGGTATAAAAATAATTTTCGACTAGCGACTCGAAGCAATGTCAACACACGACTGGTATTGTCTGGTATCGAAAATCTGAGAGTACGCGACACACTGCGCAGTTATCGCAGGCGTGCCACGCTTACTTTGCACTTCTACTGTTCTTTCCGCTCTGTGAAAATTATTATGTAAAAGTTTGATTCTATATTAGCTACAAAACATTTGTAATGTAACTTTAATGTTACACAGGTACACGTTTCAAAATAAATTTTGTGTATGAATGTTAGGATCTTTGTATTGAAATGTTAAACGGTAAGTATACCATTGTTTTATTTTATCGACATCTATCGATCAAATCTGCAACTGATCTTAACCACATCTGTCGCACCTTCCGTACTTTACGTGATCTGTAGGCCTGGGTTTAGTACGGATGTTTCTTGGACGACAGAACATCATACGAACGTTTCAGTATTCCACCCAAACTGTATGCTCAGGTTTCCTAAGGAACCGTTCTGTTACCGATTATTAGGTACATGATAAACCTTGCCATGCAACCAGGAGACGAAGGCTGTATAATGATGTATGATTCTAACATAATCAGCGTGCAAGGTTGAGCTATGCTCTACCACGGTCTACTCACGTAGAACCTTCTCATTTTAACGAGCTATGCTCCACCACGGTCTACTCACGTAGAACCTTCTCATTTTAACGAGCTATGCTCCACCACGGTCTACTCACGTAGAACCTTGTACTAACGGTCAACCAGTGCTCCTATGGCGTCCCTGGTGCTTGCGCAACCCATGGGCTAAGCCCGTCCACCAGACACCGTCGGACGTGGGGGCTGGGTGCCCCCACGGTGGCCTCCTCCATCCCCATAGCCACGCCCCTGTCTCCTTCGACTAGTGACCGTTAGTTGTTACTACCCAACATACGGCTCAGAAGATCAGCTCTTCCACTGATACTCCATGACTCCCCAACAGGTAACTCGAGAGAACGGTATTCACGCGTAACTCCCGGCTTGGCTTTTAGCTAGGGAGCCAGCATGCTGAGGATATGATCGTCGACATGATCTCTAGGAGAAATGAATCTATCCGTTACCTCATGGCTACATGTCAAGGTCTGATCATAACTATATCTTTATGTGATTCAAACACTTACTTGATTCCAGGGCGATGGCTCCTTCTCTCGGGTGATTGGTCACACCCTTTTTACACACCTCGCTCCCGGCCCTTGTCCGTTACTTCTCGCGCCACTATAAAAAGTGAATCATAGACAAGTTGAACAATTGTCAAAACACCGAGGCTGTTCAGTGTTGCTACCAATAATAAATATTGTGCCTTACCATAAGGTTGATGTTCTCGCGTTGATATTCTCGCCTTCCGCGACACTCCCACAAAGGAAGAAGTAACTATTGCAGCAGAGTAAGTAGGTGACGCGTCCATTTCCGGATCCGCTCCGAGGCACGAACAGCGGCGTCTCTTCTACTTCTCAATGCACCATCCACTGCGTGTGGAACCACTACTTCATCCCTTGCAGCAAGGGTATCCTGCTCAGTGTCGACGGCTTCATCACCTTCATTCTCCGTTGACTCTAATTCGTCATCTTGTGGTGGACCAGAATCTACATTCATCGGCTCAGGCTCATCAGGGGATTTGTTTACCTCTCTTTGAGTCATCTCTTCATGAGAAGGATCTATTTTCTCCCGGATTTGAGGGTTTTCTATAACCTCTTGAAATTCCTCAGGTGCTTCAAAGTCAGCCCGAACAGCCATCTCCGAGTTCTTGCTCACTTGTTCTGGATTTCGGTCTTGTTCATCAGTATCTCTCTCATCACTATCCGCTTCAAGTGGATAAAGATGCCCAATAGACCGTGTAAGGACTGAATCCTTAGTCTTCACTTTTGCGACTCTGCACTCATTGTCACTACCTTTTATTAAGGCGATTATTTTCCCAGTCTTCCAGAATTCTCTATTCTTGGAATCTGACCATATTTGTACCACATCGCCTATTGTTGGACTGCGGTGAGACTTAATCCGTGGTTGTTTAGGTAAATGCTTTGACCTTTCTCTCAATGTCATTAAATATTGTCTTATGAACATTCGCTTAAACTCTTCGATAATCTTGAGTCCTCTCTTCCAGCTCTGAATCAAATCAATCTTTGCTAAAGTCCCTTCAGGGGGTGATTCGACTGAAGTAGGATCTGTCATCAAGCAATCTTGTAAGCTCAGGAAGTCCGCTGGTCGCAACGTGTGTTCCAGTTCTGTTCCAGTTTGAGTAATCGGCCTAGAATTAACAACTGCCTCAATCTCTTTTATAACAGTCAGGAGTTTGCTGTCGTTCAACAGGTGTTTTTCTAGTGTTCTCTTAAGGCAGTGTTTCACGAGAGCTACCAACCGTTCATAAAATCCTCCATGCCATGGCGCTAGTTGCGGTATAAACCTCCATTCGATTTTGTTATCTATGCAGAACGGTTTTGTCATTACCTCAGAGGTCAACTTGAAGCAAGTGGCGTTATCGGAATACATACGTTTCGGCACTCCTCGTGTTGCTGCAAACCTTCGCAGAGCTAACAGACATTCTTCAGCCGAGAGGTCATTGACAATTTCCAAATGAATAGCTCGTACAGCTAAGCAAGTAAATAAGGCTACCCATCTCTTTTCCTTTCCAGTAGGTGTATTCACAAGCATAGGGCCGAAGTAGTCCACACCAGTGAATGTAAAAGGGTTGCTATAATTTACTCTTTCTTGAGGCAAAGCAGGTGTGGGCGGAAGTTTGTATGGTCCACCGCCATGTTTAGTACATTGTAAACATCTTCTTATAATTTTCAGTACCTGGGACTTCCCTTGAGGTATCCAATATCTTTCCCGAATAATACTCAGAGTGTGTGCAGCGCCTACATGATAATTTTTTTTCATGAGTTTCGGTTATGATCCTTTTTGTAAAGTCACTGTCTCTTGGCAATAGTATTGGATACTTTTTGTCATAGGTCCAGGTGGTGTTGGCCATACGCCCCCGACATCTGATAACACCATCCACGTCTAGAAAGAGATCCAAGTTTCTTGAAAGATGTGTTCTTCGACCAGCTAATTCCTCAGGATAATATTTTCTCTGAATATTTCTGATATCCTCAGGTATGCATCCAGTTATGGGCAAAACGGTTAACCGGTCTAAACCTTTTTCTGTTGGGTCATTCCTCTCTCCCGGACAAACCTCAACCTGGGCCTCCCCGAGAGAAAACAATGCATGGTGGGTTACATAGTGTCGATTCTCAGGCCAAGTTGTTTCTGGTACTCTTAGAAAGTCGGGGCCACTGAACCAAAGCGTCTGCTTCTCTTTCCAGAGTTCAGGCCTAGTGGCGACATCAGCTGGATTGGATTTCGTATTGATATAACACATTTCTGTTTTTGGATGTCTCTTCTTGATCTCATTTACTCTGTTAGCTACAAACGGAGGAAGTAGTTTGTTAGAATTCATCCAGCCGAGCACCACAAGACTATCAGTCCATAAATATTCATTTTCGATCGGATGATCTATATTAGACTTCAGATACGCCAGCATCCTACTGCCGATCAAAAAACCTAAGAGTTCTAACCTTGGTATTTTCAGCTCATCTTTGTCTTCTATCCTTGATACGCGGCATTTTCCCATAATGAAGGATACCGTAATATTTTGTCCACTCTGACCTCGCAGGTACACAACGCAAGAGAATGCATTTTTTGATGCATCTGTGAAAGCATGGGCCTGATATGTCGCATCAGGGGGGTCGATTCCTACATGTCTCGGAAGCTCTACCTCCTGAATTTGTTTCAGACAGTCCAGATCTTCTTTCAGCATCTGTTTCAGGTCATCAGGTAGTTCTGCATCCCACTTTAGTTTCATTTTGCAGATTCTTTGAAACAGCAGCTTCATGGGTAAGATTAATGGACATACAAATCCAAGAGGGTCATATATCCGAGCCATATCCCTAAGAACAGTCCTCTTAGTGTTGGTGTATGGAGCTTGATTAAGGTTATCTGTTGATACTTTTAGTTTCAGTGTATCCTTTGCAGTGTTCCATGACAGTCCAAGAACTTTAACATTTTCCTGTTGTTCTGCCTGATGAGCTTGTGGGATCACACTCATAAGTTCTTTGTCATTAGATACCCAGTCTCTGATGTTCATCCCCAGTTGCGCAAATGTTTCTCTTGTCTGCTCATAAATTTGTCTAGCTTCTTGGACACTGTCCACACTGGTGACGAGATTATCCACATAACATTTGTTAGCTATGTTCTTCAGAAGGTCTCCCGATGATGACAGCATCATGTGGTGCCTTATTGTCGCTGTTAGTAACATAGGACTGCTTATGATTCCAAAGGGTACACGGCAGAATCGTAGGTACATCAGGTTATCGTTTCTTGGCTCTTTATTGAGGTCTTTGATCCATAAGAACCGTGTCACGTTTCGATCCTCTTCTTGTAGTCCAACTTGTAAAAATGCTTTCTCAACATCAGCCATCATACCTATCTTCTTCATTCTGAACTTGAGTAGCAGTGCTGTCAGATCTTCAAGAAATGAGGGTCCACTATAAAGACATTCATTGAGACTCTTTTGACCTGATGTCTTAGCCGAAGCATCATAAACAAGTCTCCCCCGTTTCCCTTTCTGTTTAACCATGTGATGCGGAAGGTAGTGAACAGGCCGGTCAGATGTTTGGTGTAATTTTGGGTTGATCTCTTCAATTATTCCAGACTGGAGCTGTTCTTTTAAAATACAATCATATTCTAGGAGTGAATCCTTGTCTATTCTTTTTAACAAACTCTTTAGTCTACCTATTGCTAAACCAAAATTGGAAGATAGTTCCGGAGGGTACTGAATCCATGGCCACTTCACATAGTATCTACCATTTTGATATTGAACAGTCTCTGTGAAATGTTTTACTGCTTCCTCTTGCCTCGTGGACTTAGGATTATCTGTTATACCAATACTCTCAAGTGACCACAGAAAGTTTACATCAATATTTCTCAGAGGTAAGTCTGGTTCTGCAAAGTATGGACAGCTTGGTATGTGGCATTGACAGTATGTGGTCACAGTCAAAGCAGAGGTCTCCTCATTAACATTGGTGTTGCCAGAAAGAATCCATCCAAAATCAGTGTTGACCAAATAAAGGTTTGGTGACAATACAATTTTCTCATCCCTCATGAAGGAACAGTAATAGTCATTACCTATGAGAAGGTCAATGCCCTCCCCAGTAGATTCATCATCAGCAGGTATATCTACAGATTTATTAAAAAATTTAGCAACAGGAATCTTATTTGTTATACGATCAACAATATTTACTTGCAGTTTTCTAGTAATTCTTCTCTTTGTTTCAATTATAATTTCAGACACTGGACTTAAGGTTTCCTTCGGATTTGTAGCACCGAAGGTATAAATTAATAATAAATCTTCTTTCATATTAACCAATTCTAAAAATTTTGCTGTTTTCTTAGTGATATAACTGCGCTGGCTTCCACTGTCTAAAAGCAGCCGAATGATCATAAGCTTTGATGTCTTACTGGGGTTCTTTATTTTTCCCACTGCGGTCTTTGGTTGCAGGTTTTGGGCAGAACATCACTAGGTGGTCCTCATTGCAGCGGAAGCAAGATATCTTTTTGACACACTTTTCACTCTTGTGGTTCAAGCTTAGACAATTTAGACAGCGGCCTTGCAGTTTGTCCTTCCGTTCTTCTATTGTTTTGACTCGTCTGCAATCTGCACTACTGTGGTTTCTGAGATCACAAAAAAGACAGGCTCTTCCCTTTTTTCTTGGAGGCTCATGCTTGTTGTCGTGGGTGCCTTGTCGTTTTTTGGATTGACCACTTTCATGATGACCGTCCGCTTTCCTCCTATGTCTCCTGGGCTTACTTGACTGGACAGCTGCATGGAGAGTGCCGGTTGTGGCTGAGGATAGATCATTTTCAGTTGGCTCCTTAATTCCCACAGCTGAAGAAGAGTTTCCTGGCCTAAGTATTGCCGACCTTTCCATGGCCAAGATGATCCTGTCCAGGTTTGCCCTTATTGTGGCCATATTATCGTCAGTCCCGATCAGATGAAGCTCGTGATTGACCTGTTCTGGGAATTTGCTTAAAACTAAGGCTCTCAGATGGTTGCCGTTGCCTGGCTCTCCTAATTGTTCCAAGATCCGCAAATGGTGTTCGATGTTGTCCAGCGTAGTTCTGCAGTCCTCGCTAGACTGTTGAGCCCTTGGAATATTGTTTAAGGCCAAGTAGTGCGAGTCAATCTGGATTGTTGTGGATCCGAAGCGTCTTTTAAGCGTGTCTAGAGCGATCCGGTAATTATCCTCTGTTGTAGGCAAGCCTGCCACTGCTTGCAAGGCAACCCCTTCTAGACAGCTTACTAAATATGATAGCTTATCGACATCTGGTATCTGTTTCTGATCCACATTCCCGCGAAATTTGTCCCAGAACTCACACCACTTGGTCTGGTTTCCGTCGAATTTCGGCAATTCAAGCTTGGGAAGCTTTGTAGATGATGATGACGCTGGTGTAGTCTCCATCTGAAGATGTTTCGATAGGGCGCCCATCATATCTTCGGCCGCCATTTGTTGCACGAAGCATTCGTTTGCTACAGACTGGTCCGGGTCCTGTGAGTTTTTTATGTAATATTTTGTCTCGCCGTCGAGTTTGTCTAGCAATTCCTTTAGGGAAGTAATGTGTTGTCTAATGGTCATCTCGTCGATTCCCGCTGCGCACTCGGTCTGTAAAGACTCCATTCTCTCCACAAGCCGGTCACGACGCATCTTTACTCTTTGTCGCAGGGCCTCTTCCATTTTACTTCTTGACACTTGAAGTCGGCACTGATTTTCGACGATTGTTGAATAACAAAGCTTTATTTATACTTATATTCACTAAAACTTATAATTAGCACTGATATTATTTGAATCCGCAGCTAACACCGGTAAGAAACTTCTTTCCAACAGGTTAGCGTCACGGAAGTTGCTAATAGTGTTGTGAAAACGTCGCCGAATTGTAAACACAATATAAACCAGTAAACTCTATGGCCACTAATTACGTTCCTGAATTTACGTACTAGTAGATAATTAGAAGAATACAATTATATGAAAACCGCAAAACGAACTCGAACTTTCATCCACAGATTAGATATTAGTCAACATGTCAATTAAAGCATGAAGGGTGACAGCATACCAACCAAACCACCCAAACGAAAATAAAGGTGCTACTACACTACCCGATATTTACGAAAAATTAAAGTCGTCTATGGTGAAATAAAACAATACACATGTTTTCCTTTTAATTATTGTTAATATAAGACGAAACAATAATAGAAAATATTATACTTATTAATGCGTAAAGTGTTTAATCGTACATCATAACAATTGCAAATTTGAAATGAGAGACGACTAAAGTTAGCATCTCCACCATTTCTGTCGCACCTTCCGTACTTTACGTGATCTGTAGGCCTGGGTTTAGTACGGATGTTTCTTGGACGACAGAACATCATACGAACGTTTCAGTATTCCACCCAAACTGTATGCTCAGGTTTCCTAAGGAACCGTTCTGTTACCGATTATTAGGTACATGATAAACCTTGCCATGCAACCAGGAGACGAAGGCTGTATAATGATGTATGATTCTAACATAATCAGCGTGCAAGGTTGAGCTATGCTCTACCACGGTCTACTCACGTAGAACCTTCTCATTTTAACGAGCTATGCTCCACCACGGTCTACTCACGTAGAACCTTCTCATTTTAACGAGCTATGCTCCACCACGGTCTACTCACGTAGAACCTTGTACTAACGGTCAACCAGTGCTCCTATGGCGTCCCTGGTGCTTGCGCAACCCATGGGCTAAGCCCGTCCACCAGACACCGTCGGACGTGGGGGCTGGGTGCCCCCACGGTGGCCTCCTCCATCCCCATAGCCACGCCCCTGTCTCCTTCGACTAGTGACCGTTAGTTGTTACTACCCAACATACGGCTCAGAAGATCAGCTCTTCCACTGATACTCCATGACTCCCCAACAGGTAACTCGAGAGAACGGTATTCACGCGTAACTCCCGGCTTGGCTTTTAGCTAGGGAGCCCGCATGCTGAGGATATGATCGTCGACATGATCTCTAGGAGAAATGAATCTATCCGTTACCTCATGGCTACATGTCAAGGTCTGATCATAACTATATCTTTATGTGATTCAAACACTTACTTGATTCCAGGGCGATGGCTCCTTCTCTCGGGTGATTGGTCACACCCTTTTTACACACCTCGCTCCCGGCCCTTGTCCGTTACTTCTCGCGCCACTATAAAAAGTGAATCATAGACAAGTTGAACAATTGTCAAAACACCGAGGCTGTTCAGTGTTGCTACCAATAATAAATATTGTGCCTTACCATAAGGTTGATGTTCTCGCGTTGATATTCTCGCCTTCCGCGACAACATCACTAATTGAGTAGCATGGAACTTTCGAGAACAAAAAAGAACAAAACACGACTGGTATTGAAAATCTGAGAGTAGGCGACACAGAGAGCACTTATGACAGCCGTGCCATGCGTACATAGCACTTCTACCTGTTCTTTCTGTTCTGTGAGTCAAATAGCCAATTGTCTCCGCCGTTACAGTCCTTTCACACTTCACAATTGGTTTGGGTTTTAATTGGCTAAGCTGAGGTTTAATGGTTCATCTGTAGAAAATCGTTTTTTGACACAAACCTCTAGTTAGATACCTATAACAACAGGTCACCGTCACAATAATTCGTTTCCAAATGATGTTATTGCCACTTAAACAAATCAACCTTAATTAGATGTGAGTTAAGTCGTTTTTAAATGACAAGTACTATTGAAAAGTTGTAATGTTGTAACTCATATTAAAGTCTAATAAATTGTGGGCTTCAATTTAAAGTGTTTTTTTTTACCAAAATGTAGTATTTGGTAACATGTTTTGTAACGGTATGGATGCTTTGAGTAAACTATTTTCATTGATTGTTATTGTTTTAGAAAACCCGTCGTGGTGCTTTAGTTTCTTTGTTGGTGGAGCCCCGTCAACGTGCGCGCCGTATATTATTGTTAGCTGGAGGGTCTTGCCGCAACAAAGTTGCGCACCCACCAATATCAACACACTATAATCAAGACGATATTCTCTCTTCAGTGCTAAAATTCGATCTGCATAAACGGTAACTGTTTTATCTTATTTATTCTAAGTACTACTGTGTTTACGGAGTTCACTTTGATTCCATCTGGGATTATTTAATTCTTGACACATCAGGGAGCGATTATTCTGGGATTGCGGGACAGTTCGAAAGAGATACCGCCGCCTCGAAACACATAGGGCTAAGAAGGTACATGAGTGGGTTTTAGTCAGTAAAAGTCGGACACTCCCTTACGCTCCGCCCAAAGTGGAAGGGGTCATTTGATGATTTCCCATCCAAAAAAAAAGAGTGATTATTAGCTGTATTCCCGGTGTCCCCACTACCATGCCCATGAGAAAAGCAGTTCTCTGTTAAGTCTACCCCTGCTAAATAAAAACTGCACTCCTTTGAACTCACAGGGCTATTAATGATAACAATTATTATAAAATCTTTGCATCTGCTGGGACGCAGGCCTCCTCTCTATGAGAGGGAATTAATCTAGTGGATTAAAGCTCTCTCGTGGGCCCAGTACGAGTTGGTATCTAAGACTTAAACTACTAAAATTAACACATATCAGTTGTCGCACCATACCGATTCCGTAGTGGCATTAATGTTGATTTTACCGGCCGTTACATGGCAGTTGTATCGATTCCGTTTTTACCCTTTGGTTATCGAAGCTTACAAATGGATAAAAAATATAATTTATGATTTCAAGAGAGTGGGAAGAACTTTCACCTATGGGAATAGCACGAATCCAGCCAGGCGTGGCCACACTAGGAGGGCGGGTCTATGCCGTCGGAGGTGAACAAGGAAGTCAAATACTTGCTAACGGAGAGGTTTACGATCCACAGGTATTACGATCTATCTATATTTTCATACCTAAACAAATGACTCCATTGGACGTAAAACCGTTGTTGTATGATATGTATGCGTGAGCTCTAGGGTCGAGAGAGTCGAGACTGCATTTATTATATGCCGGAATCACGCCACGAATACAATGACAAACTTGACACACATGCAACAAAATTAACTATTTATAACTTTATCAACAGTGATTTTCCTCATGTAAAATGAGATTATTGATATCAAATGTGTCCATTTAAATTAATTTATATTAACGTTTTCTTTTAGACGGATAAGTGGACGAACATTGCACCAATGAAGGAAGCACGTTGTGAGTTTGGGCTCACAGGTTGGAATGGAAATTTATATGCATTTGGAGGTTGGGTGGGATCAGACATGGGCTCATCGGTTGAGGTGTATGACCCAGTCGCTGACGAATGGACATTAGTGGGCAGAATGCCCGAGCCTAGGTTTGGAATGGGCGTCATCAATTTTGAAGGTATTATAGTTGTTCCAAGAAAACACTATTTTTATTTATTTTACCGTTGCGATATCTAATACATTTATTTTTTAGGGCTAATATACATAGTCGGAGGATGTACTCACACTTGGAGACACACCAGAGATTTATTATGTTATCATCCTGCGTCTCGGAAATGGCAAACGTTGACACCGATGCATCATGCGCGTAGTCAAGCTGCAGCAGTCGTTCTTGATAATTACCTGTACGTCATCGGCGGGAATGCACCTCGGCGGTCAGTTCTCACGTCCGTGGAACGTTACAACTTTGATGAGGTTATCTTCTTTATATAGTATAAAACAAAGTCGCTTTTGCAAGTTACGGGAAACTTCTCATCATACTAAAAAAGGCATCATACTAAAAAAGGCATTGTGGCAAGGAGAATCTAAAAAGCGAGAGCGAGCAAAGTGAGCTCGGAACTTGTGGCATCCCAACTTGGATAGGTTAGGTGGCGGGGTCTAGTGAGTAAGCGAACCGTCAAAATTAATTCTTTCCTTTAGTTTGTCGAATGAAATTTCTCTCCCGAATTTGCCTGCAACATGTATGAAGAATTGAAGAACATAACGCATACTAAAACCCTGCCGTCTGCATTACTTTCAGGGCACATGGGAAGAGGTAGCGAGCCTGAAAGAGGCGCGCGCGGGCTGCGCGGCGGGCGCGGCCGAGGGCGTGCTGGTGGTGGCGGGCGGCGACAGCGAGAGCGCGGGCGAGCGCGCCTTCTACCGCGCGCGCACCACGCTGGCCAGTGTGGAGCTGTACGAGCCGCGCGACAACGCGTGGCGTACAGCGCCGCCGCTGCCGCACTCGCGAGCTGAGGCCGGCGCCGCCCTGCTCTGACACCCCGCGATCGAACTGATCACAAACCAAATAATACTATCGAGGACGAAGGTACAAATATATTTGCACTTTTGATAAAACATTGACACAATTTAAAACAACAATCGATGGTGTAGGTAACTCATGTTTCCATTTTTATAATGTAGGTTTAATTAATTATATTGTGACGTGTATTTAGAATATAAAAGTCATTCGTCCAAGACACAACTGTGAAATTCCTACTTGTTTTACAATTTGAATGATTTTTGCTATATTGAGTCATTCAACGTTGATCTTGCAAAATTATAATCAAATCCAAAAAAAAAAACCAGAAAAAGTATGCACTTCGGTAATCTTCATATTTGTACGACAGAGTAACTTCCAACAATACGCATAGCTATTAACTGATAAATCGGCATTGTGTAGTGCACTGTCATTATGCGTTAATATAAAGTTTTCGCCCTGCCAGGTTTACTAATCTTATCGCGATCGTCATCTGTTAAGTACTCGAAATACTATCAAAGTACATATTGTAGTCCCCCGTCGGGGCTGCGGGTTGTTCGAAAGAGATAGCGCGGCCTCGGCGCAATGGCTAAGAAGGAACATGGGTGGTTTTTAGTCCGTAGAAGTCTGACACTCCCTTTCGCTGTGCCCAGAGCGGGAGGAGTTATTTGATGATTTACCACCCCTCAAAAAAAAAAAAACAAGGTAGTATAGTCCAGTCATTTTAGGTTTATTCACGGAAAAATTCCTGTGAGCTGAATTTTTGTATATACCTTTATTACGGCGTTGTAACGAGCTTGCGAAAAATCGACATTGATATCGTGCCGGCTAAAGAAGTTATCAAGGTCAAAAGGTCACAAAAATAGTTTTTTTTGCAAATATCTCGTTTCCTATGGGTTTCTCGCTATTTGTATGTATGATCAATATTGTAGAGAATTAAATTCCCTACATAAAGAAGAGGACTGAAATACTATAGCAGTCTGAAGAGGGCGATGCAGAAGAAGACGATTATTAAAATTACTAGCTTTTGCCCATGGCTTCGCCCGCCTATATGTCGGAAAATAGCTCCGAGACGTACCAGAATCATAAACACCAAATTTAATGGTTTAAACTACAAAAATGTTGATTTCAATAAACATTTCATCCCCTATTTAACTCCTTTAGGAGCTGAATTTCGAAAAATCCTGTCTTATTCCTTGTCTACATTATAAATGGAACCTTTTTAGAAAATTTCAGCTTTCGCCCAAACCCTTGGACCTACCAAGGGTTTGGGCTGGCCGTTGATGAGTCAGTCAGTAAACCGATTTTTTTTTTTTTAATTTATAAGTTGCCATGGAAGTTGGATACGCCTTTGGTGTGGGATACAACTTGCGTCGACACCCTTGCGCCATCCCATCTTCCTACCGGTTGATCTTAAATGATGCTCTAAGCGCACGCTCCCGGCCCTATATCTCGAAAACGATTCAACGTAAAAAAAAAATTGAAACAAAACTTGTTGGGAATTTAATTCTCTACAATATTGATCGTACAAATAGCGAGAAACCCTTAAGAAACGAAATATATGCAAAAAACGATTTTTGTGACCTTTTGACCTTGATAACTTCTCGGCACGATATCAATGTCTATTTTTCACATCTTTATTACAACGCCGTAATAAAGGTGTAAACAAAAATTGAGCTCACTCTTATTTTTTCCGCATATTGGGGTTTAAAATGCCTAAAATGACTGGACTTATTAGTACCTTGATAGTATTTCGAGTACTTAACAGATGACGATCGCTCCGGTTCCGTTTGCCACATAATCCTCGCACCGCCTAGCTACCCCGCAGATGTCTGGTGGAAACACAATCGCAATTTATAATTTTATAATCGTGGTAATACAAACTAGACTTTCATGGTGTAACAGCGCTATATTAGATCTCATAATGAATCGAGTCTTCATATTTCCTAAGATAGACGATATTTCCCGAAGCACATACTTTCCCTTGGGGATCTGTACAAACGCGCCAGTTCAGTTAACTAACTCTCGCTATGCAAGTTTCTAAATGACTTTGCGTCTGACGTTCATTTGTATTACTAAAAGATCTACGAAAATAACTATTAAGAAACACTCAGTATTGTTGTCCTTTTTGCAGATGTGGAGATTTTTATACATCTAAAGGACACTACTACGTATTAAGCTGTGTTCCTTTATAAGCAATGATCACGTTCATTATGAACAAGAAAGCACAGGCCGCCGAACCGTCGCCGTGCTCTGTGTTTGGAACAAATAATTGCAACTTGTTTTAGGACACGGTGTTATGCTTTATTTTCTCAGGCCGACTTTAGGTGCTTGCGACAGTATTCGTGTTGACGTGCCACAGTTCGATTTTAATTTATGGATGTCGCACCCAACAAAATGATAATACAATAAGGCTGATACAATGGGTGGTTGATGTTATGATGACACATTTCATTACCAAAATACTAATGATGCGTGGAAGACGTATGTAAAATTGTAAAGCGTCGTACACGTCACACCCTGTAATAAGCGACTTTAATTTGGCAGTCCCAGAAAAGTTCAGCTTGTAGAGCGATCCTCTGGCACTCATACTTGTGAGAGTGAAGGTCCCAATCTATAACTCTAGTGTACCAATTATTTACGCCTGGGGGAATTAAGTGTACTTCGTTATGACGTCGTGAAGGAATAAAAATAACCCTTAATAACACCATGTGACCACGGCAGACCTTTATTATGGTCGACGATGAGAGGCAAAAGGCAGCTCGTGATATTATTTCAAGGTTTTTACGTATGGAAAAATGCAACACTATACGTTCTAATGTAAGTAAACATACAAATTAGGTACAATGCAACATACATGTAATTGCCAATTTTGCCAAAGTAGGCTATGGAAATGGGAACAGATATTGTATTTGGGGGTAAGGTAAATTTAATATGACTTTCTCCTTCCAAAAAATATGGAAAACAACTGCAAACAATCTCGATTGGCAGATATGTGGCAGTTTAAGACCTTTATCAATAAAACACTCTCACAAAAGTTTTGTAAGTATATTGTGCATCCACACTACAGTGGCACAGACTAACTGCGTTCATCATTAAAGGTCTCCGAGTGCCGCAGTAAATATCATTTCAAAAATGGTGTGGGTCAGAATGACGGGCGTATTGTTGCAGAAATTAATATGTTATATATAAAAGGAATGTACCAGCAATATACTTGAATGTACCTTTAATGAAATTCAATGTACCTCCATGAAACAAAAACAATTACAAATAATAAAGTGAGTCGCAGTCCTGACAGTCAGAATGACGGGTGAATCTGATAATGAATGTAATTGATATCTTAAGGTTACCTAACATCCTGTCGAGGCTGCGGGTTGTTCGCAAGGGATACCGCGGCCTCGACATGAAGGGCTAAGAAGGAACATGGGTGGTTTTTAGTCAGTAGAAGTCTGACACTCCCTTTCGCTCTGCCCAAGAGCGGGAGGGGTCGTGATGATTTCCCACCCCCCAAAAAAAAAAAAAAAAGCTACCTAACATTTACCAGAGGAATGTAGCTTCAACGTACCTCATAAAAATATAATCTGAAAATATATTGTGACGAGTAATTAACGAGAAAATCAAGAAAACAAATTTTGACGCGTACCATTTTTTCATAGCAATATCGCACCCCCTCCGCTCAAATAGTGTCGTAGGTAAGTGAAAAAATCAAACTTTCGAGAAAAAGGTGTTTGAAAGGAGAATGACCAAAAGCAGTACCAAGAAGTCTCATGGTTAAAGATCAAAATGTTATAGTATTTTTTTTTAACGACATTATGCCATCACATTATGACATAATTTTTTCTTTTTTTTTCCTTTTTGTTGGTATTAAGTGGCAGAAAAGCAATTTTTCTGGTTACTAAAAAGGCTTCGAAGAAAATCGTGTGAAAATCATCAATGTCATAACAGGATGCCTTACCGCCAAGAGGCACCTAGGTTGTCATGTGTCACACGTAGTGAATTGTTGACTGTACCGTCAGCATACTCTTTTCGAAAAGCATACTTAGTTATAATAGTGGTTATACAATAACAGAATGGACCAAAAAGTCGTATTTTGTTATGCTGCTAATGAATATTACCAACAGTTTTATCAGTAGTACTAAGGGCAACTTGGCTATACTCTTATTATTGCTATGAAAAGGTAGGTGTCAAAATTTGTATTTTTAACCTCTCTCCAACTACCATTCGTTTCAGAAAACTTCCAAATCTAATTTCAAACACCTTTTTCTTGAAGGTTGATTTTTTCTATGGGCAACTTTGCTATACTCATAAATTATTGCTATGAAAAGGTAGGGTTCGATCCCCGCATGGAACAAATATTTGTATGGCCTACAGATAGTTGTTTCGGGTCTGGGTTTAAATGTTGAGTTGGGTTGTTTGAGTTTAAATGTTTGTAAACGCACCCACGATGCAGAAGAAATTCCTAGTGTGGGGCAACGTTTTACAAAAAATCCCTGACGCATATGGTCGTTAAAAAAATATGAAAATAATTACTATAATATGTTGATCTTGAACCATGAGACTTCTTGGTACTGCTTTTGGTCATTCTCTTTTCCTCACCTTTTTCTCGAAAGTTTGATTTTTTCACTTACGACACTATTTAAGCGGAGGAGGTGCGATATTGCTATGAAAAAATGGTAGGCCTAAAATTTTGTTTTCTTGATTTTCTCGTTAATTACTCGTCGCAACATATTCTCAGATTATATTTTTATGAGGTACGTTGAAGGTACATTCCTCTGGTAAATGTTAGGTAACCATAAGATATCAATTACACTCATTAGCAGATTCACCCGTCATTCTGACTGTCAGGACTGCGGCTCACTTTTTTATTTGTAATTGTTCTTGTTTCATGGAGGTACATTGAATTTCATTAACCTTTTGACCGCCACGGACGTCTATGGACGTCAAATTAAAACGTGCTCACGACGCCTTGGACGGCATGGCACGTCGAAAATAACAATTAGCCACTCTATATTGGGAAAAGATCACAATTAAGAATATCATGCAAAATGTACCTTTAGCCGTGCAAATCCACGCCACCGAGGCACAGTGGTCTGGAAATCGAGCTCCAAACTCATAGAAACTTAAATTAAAGAATTAAAAACAAAAAAAATGGTTCTGGTATACCTCCCTTTACATAATATTAACGTATGGATGGTACAAGTCACACTACGCGTGAGAAAAAACGATTTATGTTTTTTTTTGTATGAGAGAAAACACTAAAAGTACGTTTTTTCGAATCTAATGAAACTATTAGGCTGGTGCTCACACGAGCTATAGTCCCATACACGGCGATCAAGATGACATACAATTCATGTACCTTTAGGCACCGCTTCGCACGTAGGAAATTTTTGAAATTTTGAATTTTCGAAATGTGAGTTTTCAAATCTTTGCTGTGGTTAAATGACGTTACCGATCGATTTACTTATATTAAAGTTAGATTTAGCCTGCTTATGACCTTTATGATGACAATAATCAAAAAAGACATTGTATAGGTTTTTTTGGCCATTCCAAGAACTTACTCATTTGTTAATCACCGTGATTAAGGTTTGAGATATAATTAGATACTAATGACATCAAAATACCTAAAGCTTTGTCAGCGGAATATATAGCCACAGTTTTCTTTGTATTTAACTATTTCTTTATCTTTGTAGCCTCTGCGGGATGCTCCGATACCAGTTTAATGATATCTGCTACATTCTTGATTTGTGCTTTTTTTGCCAGTTCCATAAGCAAGGCTTTCAGTGACATGCGTTAGGAGCTCTTCCACTCTCCTTCTCTTCTTTAGCTGGCTTAGCTCCACGAATGGTTTTCTCGCCGTCACAACTGATGTTGATTTTCCAACACTGCACGTCTCCGGTGTGTAGGATGTTGATGCCAGAGGGACTGAATTACCCAAAAAATACGGTACCTTTAAATTTCGGTATGACGTCATACCGTTAAATAAGGGTTACCGAAATATTTCGATAACGTAATTTTTTTCGGTAGCGGAATTTTGAGGTTGGAAATGCATACCGGTATATTTCGGTAGAAGTACCGTAACCGTTATAAATGTATCGATAGCGGTACCTAAACCTTAATAAATAGGGGTTTTCTTTGACGCACCGCCGGCGAGGCGGTGCGTCACACACACAACAAAGAGATAAGTAAAAGACTAGCAAACAAAATGTACAAAATACACAAATTCTAACATTTTCTACCGCGCACACGCGCCCCGCGCCCCGTCTCGCATGCATTTCGGTACCGAAATCGTCTAAGGGTTAAATAACGATTTAGCCCAACCTTTATATCGGGCATCGAAATCAGAAACGTTCCTACGAAAAGTGTGGAGAACAGAGCTAGTCTCGTTACAACTCTTTGCAACATAGGAAAACGAATTGGAGTAAATCTTACGGTACCTGAGTTTCGAGACATCTACCGTCTGCCAGGGAATCCTAACACTTCTGCAACACCGCGCCCAATTATTGCGGAATTTACCACAGTCCAATCCAAGCAGTCATTATTATCAGCTGTCCAAACTTACAACAAAGATAAACTAAAAGGAGATAAGTTGAACACAACACTTATTGGCTTTTCGGGAACATGTCAACCCATTTATATTACCGAACAATTACCAGCCACCACCAAAAAACTGTTTTATCTATCTCGGGAGTTTGCCAAAAAGTATGACTACAAATATTGCTGGATTGCCAACGGGAATATCTCCTTGAGAAAGGTGGAGGGAGAAAAACAAAAACTAATTCGCTCAGAAAAATGTCTACAGGCCATACTTACCACCGGTATCTGACTAGTTCTGAAGCTCCTTATTTTAATTGATTCCTCCTTATTTTTTTTTTTTTATGATTTTCAATATGTTCTTTTATCTAACTTTTAAACAACAGCAAGTCTCACACACATACATACCCAAACACATAAACCCACAATACTTCACTAACACAAATACACAGATAACATGCATCACACACTCACAAAAGAACTCTCTTTCACCGTCAGTTACGTCACAGAATTACGTCTCTAATATTTTCGAGGGACTGTTAGGAACTTTTAACGAAATTAGCAACAATAACCATTGCAATGACATTAATCTCACTCCCAATGGCTACTATAAATAACATTAATGATGAGCTAGACAGGCTTCATCTAGAAAATTCCTTTTTAATTAACCCAGAGGACTGCGTTAAATATTCAATACATAATAACATTAAGATACTGCACATTAATATACGCAGCATAAATAAAAATTTCGATAGTCTTCAAACACTCATCTATGCTACTAAAGTTGAGTTCGATGTTATTGTGCTGACTGAGTGCTGGCTGAAAAAAGTGAGTAACGTACCGATACTTGACGGTTATCAGTCACACAGTTCCTCAAATAACTCAAACCAAAATGAAGGCGTGGTAATATATCTAAAATCCGAGTCTGGTGCCACTGTATATGAACCCAACATTGTAAATGCAAACTGTCTGATAAGCAAAATGGGACCAGGACTTGCGATTGTGGCAGTCTACAGGTCTCCTTCGTACAACACTAGAGATCAATTTGAAAGTTTTCTAAATAGCCTAAATGACACCTACAATGATCTATCTGCTTATCAGAACGTCGTCCTTGTTGGTGACCTAAATGTTGACATCAAGCAAGACAACAGAAACGACCGTAGCTTGGACTATCTCATTCTAAACGCCTCTCACGGACTGTTACCTACCCACCTACATCCAACCAGGTTAGAAAACTGTATAGACCACTTTCTCATAAAGACAAATTTAGACAATACTACCTTAATACTGGAATCACACATTACCGACCATAAGCCAATAGTTCTATTACTCAAATACACTAACCCTACACGTACCAAGATTATCACTGTTTCTCACACAAACTATAAAGCTATGAATGACGAATTGGAGAATACAAGTTTTGCTGATATCTACAAGACTCGTGATGGTAACGAAGCTATGAATATGCTTATTGAAATCATCTCCACAATCACAACTAAACATACAAGACAAGTCACCCTACCAAAGAAACAACAAACCCTAAAGGCATGGATCACCAAAGGTCTTCTTAAATGTATTAGGAACCGGGACAACATGCATTTAAAATCCAATAAAAATCCAGATAATTTAATTCTAAAAATAACGTACACGCGCTACAGAAATTTTTGTAATGAATTACTTAGAAAATTAAAACAAGCACATGAACACAATGAATTACAAAAAGGAAAAAACAACCCTAAAGCTCTCTGGAAAACAATTATTACGAACACTCACCCAACACGAAATAGTGCAGACATACTGTTGAAATTTTGTGACACTCCTGCTTCTTCTATTAATAATGTATGCACTTTTTTTAGGCAAAAACTTGGCATCCAAGATATCAGAAAATCACACCTTCAATAGCCGTCCTTCCCCCGAAACTGTAACTAAAACCAATCCATGTTATTCGCTTGTCATTACTGAACTGGACGAAAGTGACGTGGAAATAACTATACTTCAGCTACGAAGTGACTGTGCCGTAGGTTGGGACGGCATCACATCGTCGTATCTTGGTCCCACCTATAACATATGTATTAAAGCTCTGCATTCAGTCAGGAGTTTTCCCGAATGCTCTTAAAAGGGCCATTCTGCACCCAATTTTCAAGGGAGGGAACAGAAACTGCGTTACCAATTACCGACCCATATCGGTACTCACTTCACTATCAAAAATCTTTGAAAAAAATCCTCAATAAACAACTAAGAAACTTCCTCGACAAATTTCATCTAATAGCTGATAACCAATACGGCTTTCGTACAGGTGTATCAACGGAAGACGCTGTACTAGATCTAACTCAATTGGTCGCCAAAAAACTCGACGAAAAGACGAAGTGCCTGGGAATTTCCGTCGATCTTTCTAAAGCGTTTGACACGGTTTCTGTCCCCAAACTTCTCTCTAAGTTGGAATCTTTGGGTGTTCGTGGCAAGGCTCTTGAAATATTCACAGACTACCTTAAGAACCGTAGTCAACAAGTTCAAATTGGTAATTTTTTTAGTAACGAGGATCTTGTGTCATATGGCGTACCACAAGGTAGCATACTAGGGCCGACATTGTTTCAAATGATATATAAACGATCTCTGTAACATGACCCTCCCAAACTGCAACATATTCACCTATGCAGATGACACCGCAATTTAACGTCCACGGTCCTTATTGGGAAGCTGTTAAAAGCAAAGCTGAATATGCCCTAAGCAGAATCATGCTCTGGTTTAACGCCAACCTACTGACATTAAATTTGGCCAAAACTACATATATTCCTTTCGCTATCCGCTGCAACATGAAACCTCCTGGTGTTTTCTCCCTCACGGCACACTCATGTACAAGTCCCTTAACACACTGTTCCTGTCCAAAACTAAGAAGAGATGACAGCGTTAAATACCTCGGCATCCTCATAGACTACGGACTTAGATGGGACAAACGCTTAGATACACTTTCCACGCGAACAATGCGACTTATTTCTATATTTAAATCACTCAGGGGGTCAGCCGACCATAATATTCTTAAAATGGTATATTTTGCCTTGGCCCAATCAGTGTTAGGGTACTGCATCAATGTGTGGGGTGGGGCCGGAAAGACAGGTCTCTTGATGGTTGAGAGAGCACAGAGAGCGGTCCTTAAGGTAATGAAAAAGAAGCCACGCAGATATCCAACAGTGCAACTTTACGAGGACTGTAAAGTTCTAACTATACGACAGCTATTTGTGCTTCAATCGATCCTTAGGACGCATGGCATTGGCTCCTCCCGACCCAAAAAGACGTAAGCATATAATCCCCAGCATCCAACATATAACTAAGTTTGCTAGGCACCAATTTTACGTAATAAGTAGGCACATTTATAGTGAAGTTCATAAAAAAGTAAATATTCTCGGTCTCCCTAAGTTTAAACTGAAACGTACAGTAATTGAATGGCTACTCAAACAGGAGTACCATAAAACGGAATCACTTCTTACCTACATAACCTAACAAACATCCACTCTTAATGTGTTATTCACCTATTTCTTGCACGCACTACAAACACGTGAAGTGTTTGTAGTGTAGTTACTCCTCTCACGACAAGCAACAAATACCCTACACACGCACTCATCAAATACTAGCACTCACATCATTCACTCTACACTTCTCCCACCCTCACACTTTGAAAGTATACCACAAGATCAAAAAATGCACCCACTTGACACAGTCCACTGGCACGTCTGCCGAAATAAAATTATATAAGCATACCCAATAGCCGGACACTGCCCCCTAAGATACAGGCCTAGCCTAGTTTAGGGGACAGGGTTGAACTTATTGTACTTATTTACCTAATTTAATAAATCCTAAACTAAAAAGAACTTTAATCTGTATATAGTGCAATGTACTTGAATCTTGTGGCAATAAATATATTATTATTATTATTTATAAAGGTACCGGTATAGCTCAACCTTTATTTTAAACCGGTACCGGTATATTTTTGAGGTACCTTAACCTTTAACCGTAACCGCTTTCAGTCCCTGGTTGATGCACCCTCATTTACACCAAACTCAGAACTGGAACATGGTTGCTGCTCTAGCGACACTACAGAAGTAAGGTAGGTCTGTCGAATTACGCCTACTTAAGGATGAACGTAAATATCTCGAAAATGATAAATGTAGATGAAAAACAGAATGTGTTCTTGAGATGTATGTTTATTATCATACAAAAAAAACTCAAAATACTATTGGTATGTTTATTAAAATAATGAAAAGAGATCAGACTATAAACCTAATCGTTTTGGCGCAATTAAACTACTAAAGTAAAATTTCGCCTACGACAGTTTTCTTAAAATTAATTACTTTGTTTTTAGCATTATCACAATTTTCTATAATTAGTAAAATAATTAGTTTATGCAGGAGTATCTTAATCATCAGTTCTTTTAAGATTTACAAAAAAAAATCAGATAAACATTCAGGTTAAAAATATCTAAAATAACTAAGGTAATAACATATATATATTTTTTTTCATTGGCACATAGTATAAACATAATCAAATAAGTCTGTATACAAATTATCAAATCAAAATAAATTCAAAAAAAAAATCTAATTTAGGCGTTATTATACCCGGTTGAGGTAGCAACGCCTATCTAAATCTACGTAGAATCAGTCACAACCATCAGGACATCTAAATTCTTCCGAGTCATTTTTTGTCAAACCGATACACTCCTCGTGGTACCATTTTGTACAATTCGCACATGATCTCATATCGGCAATGCGATCCTCATAACAAGCATAGCAATACCATTCCCCACTTTTGTTTTCTTTACCTTTTCCTTTAGTTTGTGCTATTTTCTCTCTTTTTTGTTTTTTCGTTTTTATTATATTCTGTTCTGTTAATTTACTCTTGAAAGCTGTTTTCTCTTTTTTCAGTTCTTTTGATTTACTTTTACCTTTGGCTAGTTTGGCTTCTTCAATTTGATCCGCTTTCTTTTTCATGTCTTTCGGGTCATTAAATAAATCTTTGGTTACTCTTTGGCCTTTGTAATTCAAAGCCTTTCGACGGGGTCTTTTTTTGGTGATTGCATAGTTCGGTGTGGGCATAAATAGTTGAAACTGCGATTTTTGCGATAACTGAGCCAATGGTACCTCGTCTTCATGATTTGCTTCAGAATCCGAATCAGATGAATAAATACGTAACGATTGCTCTACACGTGATCTTGTAATAAATTTTGTCATCATTTTGCTGTCAGAACTATCTTCACCATCAGAAGCATCTGTAAATTGTTGAATAAGTGGTCTTGTGTTAAATTTTGCAATCATTTCACTGTCAGACTGTTCGAAATCAGAAGCATCAGTAGATGTGCTATAACATACAAGTCTCTTTACAGTTTGCATGCCACTTGTAGAAGGAACCGGCGATCTGTAACATGGTTGACTTTTTTCGTGTGACGGAGTTAACTGCGAAAGATGTGGTTTGATGTGCGAGTCTGGATTTGTAACACGTGGAGTTGGACTGATAATAAGAGAATGCTGTGGAGTGTGTTCTGAAGCGGGCCAAACAACAGTTGAGCGCGGTGGAGTAACATGTGGAGATAGACACTCAATCAGTGAACGCGGTGGAGTGATTTCTAGAGCCGCTAAATCAATGTCAAAAGTGTTCAAACTTTCAATCAGAGATGGTGAGACGTCTTCTGGTAAGTATGCAGTATGTGGTGGGGTTGTCTGCTGAACATTCATCAAATCTTCGACCTCTTCAGTGGCCATTGGAGATATATCGCAAGATTCACTTCGATCTTCATTCGTAGGTGCCGGTTGTTCCGTTAACACTGAGGGTGCGAAAGCGGTTTCAGGCAAAACATTTTGATTAAAGGGATATAACCCAGTTGCTCGGAAGCCACTAGTGATGTTTTCATGTGTCATACATTTTGACCATATCTTCGACAAAATCTTATTGAAATCAGGACGAGTTAATTTTTGTGCATGGGTTTTATAATAATGTTGAAGAACTTCTTGGTCCCAGTAACTTTCGAAAGGTTTGTAGCAGGCTTTATCAAGCGGTTGCAATTCATGTGTCGTGTTTGAAGGTAAACAGTACAGAGTGATACCAAGTATATCCGCTTCTTCAGCAATTCTGTAGTCTAAATGACACTTTGCCCCGTCAAATACAAGAAGGCAGTGTCCTGAGCTCTTGTATCTGGCGAAATGTCTTAAGAAATCAATAAAAAGCTCTGAAGTCATGCTTCCTTTCGGTGCCATTCTAACCGTGGAACCTGGAGGCAGATTTAATTCGAATTCTGGCTTCCTTCGAACGCCTTTAAATATAATCATCGGCGGTATGGGATTCCCCAGCGCATTTGCGCAACCCACGATCGTGACATTTTCGCCATGTTCAGATGCTTGTAAATGAACTCTTTTTGCTCCTTTTAGAGCGATTACTGTAGGTTGTTTGTGCATTGTTAAACGGCAACCTTTTTCGTCCATATTGTAAAGCCTCTCTGGATTGTAACGGATCCCTAGTTCGTCATATAACTTTTCCACTTCTTTAAAATGATGTGAAACGATTGCTTTGTTGAGTTTTTGGCCTCTGGCTTGATTAAGAAATTGAGCTTTGCGTTTTGCTACATTGCTATTTCTTTTCAAGAATAACTTGAGCCAGTCTCGTCCAGCAATGCCTAATTCCTTGTTAAAATTGTTAGGAATGTTATGTGTATCACAAAACACAAACGCTTGTTTGCGTATTATCTTTGGCGTTAACGGAATACCCAAATCTGCAAATCTAATAATCCTTTTCACAAAATCTTGTTCCTGTTCTTTAGTAAATATTGATCTCCTACCTAAATTTAGTTTAGACATTCCACTCTTCAAATAATCTCGTAATGTTCTTCTAGGGATGTTAAAACTACTAGCTGCTTTATAACTGGATAACTGTTTTGTCTGAACAGCAGTAACAGCAGCTTCTAATTCACTTTGTGTCCATGAGGCACGCTTTTTCTGTGCAGTTGACATATTTTTTATCCTGAAACAATGAACTTATTATTTATTTATTTTACTTTTGCAGAAAAGGTATGGTAACTTATTACTATAACTTTTCAAAACTCATACAATTAATTGCTAAATTAATCAATTCGTGATCATAATGCGCAAACAAAGTCCTTTCATGGCAAGCTCACGAGATGGTTAAAACGCCTGTGGTAGCTTTTAGTATGGGTAATAACGCCTAGGCGTAATTACCATCGAGGAGACTTCTTAATAATTTTGAAATATAATGGAAAATCGACTGCTTAATACTATTTAAACACTGGATACCAACGGTACAATAATCATACCAACAAATAAGCCTTACGCTCTACTACTTAACTAACAAATTTCATTTAAAACTTACCGCGAAATTCCCGTTTCTAGCGTTAAAAACGGCACAGCGACCACTTGCCACGGACGTCAGTCGAACACTAAATCGCGGGGTGGGGAATGACGCGGGCGCGACTTGGGGCTGTTTCGGGATGTATAAACCTTGATGCGTAGGTATTAAGTTTTATTTTATCTATTACGGAACCTGAGTTATTTAGCATAGGCGAAATTAGCCTCTAGGCGTAATTCGACAGACCTACCTTAGTATTCTTTTCCCTCACAACCTCAGGCCATTTGATGTTCTCTTGCAGCCAGGTCTCATACTTTTTTATATATGTATGTCTCGTGCGATTACACGAGATCCATTTCTTCCTCAAGTTACATAACTCTGACAGAATTGTTTCAATTCCTTCTTTTCATTTTCCGACAATTTAACAGTATTTTCAGAAGCTTCAAGTAAAACATTGGGCTGTGAAAAACTACTGTTGTTTGCCACAAACATGAAAATGTCCAAATTGGTACCAAAACCTTCCATCACAACACAATAACAAATATAGTGTAATAAGTTTGCGCGCACAAGTACTGAGAGCTACTGTTAAAATTAAACTCAAATGTCCCGTTTTTATACAACTACCCTCATTATCGTTCGCTATTCTCTAATTAGTTACTTTATTTAAGATAATAGAACTGTATTGTGACTAGGGACATTTGGCCCTGCTAGAGCTCGTTAATGTTCATGTCATTAGTATCTAATAAAATCTTAACCTTAATCACGGTGATTAACAAATGAGTTAGTTCTTTCAATAAAATAAAAAAAATACCTATACAATCAATATCTTTTTTAATTATTGTCATCATAAAGGTCATTAGCAGGCTAAATCTAACTAAAATATAAGTAAATCGACCGGCAACGTCATTTAACCACGGCAACGATTTGAAAACTCTCATTTCGAAAATTCAAAATTTCAAAAATTTCCTACGTGCGAAGCGGTGCCTAAAGGTACATGAATTGTATGTCATCTTGATCGCCGTGTATGGGACTACAGCTCGTGTGAGCACCAGCCTAACAGTTCCATTAACACTTTGACAGCCGACCGTTTTTTTGCGCGCACTCTCTGGGACGCCGGCCATTTTTTAAGATATTGTAGGATTTTTAAAAACATAACTATAAGTGCTATATGCATAATTTTTTTTTATTTCGTTAATGTGTTATCTATTTTAATGATTTAAATAAAAAACATGTTATTATTATTTTTTCTTATATTTCAAAATAAACGCTGAATATGATACAAAAATGAAAAAAAAAAAAACTCTTACAACAACATTTTACTTATTTTAACCTGCGTAATTGGTCATTGTATGGTATTTTTTGAAACATGGGTAGTAACAAAGAGGTATATTACAGTCTGGACAGTAATAGATCGTTTCCTTCCTTCCTCGTTTGCCAGTTTCCTTCTTTCTCACGTCGGCACAAACTTTGCACACTCTTGCCACATTTGTTTTTTTATCGGTGCTCGGAATCCTCTCCAGGAAGTGCCTGCCAGTCAATCTTGTGCTCTTACCCACAAAATGTGGGCCGTGTGAGGGTCCTGGCTCATCAGCTGATGCAGTTTCCACCAGCTTATCACCACAATTCATCAAAAATTGCGAGAATTTCGGACGGCGCCTTTGGTTACGAGACTTATTATATATTACATATGAATTGACCATTGCCCTCGCTACTAAGTTGAAAAACATCTTTTTCCACCACTTCATGGTCTTCCGGTTCAATGAGTAATAGGAGACATATTGGTCATTCAAGTCTACTCCGATTTTATTATGGTTGTAATCTAGTATACAATCTGGTTTTATTCTCTTGGTTATACCAACACCTTTTACTTTAGATTCCACCTCTGACCAGGTAGCAGCGTGTTTCGTTGTCAACATGAGCACATCACGCTTGTCTCTCCACTTGCAGGCGGTAAGATTTCCCCGGTGACAAAAAGTCATTTCATCTCTGTCTAACGATTGGTGACGCCAATCCTGAGGCAGACCACGACGATTCGCCATGACTGTGCCAACAAGGCGAGTATCATTCAGCCAGAGAATGTCGGCGATTACTGGGCTCGTAAAAAAGCGGTCCATGTAAATGGTGTGCCATTTTCCAAAAAATGGTTCGCACAATTCTCTGACAATAGTGTCCACAGATTTTGCATCACCTGTATAAGGGACCATTTTCAGTATGTACCCAGTTGCTGCGTCGCAGAGCATGTAGATTTTCATACCATATTTGTCTGGCTTATCTTTATTATACACTCGGAAGTGTATACGTCCCCTAAACCCACAAGTTCCTTCGTCTACTGTCAGGTTTTCGTTGGGATAGAAACTGTTTTCGCATAACTGACAAAGTTGGTCAAAGTACGGCCGGATTTTGAAAAAAGCGTCGTATTCAGGATGACCACGAGGTTTATAACGTGCATTGTCGTTCAAATGTAAGCAGCTGTAAATGGCTCTGAATCGATTGCGGTTCATATGCTTGCTGGCGAATGAAGTTTCAATTATTTCCCGCGTCGACCAATACGAATCAAAACTTTCTTTGTGGACAAGCGACATATGAATTATGATGCCAAAAAACAACTTCAATTCTTGGATTGTCACAGGTTTCCAATTGTACAGCATAGTACCTGGTTTCAATATGCCTTGTCTCAACTGTTTCGCTTTCATTACTGATGCGTAGCGATTTGTTTCTGTCTTGAGCAGTACCCAAAAAGAATGCGGGAAGAAAATAGAAAAACAGTCAAATTGTGTTGAATCTTCAGTTACCTGAGCCAATACTTGACATAGTTCTTGAAAAACTGGATTTTCACGCGGTTCTTGCATTGGTTGGTATGACCACCCATTACCTTCATCCATATCCCTGACAGATCGTGAAGTGCGGTTGGCGGCCCGACCTCGCGTAGATGAGCGCGTTGCCGGCCGACCGCGTCCACGACGCGATCTCGAACTTCTGATTCGTAAATTATTACGACCCCGCTCGGGCTCCTCTTCCGGTTCAATGACGTCTGGCGAATCGGTCTCAAATCGATCTGAAGAGACAAAAAAACAATATAAAATCATGCTCGACGAAAATAAGTTTATGCTGAGAATACATCAATTGAAATAGTAATTTACCTTCAATTTCATTATTTGGAGCTTCCCCAACGTCTGAGTCGTCATCATCTATCAAATATTCAACAATTTCAGTCGAATCGAGTCGGTAACTGCGTCGCGCAGAAGCCATTTCGCGCCAAAATACGTGAACGCACTTGCGAGTCGGCGGCGATGCGAGTACTGGCGCGCTCCAGTTGACAAAACCCCTCCCCACACCTACACCCCGCACCACAGGTTGATGATTGATGCACGTATGGATAGCTAAAGAAACCCGCTTGAATAGAGTTGCACGCCGATAACGTACTGAATGCGTGATTTTTTAACAAGTGGTATGAAAGTTGATAACGTAGTGACTACGTGATCGGCGTCCTGAGGGAAGAGCAGCATCACGTATTCACTACGTGAAAGGCTGTCAAAGTGAGTTTCGAAAAAACGTACTTTTAGTGTTTTCTCCCATACAAAAAAAAAACAAGTCTTTTTTCTCACGCGTATTGCGACTTGTACCATCCATACGTTAATAATATGTAAAGGGAGGTATACCAGATCCTTTTTTTTTTATTGTTTACTTTTTTTGTATGGAGCGCTCGATTTTCCAGACCACTGTGCGACGTGAAGAGACGTCAGCTAGCGATGGGTAAGGAAAACAATTACGATAAAAGCTTTATGAAATATATTACGTTATCAAATTAAAATACTTCACTACTACATGACAAAAATTATTTCTCGTCTAGTACTACATATTACATCAGATTAAATACAAAATAAAACTACCGCATAAATAGAGATACCTACCCCACCTTTCAGTAAATGGATAAAATAGCACACGACGAGCCATTTGCACGCGCCGCGCGACGCCCCGCGTCTCCGTAAACGAGCCCTAATACTACTTAGTATCATGCAATTATATATAACTAGCTGACCCACGCAACTTTGTCTGCAACACATAATATAGCTTATAACCTTTCTAGATAAATCGACTATCCAACTTATTAAATTGAGCTATATCGTACTCGTAACAAACAAAAAATCTTACCTTTCCTCTATAAAATACCTATTAGTTTAGATTGACTTCGATTATATTATTAAAATAACAATTACTATAGGTATCTCTTACTGTTTAATATACAGTAACACCTTGTACTTGTAAACATTATGGTGCAGTAAATATTTTGAATTTGAATTTCTCCGGAGCCCCCAGAGGTCAGAATCCCACGTACCTACCGCACCGGACCGAATGACTGCCACGCGCTAATTATTTTGTCGACCGTAAATTTTTACATTGCGATATCTTCTAAGATATTTGTTTAAACTGTATAGAGTAAAGGGCACAAATATTCTATATTAAATTTCCGTGCTAGCAAACACATTTATTTAGATATAGATTAATACCATATGGGTTAAATAAGCTTCGCAAAATATAATTATTTTTAACCTAACATTTTAAATAAAAAAATGGTTACAGTGAGTCAATCGTAAAAGATAAACATATGCTGTCGCGGACTTTTTATTAGAACTTTTAAAGAGGAACAATTCCTTCATACATGATATTTACGTAACTTAAACCGTTTTCGCATCGCACGCAACGGAAGCTCTCAAAAAGGAAGAGAATATCTTTTCCCGTTTTTGCAACATTTTTCATTTATGCTCCGCTCCTATTGATTGTGGCGTGATGTTATATAGCCTAAAGCCTTCCTCGATAAATGAACTATTCAACACTAAAAGAATTTTACAATTCCAACCAGTAGTCCTTGAGTTTACCCCGTTCAAACAAACAAACAAACTCTTCAGCTTTATAATATTAGTATAGATAAATGAAAAAAATATATATTATTTTTTTTTTTTTTCATTTATTTATCATTTATAAAAAATAATTACATTAATTGTTTAAGCAGAATAACATTTTTAAACCACTGAGGTTTGTACTTAATGCTACATGTAATTCTACATCGAACTAAAAAACAAGGTACACAATAATATCGCACTGGTACATCTATAACTCAGAGGCGGCAAAGTTTGTAAATACAATGCTGCCCACACTAGTGACGGCTTATAACGTCAGTGAATGTCGTCACAAACGAGATTAGTGCTGTGACTTTGGTATTTAAAATATTTGAATTACTTTTTTTATTCTATCATCTGCTCTTGTCCAACACTGTAACTTCTGGGTAATGATTACTAAGTTTATAAACAGGTGAAACATGGGTGAAATGAAATACAATTCAATGCTACTTTTAAGCATTTTTTAATCGTAAACCATGCACAAATAAAATTTATCGATGTTTTATCGATACTTACTTTTTCCTTGCCTATTATTTTGTAGGTATGGAAGAAGGAATTTGTCGCTTGGCGTAGAGAACACAGAATTTTGTTATTGACGTGGCGGTCAAAAGGTACATTCAAGTACATTGCTGGTACATTCCTTTTATATAACATATTAATTACTGCAACAATACACCCGTCATTCTGACCCACACCCTGCTGCCAAATCTAAAAGATATGCAATGCTAATGACACTTTCCGAACTTAGCCTTTGAACGCGGTTTTATTTATACAGGTCCAAATGTCAATAGTTCACTTTGCCCCCTCGTGTCCTCTAGATTTAATATTCCTCTATTATTTTATATAGATACTATGATAGTATTCTTAATAATGTTATGTTAATGTCTTGGTATATTTTATGTAATTACGTTCCGTATTTAAAATAAGCAACAATACTTCCACTACTTCTTGTTTCCTTCTTAATTATTGTATAATGTGTTCAAATTAGAATTTACAAAATATCTATGTATAGAGATATAATATTATAAGCTTAACTGTTGGACTGCCGCCTGGTAGCATTATTTACATTTATAATTTAAGCTGGGTGATATTAATGAATCTAATTTAAGTGTGAATAAGAATTAAAACATTATTAAATATTTTTACAAAGATATATATATTTTTATTACTTAATAATGAATTTACACACTGAATGCTGGGAATTTGGCTTCTGAGATTTTTATTAGATCGTCGGCTAAATAAAGACGCCCCACTAATCCTTCAAACAATGACGCTGGTCTATCCGGGTGATGTAACTCTGTGCCTGAGCGTTCCACTGCACACCACTCCATAAAGCAACACGCCTGGTATAGATACATAGGGTTCTGTAACATAAAAAATGTTGCTGTTGAGTGCTTGTTCTGAGGCATAAGAGTCGAATACGTGAGATGCTCTATTTACAGATTGGCTCATTTGCAATAAACAATAACAACGCTAAGTGATATTGATTGAGTTTTTCTCATCAGAAATTTCTCAGTGGCAGCCTCGGAGTCTGGATTTGTGCAAGGTTGATGGCATAGGCTCGCCCCCTATTACATGAACTGGCGATATGTGGGTGTACTAATAGATACACCTCTGCCTAACCCTTACAAGGATTACAGGCGTGATGTTTGCGTCTGGATTGAGGGCCCATTTTTTTAAACCTTGCCAAACGAAATGAGACTCAAAGGAAAATTAGTTAAAAATAGTTAAAACTTAAAGCATAGGGCCACGAATTTCTTAAACGTGAATAAAAACTGTTATGATTAAATAACTTGGGCCCTCCATCCAGACGCGTGCATAAAGTGGCATAGCCTAAATCTCAGTAAGTCCTATCTCTGGGTTCATACAGTAAGTCCTATCTCTGAGTTCATAATTTTTATTTAGCTAAGAATTTCTTAAATACTTTAAGAAATTCCCAAATCTGTAGAATATGACATTACAGATTTATGGCGGTATATCTAGGACCCTCACTTCATATGTGTCTGTACTGAGGAATCTGCAAAACATGGATTTATCTGAAGAAATACATAAATGCGACTTTAACATGTTTTACTTAGATACTTAGGTGAATTAGTATATGCAGCCTGTATGAGAAAATTTATATAAGAGAAAAATTTGCCGGTACATTTTCAAGATTGATCTAAAAAGATCTGACAGTTTAAAATAAAACAATTAAATTTACATAAGCATTATTTAATGATTTTTGTGATTTCGGAAATTGTATCTTAGTTATTAAAAACTTTTTTGCAAAAAAAAACAGAGTTCAAAAATATAAAAAAAATTAGAAACACAAAATCTAAAAACACAAATAAGTGAAAAATTAACTTCTTTAAGAAAAATCAGCTTTTGAAGTTGGTGACATTCTGTTTGTTTGATTTCGTTTTTTTGCCACCGACTTCAGACGCTGATTTTTCTTCTGAAGTTTATTTTTTACTTTTTTGTTTTTCACTTTTGTGTTCTTCGATTTTGTGTTTTTCACTTTTTTATGTTTTTGAAGTGGGTTTCTTTTTCCTTTTATGGTTGTAATATCCTATACAAATGTCTACTATGCATTTAACATTCAACTTAGAAACCTAACCCTTAACCTTCAAGATTTCCTTATTATTGCTTTCAACTCCTAACCGTTGAGGAGTTATTCCCTTCCATCATCAGCTCATCAACATGAAGTAATGACTGCTAGATGCGAATACTTGAAAAACTTTAGAAAAAGCACTAAATACTAATAAGTGCCTAAACAATTGGAGGGTTGCCCTCGAGATCTCTGTGGTGCCATCATCAGATCCTGATTTTCTTATCATGGTACCACCCTTGGGATATCTACTTTAAAAAAAAAAAAGAATTTTCTATATCGGTTCAGGCGTCTTCGAGTAATCGGTGAATATACCTACATATAAAAGATTCCGACGAATTGAGAACCTCTTTTTTTTAATTTGGTTGATGAGATTTACCATCTATTATTATTAGGTCAACCTAATAGCCTGAAAGAATGTAACAACTATTGGTCCATAAGTACGTATAATTTTGAAGAAATTTTCTTTCAACTCCTAACAATTGAGGAGTTGTACCTTCCATAATTAGCGCAGCCACATGAGATTATGATAATCAGACGCAAGTACTTAAACAGCATCAGAAAACATTTGGAAAAAAAAAGAGGGGAAAAAAAGAAAAAAATATGAGGGGTTATTTGATGATTTTCCACCCGCCAAAAAAAAAAAAAAACATACTGATCAGTCCAGAAAAGTAACTTATTTATTTTCATCTTTGAAAACGAAGCCAAATAGTTACTTACAACTAAAAATAATTTCGCTCACTTGCAATTTCGTATTTTTAGGATGTAAGACTATTTTAAGGTTACATTTATTTGAGGTAAATATTTTTTATTTTACAACAATACTGATCGTGTTTTATTTATCGGAATGTATTTGTTCGAAAAGCGTATTGCGATGTCTTTGGTGCTACAGTGATCCCTAAGGATCACAGTCATATAAGTAGGAATTCATCGTATAAAGGGTGTAAAAGTGCCCTTAACGCAAACGAAAGGCACTTGTTCTTGTTCACTGCGATATTTTTTCCAAAAAAAAAGTTCCAAATTTTTCACAGCTGTTTTTGTAAATACTAGTTTTTAAGGTTATAACTTTACTTAAATTACCTCCAACCCGTTTACTATTCAAAGCATCCACTAGCACAATGTTTTAAGAATGCTACATTGAGTTTTACCGTAAAATGTGATTTTAGAGCCCAAAAAAAAAAGTCGTTTCCCAGCAAATTTTTTTGCGTAGGGGTACTTAGTTTGAAGTACAGGTACAGAATGCTTGGTTGACGGATGTGTGAAGGGTTAATTTACACCCTGTATAGATACGATAACATACTACTAGACGGTTAGTTTGCCTTTCAATCTATCCAAACACTGTTAGAGTTGAATAAATGTTATTTTTTTATTTGCTTTAGGCAACTAGGCCCATAGTAGTACCTTAAGGACAATAAGGAGTCCTTATTGTCCTTAACGTACTACTATGGTGTTAGTCCTATAATATATATGTTAGTAATATAATAAAAAATAGTAATACCTAGTCCTATATATATGTTAGTAATATAATAAAAAATAGTAATACAAATAAAGAAAACAAAATTGTAAACAGTAGGTACATATATAATACGTTTAGCTGCAAATATTACAACTTTTCGTCTGCGCTTTACAAAATGTACCGGTACTAACTATGATCATTATGGTCACCCTACAAATTTTTCTCTTATAAAAAGGTTGGACGGGCCTTTCTTGCAGCACTGACAGGGCTTACATGCACCCGTATACAGGGCGTGGGGCAGGTAAAATTATAATTGTTTTTTTTTGTTGTGTGTCTGTTTCATTTAAATAATTATGAATTATTAAAGTTTTAACTTTTTGATTTAATTTTTTTAAGACTGGGGACATTTTTAAATTTGACTAGGGACATATTTTAAATTTTACATTTTGACATAGACTTTTATACTTTGACATGTGTATCTTATTAATTGAATTTTATTTTGTTGTTAATTGTTTACGTATATTGCCCTTTTGATTATTTATTTTGCTTTCTAACATTATTTTTAAGTATACTTACTAACAAAATTATGGATTATTGTTGTCCGAGTTTAAATAAATTATAATTATAAAGTAGAAAATCAATTTTCTCTTAAAGTATGATATTTAGAAGAACGGACGATATGTTAAAATTTAATTAAGAAAAAGTTAAAAATCTTATTCTAATTTGCGTTAATCTATGAGGTTCAACCTAGTCAATAAAACCGAAAATGTTGGGCTCTCAGTTCAGACGTTTTAGTAAAACTTGAATTTGACTTTCATTTACTTCTTAACAATTAATTTTTCTGTGATTATTTCTTTTTTACTAATTCACCTAAGTATCTAAGTAAAACATGTTAAAGTCGCATTTATGTATTTCTTCAGATAAATCCATGTTTTGCAGATTCCTCAGTACAGACACATATGAAGTGAGGGCCCTAGATATACCGCCATAAATCTGTAATGTCATATTCTACAGATTTGGAAATTTCTTGAAAGTATTTAAGAAATTCTTAAATAAAAATTATGAACCTAGAGATAGGACTTACTGAGATTTAGGCTATGCCACTTTATGCACGCGTCTGGATTGAGGGCCCAAGTTATTTAATCATAACAGTTTTAATTCACGTTTAAGAAATTCATGGCCCTATGCTTTACTCTAAGTTTTAATTATTTTTAACTAATTTACCTATGAGTCTTATTTCGTTTGGCAAGGTTTAAAAAAATGGGCCCTCGATCCAGATGCACATGTTAGTACCTGCTCAAGTGGGTAATATCGTAAGTTGCTAAGCTGTTTACGGTTTTAAAAGCTTCTGTATGAGTGTGTGCTATGCACAGTGCTAAGATGAACATTTTGTTAAAGTATCATAAACACCTTCGTGGCCTGGTATAGTTGTATAAATGCATACGCATTTCCACTGACACCATGGCATATACTGTAACCTTTAGTACATAACCCACGGCTCCATATAAGATCTCCGCATTGCAACGCTATTTTCATATATTTATCTTCTTCAAAAGTCTGAAACACATTATTATGATCCATTGTATCTTTACATAGTGTGAAACAAAGTCGCGCCCGCTATTTGTACACTTACTGCTGCACTCAGAGACGTTTAATGATTACATAAGACGTCACTTAGTTAAGGTTTTGTATGTCAAATCTGAGTCCGAGTACGGCAGTTAGATCTTTTAAACTACGCAACAGATTTTAATTAAAATGCAGTTCAGCAATAGATAGTGATTCAAGAGGAACCTTTATACGTAGTATACATGCATAGGTATTATCTACATTGCACCCGTGCGAAGCCGGGGTGGGTCACTAGTTAAAAAAATATTTAACTGACGAAAAAATAGAAGGTAATTCACAATTCGATCTATATACTGGCGCGTATAAAACAAGGCTATGTATCATTACATTACTCCACGTTCAGGAATAAGAGGGATGAGTATTAATGTTTACCTGGTACGCCAGAATACACAATGGTACAAATCCCGGAGCTCCATGACACCATTGAACCAGCTTGTCTCCCGAGGCGCTCCCCAAGGATGACGGGAAATTGCCGCTTGGAAAGCGCTGATTTAATATCCAGTCTATAGCTGGTTTAACAAAGGTACGTATTTCAACCACGTTGATAAATACACGAGCCTGGAACAAATAAAACATAAATATTCTCGAATACGTAAAAAAAACTCAAATATAGCTATCGAGCTACAAAGATCAGATGATGACCGCTCGCGCTCCATGGCAGTGAGGCGCTACTGGTAAAAAAAACAACACATTTAAGTTCCGATTTTAACACACGTCTAAAGATCTTTGGTACCTACAGCAGGTACAGATCTTATGATTGTTATTTTTCTAATGACTGGAACCCATTACTATCCATATTCACTTTCTTATAAATCAGTATCCAAATCATATCTATTTTGTGATCCTGTGATTTTTTCAAGGTTGGCAAACCTTGAAAGGTAGGATTAGTACATCACATTATGAAGATTAATAATATTTACCTGCAACAGCATATAAAGGATTCCCGCCATTCCATGAGCACCTCCAAAATAAATTTTTTCGTGCCACTGCCATAACAATGGGCTCGCGCTCTTCATTGCCGCAGAGTATTGTTTCCCAGACTTCAATATGCTGCTAATCACCTGAAAGTGGCAATGCATGTGTTTCAATTAATATGCAGTTTTTCATAACTCTAGGTTATTTAACTTTATAGCCAAACTAGCTGACCCACACAACTTCGTCTGCGTCACATAATATAGCTTATAACCTTTCTGGACTATCTAACATATTAAATTGAGTTAAATCGTACTCGTAACAAACAAAAAATCTTACCTTTCCTCTTTATAATACCTAGTTTAGATTGGCTTCGATTATATTATTAAAGTAACAATTACTATAGGTATCTCTTACTGTTTAATATACAGTAACACCTTGTACTTGTAAACATTATGGTGCAGTAAATATTTTGAATTTGAATTTCTCCGGAGCCCCCAGAGGCCAGAATCCCCACGTACCTACCGCACCGGACCGAATGACTGCCACGCGCTTAATTATTTTGTCGCCCGTATATTTTTACATTGCGATATCTTCTAAGATATTTGTTTAAACTGTATAAAGTAAAAGGCACAAATATTCTATATTAAATTTCCGTGCTAACAAACACATTTATTTAGATATAGATTAATACCATATGGGTTAAATAAGCTTCGCAAAATATCATTCTTTTAAACCTAACATTTTAATATAAAAAAATGGTTACAGTGAGTCAATCTTAAAAGATAAACATATGCTATCGCGGACTTTTTTTTAGAACTTTTAAAGAGGAACAATTCCGTCATACATGATATTTACGTAACTTAAACCGTTTTCGCAGCGCACGCAACGGAAGCTCTCAAAAAGGAATATCTTTTCCCGTTTTTGCAACATTTTTCATTTATGCTCCGCTCCTATTGATCGTAGCGTGATGTTATGTAGCCTAAAGCCTTCCTCGATAAATGGACTATCCAGCACTAAATGATTTTTTCAATTCCAACCAGTAGTCCCTGAGTTTACCGCGTTCAAACAAACAATCAAACAAACAAACAAACAAACTCTTCAGCTTTATAATATTAGTATAGATTAGGCCAGGAATCACGCACATGCCATGCATGCCATGTTTGTTGCATACATACAAAAGCACACGCCATTTTTCCATGGCGGTAAGCAGAAACTACAGAATGCCGCCTTTTTTTTTTTTTTGGGGGGTGGGAAATCATCAAATAACCCCTCCCGCTTTTGGGCAGAGCGAAAGGAAGTGTCAGACTTCTACTGAATAAAAACCACCCATGTTCCTTCTTAGCCCTTCATGTCGAGGCCGCGGTATCCCTTGCGAACAACCCGCAGCCTCGACAGGCGTCGGCCCTTGCGTGCCCCTTCCATGTTGCTGACATCTCTTTGAGGCGCGCGTGGAACACGAACGCGCCGTCGACACGGCCTGTCGTCATCATAAGACGGACGGACGGCGAGTTTACCCATCACTCACCGTCCACAGGCCCGCGTCTACGGTGGCCGGAAGCCATCACGTGGCCCCCGACGCCCGGAGCGCCTCCCGCGGCGGCTGGGACGAGAGGTTCTCTCCCTCTCACGTTCCGCCACCTCCTTCGCTAGCATAACTGCTTCGCAGAAGGAGGCGACGGCGTCCCATTCCTCCTCACCCCGGACCATGGCTTGCACCAGGGCCGGGCGCGAGAGGTCGCCGCCGCCGATCGCCGCTACGAGAACACGGCGGGGCTCCCCCCCAAGCGGGACACACCTCCACAGTGTGCTCCACCGTACAGAATGCCGCCTTACGCCTTACTTATCTTTAAACATAACTGGTGAAAAGTGGGTGTACTATTAGGTACACCTCTGCCTAACCCTTCCACCATTCGGGGATTATCAGGGTGAGGTTAGATACACTTCAATTTCTTTTTGGACTTCGCCTATTTTAACAATCACCATGTAAAAGTGATTTTCTAATAAGGTTACAAACATAGAATTTTGGAACTCATGCTATTAAGAAATGGGTTACTTATCTCTAAATTTAAATAGGTATTTATTTCACGAGCAAACTCTTGAATTTTGCTAAGTGTGTACAAACAGTAGGTACTTGTCACAGTATGTTTACTGATCCGTTTTTTTTTGTATTTTCATCAATTACTTTTCTAACAGAGTATACTATTTTTTGCGTTACTTACCTTTTCAATGTGTTTTGCAGGAATTACTTCTTTTCCACTAATATGTTTGTTCACAAATAGTAAGGCAAAGAGATATCCAGATTTGCCATACAAAAGCTCATCAGGTGATTCTTGCAACAAGGAACTTAGAGACATTAATCTGAAAATTAAAAGGACAGACTGGCTCATTTGCTTTTGCAAATGCAATACAATAATCATAAATTTGTAATAGAAAAGCTTCTAGGTTCAATCCCCGAGTCAATCAAAGTGTTATTGGGTTTTGCCATCAGTAATTTGTCAGTAGCAGCAACAGTGTTTGGATCTGCGCTCGGTTAATGGCAATAGGCCTACTTTTTAAGCTGAATCACTGTCTCCCATCCCAAGTCTCAAGATACAGGTTACCTAGTTTGAGAGGCAGGGTTTTCCATATTGTGTACAGATTTCAGTTCTTAGATTGTATTGCATTGTGTCACTACCAAAGCCCATATAAATTGTGTTTATATATAAAACATGTTAAATCTGTTTTGTGAAAAATAAAGTTTTATTATTATAGGCCTCCTTTTACAGACTTTAACATAACTTGTGAAATGTGGGTGTACACATCAGGGATCTGAAACCGGTAAATTTTTCAAACCGGTTTTGGTCATTGATGTCGAACCGGAATGATTTGCGGTTTATGTTCCGATTACTGATATTTTTACTGGTTTTATTAAGAAACCGGTTTATTACACATTCTGATTCTGTTGTCGGAGTCTGGATTTGTGCCCGGTTGATGGCAATAGGCTCGCCCCCTATTTTTTTTTTTTTTTTTTTTTTTTTAAATAACGTTGCCCTCACACTAGGAATTTCTCCTGTATCGTGGGTGCGTATACAAACATTTAAACACACATACGCAAACACACCCAGACCCGAAACAACTATCTGTAGGCCATACAAATATTTGTTCCGTGCGGGGATCGAACCCGCGACACGCAGCGCAGCAGTCCAATCGCTCAGCCACTGCGCCAACCGTGCCGTCACTCAAAGAACAATGTTCAAAACCCTTGTAGCACTTTTAAACCTACGTCAATCGAAGAATTCTATGACAGCGAAACTGAAATGCGCGTCCGAAAAATGTTTTATCGATATTAGGAAAATGAAATCATCAAAAATGCCTGACGCATACCGCACCGTCCGGGAGAGACGGCGCACTTTTGTGGGGCTTGCACCCACTTAAAAACACTTGTCGCCTTGTTGGATGGGCCACGAGAACTGCTACGCATGAAGTTCGCGACCCATCCAGCGCAGCCTGTATCCCGGCTCCAAGCTCCTTTGGCGCCGTCCGGGCTCACCAGAGACATCGCCACCACTCATGAGGCCCGTGCGATGCGACGACGATAGACTCCCCGATCTATTGCTAGGGCGGCATCAGGTCGCCATGGCGCCTCCTTCGCCACCTTGTCCTCCTGCGACGGATCGCGTCAGCGAGGGAATCTTCCTACCCGACGCGCTCCGCCACCTCCTTCTGCGAGATCGTGCGTCGACCATGGCCTTGGCCACAGCCGGCAAAGAGAGGTCTGCCCCAATTGCTGCTACGAGAGCACGGTGCTGCACCACCCAAGCAGGTCAAAGCTCGAGCATTGCCCTGCTTGGGTGTCCTCACTGCCGCCGCACTGGTGACACAGGGGAGTCGCCTCCCGTCTAGCCACTTTGTGCAGGTATTTGCCAAATCAGCCATGTCCTGACAACACCAGCACTAGACGGAAGGTCAACGTCCCGTGTCGCCTCCGCACCCACTTCTCCAGGATCGGCTGGATAGCCCCCACAAAGGTCATCTGTCCACCTATTGGAAGGCCTTCGAACGTAACGTCTTCTGGTTCGGGGTCGCCACTCCCTAACTTTTCGGCCCCATCGGCCATTTACCGTGGTAGTGGAGTTTCCCCCCGGTGCAGCGCCTCCACGCGCCATTCAGGCAGGCGCGCGAGGACTATCGCCTCCAGATACCATGGCGGCAGTCCTTCAAGGAGGTTCGCCGCCTCGGCGGAGATCGTGCGGTACCCCCGGAACTACTTTACTTAATGATTTTACTATTAACTCGGGCTCACACCAGACCACCAAGCCTTTTTTTTTTTTGACGGGTGGAAAATCATCAAATAACGGCGGCGGGGGGTGGGAGGGGTCCCGCTCTTGGGCAGAGCGAAAGGGAGTGTCAGACTTCTACTGACTAAAAACCACCCATGTTCCTCCTTAGCCCTTCATGTCGAGGCCGCGGTATCTCTTGCGAACAACCCGCAGCCCCAACGGGCGTCGGCCCTTGCGGGCCCCTTCCATGTTGCTGACATATCTTTGAGGCGCGCGTGGAACACGAACGCGCTGTCGACACGGCCTGTCGTCGTCATAAGACGGACGGACAGCGAGCTAGCCCATCACTCACCGTCCACAGGCCCGCGTCTACGGTGGCCGGAAGCCAGCACGTGGCCCCCGACGCCCGGAGCGCCTCCCGCGGCGGCTGTGAAGTTCCCGATCCTCTCACGTTCCACCACCTCCTTAGCCAGCATCACTGCTTCGCAGAAGGAGGCGACGGCGTCCTAGTCCAGAGTCCAGGATCACTTCACTTCCCGCCATCATGTAACTGACAGATGTCATTAGTGACAGCTCACCTGACTACTTGTGGTTGTGAGACAGTGTTTACATATCTATTAAATAGATATACACTACATCCCTTTCTTATTATATTTGTGTTAATCAAAATGCTTTACCCAAATATACACACAATTACATTCAGTAATAAAGCAAATTCAACAACTAAAGAATATAAAATGTTCAACTATACTTACTACCAAAAACATGCGTTTTTGTTATCCGATCTACCTTGTCATCATAGACCAACTGCCACGACTGACCTACCAATTCTAAATGTACAATGTACCTTCTCAGGTTTTACCTAGTTACCCCATTTGAACATCTCCTCCAATAGCCTCCACTAAGTGTGGAGTAGGATTAAAGTTAATAGTTTATTAGACTATTCATATGAACTTCATCGTCTATTCTAAGTATTCTAACCTCTGGGGGTCTGCATGATCTCGTCTTCCTATTTCCATATTCCTTTCCTTTCCATTGTTTTTTTTTTTTACTTTTTTTTTTCTAATGACATCTAAAGAAAAGTTCTAACGGTGCCTGCACCGTAACCGATCATGGGGTTGAATTTAAACACTTTAGGTATTTAGAGAGAACTTTGCCAAAAACTTTGTGTTAAATGTTTTTTTATTTAAGTTTAAATTATCGATGACCCCGAGAAGACCAAGGCTTTTCTCTTTCTATTACTGGTTATACCTTCGCGTTCGTACATAATCTGATGTAGAGAAATATTTTTACATTTTATTTATTCATTATGGTTTTTTTATTATTCTTGAAATGTGTACTTTTTATCTCTATGTATGTTCTACAATAAAATATTTGAATTAAACTCAGTTTGTTGTAATACCCAAACTGGCTTGGCATCAGCGATGACTTGTGTACTGTCTAAAAACTTCTGTATTTACCGGTTAATCGATGAACGGAATTATACCGGTTTTGCGAACATTATTAACCGGTATTTCAAAACCGGTTACGATCCCTGGTACACGTTGCGCCAGTTAAGTACAGTCACGAGCACTAACATGTATTTATACATGTTTATCATACATGTTTACAAAGTGATTATCTCCTAATCTTGTGATTGTAATTTACGAACATAATATTTGAAATTTTTAGAATTGCATGGGTTTCAAAATATTATTTAATAGGTCTTTAATCAAAGTGGTATAAGAAGTCTTTAATCAAAGTGGTATAAGAAGTCTTTAATAAAAGTGGCATAAAGTTTTTCTGCCAGAAAATCACTCAAATCTTTTTAAGTGTTTACATAAATTATTCGTGCTTGTGACTGTACACCTCTCCTTAACAGGCGTGATGTTATGTTTATGGTTGAATTCAAAATGTCATAGCATACCTTTGGGCTAAAGTTTTGTAATCTGGCAGCATTTTATCAGGACGTTTAGTGCCTAGTTTATATGATATTACTGTTGCCAGAGCCAGTGGTCCTGCATCTCCACACAAAAAGCTAATTCTGCCTGTTTTTGGGTTTTCAATATTGATGTATTCTAATGCGGTCTGTAAAAAGTGTAAGAATCAAATTATGTAATTGGTTTGTTATACTCTGGTACCAGTAGGAAAAAACGGAATGCAACAAATTAAGCCAATAAATGTCAGTAGCTATTCAATTTTACTTTTTTACTGAGATAAATCATTTCGAGCCAATTTAAAAATCAATTGGTGTATACGTACAGAAATTTAATTTATTGTAATCTTTGGTAAAGTTTTAGACATTTTAGAACTTAGAATTATTAACAAAATTTTGCTACAGCATCAACGAAGATAATACATTAAATTTCAGTACAGTCATATACATAGCTAGTTGGACTGTTTAAATTCCTGAACACTAACCTTTAGTGTTTCGGGATTGTTATCATTTTTCAGAGCATTCATAAAATAATACAGTGCTAGGCCAGCTGACCCAGTGTATACTGTGCCATCATAGAATATGTCATTTTCCATTTGTGTCTTGAGCATTTTCAATTTTTCATTTTTAAATTTAAGCAATTTCGTTTGAAACCTCTCTGATATCTGTAAAATACAAGCATGAAAATCACATTATTTTTTTTAGACATACAGTTCTAATTGCTGGTAGCTAATAAAGTCCTTAACAGATGGGGTCTTAACCCCAAGATCACACTCTGGCTATACACGTCAGTCATCAGACCTTCTGGTACCTACGGATCAGTTGTATGGTGGCCCAGAACTCAGATGACCACGGTGAAAACTAAACTCCAGAGCCTGCAACGCTTAGCTAGTGTAGCAGCTACTGGATGCATGAGAACAACTCCATCAGCAGCGTTAGGAGTTTCTTTTATAGGGGTTTGAGAAAAGTTGGCGTCGTTTTGAAGTTGCGCGGCCAGTTATGAAACTTGGATATTTTGAAAGAGCAGAATAAAGCGATCTAAAGTTATTATGGAAACATTTCTCTAAATCTAATCAGAACGGAGATATTTTGTTTTGTATTACTCATTAAAATCGAAAAAGTTATATACTCCATAGCATTTTTTTAGGTTCCTGCCGTATTTTTTTTGAGAATTATAATTAAAATAAATTACGTAGATTGCATAGCCCGATGTCTGTTTAATCTAAGGGCCGATGCATTATAACGACTTATTATTTCCTTGGACATTGTGATCGTTTGTGTATTGTGACTGACCCAGCATAGCTCTTTGGACTCTTATAATCTACAATTTGGATGTATAACGCATGGATGTAATTTTTTTTTATTGTCTTGAATCTTGCAATCAGTCCTTCTGAGCTTCAATGAGCAGATGTGTTAAACGGATATCAGACTTGAGGAGATGTACCCCACTAGAAACATCCTCCATATTAATATATTGGCTTAGTCAACGCCCCCGAGATCCAAGGTTCTGCACCGTTTCAGATGATTTAGACAGTCAGGTAATGTGATTTGGACAGCGAGCTGGTTAGGATGGTGGTCCAGTCTTGTTTTGTATTTGCCTGCGAATTTCTTTATCTCATCCTTCACTGTTGACATGTACAGGTATTCGCGTACCTACGTCACTGTTTCTAATGAACCAGGGTTGCTAATTTGCTTGAATGATATTTACCTATATCGAAATCACAGCAGGCTCCCCCATAACTGAATCCCGTAGGTCCAGACTGGTTTTATTAGATATGATTGTAATTAACAGTGCATTTTGTACCTGTTGCTGACGAATTCTAAATCGTGTTGGCGGTATTCGTATTGGACATTCATCTAGACAGACATATTACGTGTACATTCTCGTAGAAAGAGCTGTACTAGGGCTGGATGCGATATTGAGCCACTATTTAATTGCCCATGTATTATTGGGAAACGTACTTTAGGCTGCTGTTTGCATGTAATGTATATTATATGACTCGTTACCCGTGGTCCCACTGGGTCGACCCATTACCGGGTCCATGGGTAATTTGAATTACTCGTGATTCCATGGCATTATGGCTTGATACCGGACTTCTGACATTATCGATAGTAAATGAAAACCATCAGTTACATGCAATATTGTTTACTCATCCATAAGCAATATGGTACATGGGATGGTGTAGATATTAAAGTAATCTGACTCCGCTGGCAGATTTTTTTTTTGATTATTCGACATGACATTGGGAAAGAAATGGACGAAGAGAGTTAAAAGATGTTTTTATTTATCATATTATAATAAAATAGAATAATAATGTGTTAATATTATTTCCCAAGACCTGAAGACCCACAATACTAACGTCACATTGACAGACAGTCGTAAATCAGTAAAGCCAGCTCTAATATCAACCTTCTAAAAACATAACTAAGATTTCTTTACGAAGGACAGTAATTGAAGACGGCATTTTTAAATTTTTCCCATGCAAATATCTCAGCTTCAAAATCACTTAGGACTAAACTAATTAAACATATATCTATACTTAACACAGCACAACAAAGTAACTTGAAAATTATTGGTGGCCGCTCAAAAAAAAACGACGCCACTAGTCCATACAAAGTTACTCAATGCTCTTTAAGACCTCTGGATCTGGTCATAAAAGAGGAAACGCAGGCAACGTCCTTAAGACTAAGATCAAACGGACTATGGAAAGTAAAATACAGAAACAACACACTTGAAAAGTTTTGCAGGGGATTCTGAAGGAAATTCCACTCCTTGAGGCGCCCATGTATAAAACTTCATGTCACCATGTGTTCGATAGTAGTTACGACATCCAGCTCACTGCGGAAGCAGTAGATAGCTCTGGCATCAATGAAGTTAGGATATACATATATATATGGACGGCTCCAAGACCTCATATGGCACAGGAATGATCTCAACATTTCAATATCAAATACCCTAGATAAATTAAACACAATCTTGCAAGCCAAATGTATCGGTATCACCAGAGCGACACAAGCAGTTGCAGCCAGAGACGTCACAGATTTTAAAATAAAGATCATCTCAGAGAGAGTGCATTGGTGCTTCAAGCCCTAAAAAACAACACAATTACCTCTGTCCTAATACTGGAATGCCACAATGCACTCCAATCCATTGCAACCAGGAATAGTGGAACCCTGAAATGAATAAAAGGACAGCAACTGGCTGGGTAACGATGCAGCAGATGAGCTGGCCAAGAGAGGCTCAAGCAATACAGTATTTGGATCGAAACCACTACTCCTCAGGCCCAAATAAAAACATGGCTGCCTTCAAGAACTACAGAAAAACACCTCACCGAATGGAGAAACAGTGAAGGATACAGGCAAACAAAAGATGCAGTTCCGGCGGCATCAATTAAGTTTACTCGCAATCTCATTAAACTTAAAAGGGACAAAATCCGTAAAATCTTAGGAATTTTAACAGGTCACTGTTCCTTAAACAAACATCTACATAACAGACAGCCCACTGTACAGAGGATGCATGGAGGTGGAAGAAACGCCACGGCACATACTCCCAGAGTATAGGAGTGTGGCAGATCACCGGGCACAAACTCTACGATCCCCATTAACTCTCCCACAACCCTGCAGCAGTCTGGGAAGGCTGCTACAATTCTGGGACAACCTATGTTGGTTGGAGTAGGTATTCTCTAAACATCACGCACAATGGCCCAATCAAGAGGCTAAATGCGGATAAAAGCCCAGTTAAACTAAACTTAAACTAAAGTTCATAACAACACTAATGAGAGTTGTTGATACATCAAAATTTATGCTACTAACACTAACTGCGGTACTCAGAGAATGTTAATGCCCAGGGGCCACCCAGAGCCAGGGGAGCCAGTGGTTAACCAAGGCCTGATCGGTCCAAGTGCTTTCGAACTTCAAGCCTGATCACTCCAAATGCTTTCTGACTTCAACGTACCAGTATTATATCGTACTCTGTGCTTCAAAGCTATTTTTCGTCATTTACTAGTTATTGTCTAACCATTGCAAGCATCAAAAACATTATCTTGGTCAGTGGGTCGGCTTAGGAAAGATATCTTTTATTTCCCATATCAGTAGGGTTTCAATCCCAAATCATTATACAAAATGCAATAAAACAAATAATTGTTTGGTCAGTGGGTCGTCTTGGGCGGATTTCATTGTTTTATTGCATTGTGTAAAAAAAACAATGATATGTTGTAACTAGATAGGAAAAAAAAAACGAATATAAAAATAAAGAATATTACAAACAAAGATAGTCGCGAAAAACACAACCCTTTCCTTGCAGTCGGGTAAAAATAAATTGACTACTTAACACACCGCATCTTGAGAATTGTTTAGAATATTGGTAGTGAGGCCGAGCGAATAGTCTTCATATTGATTTTCAAAAGAACCTTTTGGGGCCATTATTTGAATTGGATGGGAATTAAAAATTTGGATTTGATTTTGTTTTCTTTTTTTTAATTTCTTCAAATTCTCACAATTTGACACATATTAACAACGACAAAAGTGACCAGACCACTGACCACACTTGACCACAGAATGACAACATATTTAAGGGGAAAGTGACTGTCAATTTGTGTCAACGATACCATGGGAATAATAGTTACTAAATCACGATTCATGGAACTAATAGTTACTAAATCACGATTCATGGAACTAATAACTAACTGCCATACTCAGAGATATTTAATGATTACTTAAGCCGTCACTCAGTAAAGATTTGACTTACTTTTGTATGACGAAACTGGCAAAACCTTTACTAAGTGATGGCCTAAGTAATCATTAAAGCTCTCTGAGTACGGTTTCTCTTTGTAATGAGTGAATCTGTCTAAAGTCCATTTCACGAAAGAAGTCCCACAGACGCAGCGCTGTATGTCGCGCGACATAATGTTGGTTTGACAAGATAATTTATGTTGCCAGTCTTCAAAATAATACAGAACTGTCAAACTTTGTACATAATATTCTCGAATCTCGATTTCCAAGGTAGGTAACTTACAGAAACAGTACATTTAGCGCATGCGTCTGACAATTTTCGGCCATATTGTTATGACGCATACAAGATCATAGGTCTCCGCCAGTGACGAGTCTTCTCGCAGTTGACGTGGCTACTACGTACCATCCCGTTCGCCCACTCCGGACGCAGCATAGACGGTGACGAGGAATACGTAACTGGTGAGTGCTTGTGAAGACAAACCTTGCGACCTGTCATGGTTACTTATATTTGGATTCGCAAATAATGTTTAAACCTTATGATATTGGGATCCCCAAATGTAGTAAATATCGTTAAAATATGTTGCGTATATATTAGACGCAATAGGAAATTCCGCGTCCCGTCTATGACGCGATGATTCCGTTTTAGGATTACCAAGCCAACAAGAAACTTGTCAGAAAACCAGAGAGTGTTTATATTCAACGAAAGATATTGCCTTGAGCATGTCTGAAGATCAAGGAATGCACAGAAAGTTGACCTTGAATTTTAGGTGACCTTAGTGGGCATGGATGGAATGGTGGAAGAGAATGGCACTTCAAGCGGTGCTGGCTCCTCGGACCCGCTGGGCAGTGCGAGCTCCGCGGCGGGTGCGTCCGCTGCTCACGTAGTAGCCGTCACAAGCATAGTGCAACTCACTTTACCAGCACAAGCTCCATCTGCACAGGTGTTTATTTTGATCTTTATTTATTTTTATTGGTACTCTCTACCATTGACAACAAGTTATGATTATAGTAACTCCTACCATCCATCAAGATCCAAGTGAAATAATCTAACATTTGAGTGATTGCTGTTTGCATGTTTATATTTTATGCAATCCTATCAGTAGGTAACAATCAGTGTGGATTAAATCTATATTAGATTCTGTTTATTATTATCAATACTAAAGTATTCTTGTGATGAATTTGATTTGTTTATATCTTTAGCTTAGCTTACAGATCGTTTGACTGAAATATCGAAACTTAAAGATGTTTATATTTTCAGGTTCAATCAGTAATACAACCAAACCAACAATCTGTTATTCAGACGGCATCCAATATACAGTCTGTGCAGTTACCAAAAGGGAATTTGATTCTTGTCAGCAAACCAAGTTCTGTAATACACACAACCCAAGGGACATTGCAAACATTACAGGTAAAATTAATATGTAATGCTTACTGTAATGCTTATTATGCCTTAGAAAAATGTTCTTATCTGCTAATGCAGAACACTATCAATAGAACCTGAAGGTCCTCATTATAAGTTGACTGTTTAAGTTTAGCTTTAAGTAAATGAAGTTGTTGTTGCTCAGTTTAAATGAAGTAGCTCCCTGGCACACCCATTTCTGTACTACATTCTGGTACACAATGAGTGACCTAGAATGGCAGTATTTGAGTTCTATGTAAGTATACAAGTTGCTATTAAATACCTAGGTTTAACTCTTATTAATACTTCAATTACAACTTTGATTAAGTTTTTTACACAACTCTTCAAAAATGGGTATGTTATTTTAATATTCTTAGGCTGAGAGAGCCAACTGGTTATAGAGGTAACTGAAAAATGATAAGGAAATTGTGTACAATCAAGTATGTGCAATTACTGCATGTTTAAAATATTAAAAAAAAAAACTACCATTGTATTCCTAAAATAATGTTTCTCTGAAGTTGAAGAGTATAAGAAGTATTTGATTCATGACTGTTCTTCTTAGAACACAAAATTTCAGGTAAAAATTATTTAATTATGCACTTTTGAATTTATAGATTAAACCTGAACCAACATTAATCAGCACTCAAGGCCAATCATGCAGCGATGACAGTTGTAGTGGTGATGAGAGTCCAAAGCGGAAGTACAGGGAAATGCTGACCAGGCGTCCTTCATACCGCAAAATCTTAAATGATCTTGGAGGTGCTGAAATTGCTGGTGAGTCTGTAACATAGCTTATTAATACTTACTAAAAAATTGTTGTGTCATAGATTAAATGAATCAGCAATTATACAATTAATCTTGATATAAAGATTGTGCTGTGATAAAGATGTATTACATTACTTTAATCTTCAGGAGCACACTTTTATTCAACAATAGCAAACTTACATTGGAGATTGTGAACTTTGTTCTCTGTGAAAGCAATAAAACAAACAATATTATCATGAGCATAGTACATCCTGAAGACTATAAAATATTAGAGGGTTTTATAAATGCAAAATTACCACCTAAAACCTTTTACTCCTAAACCTTATTATTATGAAACTTGATAGGTAGGTAGCCTGAAATGGTGAAGGATGTTGACTATGTTTCATGTTGGATGTATTAACAAAAAATATAAAATACAAATTACAGACATAATAATCATAGACAACATCTAGTATAAAAATAATGTTGACCAGTATCTTGACTTAAGACGCTGACAGGACCGAAACTAGCGCCACCCACATGTTATTTCTTTTACTCTAAAATAACATCAAATATGAAAAATCCAAAACACTATCTTGCTAGTATGTATGCTGTGGTATTTTTAAAATCACTTTTCATGATTCTAGACTTGATAAATTAAGAGAATTACTTATTACCGCCAACAGTGGCCACTTATCTTTAATCAGTAATTCTCTTAATTTATCAATTGGCCTACGGCCCGGTGCCCATGCCGCCCCTAAAAATTGGTAGTAATATTAATCTTTGAGTTGGATAGAATTTGGTGACCGTTGATCCATTTTAGGAACCAAAAATTTTATTTGGTGCCTAGGCTTAGAGTCTTAAAAATATTTTTGGTGGCCGTCTAAATTATACCCTAAAAGAAATAAGATGTGGGTGGCGCTAGTTTCGGTCCTGTCAGCGTCTTGAATAACTCATCATAATCATGAAAATTGTGTACATTTTTTTTTTTCAAATGCTGATTACAAATAATAATTAACTCCATAACATGTAAATCCCTTTTTTTTTTGTTTACTACATGCTTTGTACAACTGCCCTTAGTGCGAAGACATCAAGGCCCTGCCACTGTAAAATTGTGATCATGCGTATGACTTATGACCCACAGCGACATATCAATCCGTACATTTCCAATGTGAACTGGCCTTACGTTATATAAGCTTTCTGTAAAATACCAGATCATCTTACACTGGAAATTTAATGTGATATGGCATTGTGTTGTACCTAAAATCATAGCAATAAATAATAGAATTTAATAAAGTGTTAACACACAATAAGCAAATCATACAATAACAAGTAATTTTCCTCATAAATTGCTTAGGTCATGTAGGTTTAGAAGCATAATAATATTCAAATAGCAGGTCTAGCACATCATAAAAAGGTTGAACAGATTTAACCAAAACACTCATAAGTATAAGAACCTGATGATATTACAGAAAATCGCATGGGATGTAAACCAGGAAGCGAGAACGAAGTGTCGCTGTCATCTTCTTTATCATTTGCGCCAGGTCAGTTATATGTGCTGCCGTTGACACTCTTTGTTTCTGTGTGCAACATGTGTCACTAACCTGTTACAACGCATCATACATAACTTTAAGTACATTGTGTTGGTACACAGCTCATAACCACTAGCTTCAGGAGTCTACCATTGTCATGTTTTACATCCCATCAAAATTGTAATTCCTACATTCACTTTTGAATAAGAAACTAAATCTCGCTATAGTAATTATATCCCTAGAGTAGATTAGTTTTATGGGCTTCACTCAAAATATTATGACACTATTCAATAGATTGAACATTTTAGAAAAACTCTTAATGTTCATTTTATTACTAAATAGCTTGAATCTATTTTACTTAGGAATTTTAATTGTAGTAAAAGCAGTAAGTCAGTGTTGTCATAGATATACCACCTAAATAGGGTAGTTAACAAATAAAAATTAAGTAATTAGTCCGTCAGATAGATTTCCAAAAAATATTGGACACAATTTTTTTCTTTTTTCAAGTAAACAAACAATGAAGACGATATAGTGCTTTGAAAACTCGTGTGACGTCATATTCTAAGACATTACACACAACCCCCACTCAAATCTTTGATGCATTTTATCTTCGTGAATTTTTATTGATTTGATAAAACAAAAAATACGTATTTATCGAATATTTTTCGATAATCTAACAGACGGGCTAATTGGAATCATATTTTTTTAGTCAGGAAACATCCTGATTATATAAAGACAAAAATGATTATTAAAATGATAAAATGGTACTTATTATTTTTTCTTCTGTGATTTTTTGTACCTGAAATTGCTAATTTTATGTTCTTTATATTAAAGCCGTAAAAAGAAGGAAACGGTTTAACCTCACTACCTACTATTTGTTATTTTTTTATTAGAACTCGAGTTTTAGATCAATTGATTAATCCTTGGATCTCTCCTTTTTAACCGACTTCCAAAAAAGAGGTTCTCTATTCGTGTGTATCTATATTTTTTTTGTTTGTCCGCGCTTATGTCTCCGTCAATTGTGAATCGATTTTCAAAATTCTTTTTGTGTTTGAAAGGGTATACTCCCGAGGTGGTCCCATTGCCACCAAGTCGGAGGTCAAATTTTATAGGCACACATAACGTTTTCCATATATTTTCTGAAGCTGTTCAAGTATGTGCGTCTGATAATTATAATTTCATCTGGCTGCGCTGATGATGAAAGGTACAACTCATCAACGGTTAGGAGTTGAATGAAAATTTGTTCGAAATTATACGTCCTCATGGACCGATAGTTGTATTCTTTAAGGCTTTTAGATTGACCTGGTGATAGAAGGTAAATCTCATTAATCGACTTTTAAAACAAGAGCGTGTCGGGCCACGCTCAGTGTAGGGTTCCGTAGATAATAAAATATTATGTAAACGAAGTTAAAAAAAAAATACGGGCAAATGAAACTTGACCTCTGGATTGTATAGGCGCTCATACGATTTAGGGACCAAATTATATTGGTTAACTGCAGTTTCCATTTGTTGTTTCCATCCAAGTTCAAAATAATTTTCCTAGAAAGTCCTTATAAAGTTCTACTTTTCAGATTTTTTTCGTATTTTCTAAACTTATGGTTCAAAAGTTAGAGGGGGGGGGACGCTTTGTTTTTTACTTTTGGAGCGATTATTTCCGAAATTATTGACATTATCAAAAAATGATTTTAGTAAACCCCTATTCATTTTTAAATACCTTTCCAACAATATATCACACATTAGGGTTAAAATTAAAAAAAAAAACACTTCCCACTTTACATATAGGGGGGCTACCCTAATAAAACATTTTTTTCCAATTTTTATTTTAGCACTTTGTCGGCGTGATTGATACACATATTGGTCCCAAATTTCAGCTTTCTAGTGCTAACGGTCACAGAGATTAAGCGAGGACGGACAGACAGACAGACAGACAGACAGACATGGCGAAACTATAAGGGTTCCTAGTTGACTACGGAACCCTAAAAAAGAGGTTCTCAATTCGTCGGAATCTTTTTTTATGTATGTATGAGCTGATGATGGAAGGTATAACTCCTCAACGGTTAAGAGTTGAAAGCAATAATAAGGGAATCATGAAGGTTAAGCGTTACGTTTCTTGGTTGAATGTTAAATGCATACTAAATATTTGTATAGGATATTACAACTAAAATGAAAAACAAACATACCAGTCGAATTGAGAATGACTTAAAATGTGTTACTGGAATATTTTAATTAATAATACACTCACAATAACTACCGTAATTTCCTTCATTGTTGACAAAAATCGACCAAATGCATGTCAGACCACGTACAGCGAAGGGTCAGTCGAGATGAATTTACATGTACAATATTGATTTGAAAGATTTTTTTTATAATTACAATATTCGATTTCGTGAACAATTCTTGGTTTTATTATACTATGGAATACTGGTGCTTTCTAAGTAGAAGAAAGGCCGGTATTTCAGAACAATTGGAGAGGACAACTAGTCGGAAATAAAATAAATTATTTTTATAAGTTAGTTTTATCAATATTTCGTTCAAACGATCTAAACATTTGCATAGGGCCTACAAAAATAAATTTACCAGATATATTAATGTGAACGAGGCAAAAGGAGTATGTAAGGATCGTAGCAGGTGGCGATATGTGGTTTCTGCCAACCCCCAGGGTAAAAAGGCGTGAGTTAATGTATAAATTGACATATTTACGTATGTATACTGACTGGCCACAGATTACCGGGTCCATTAACGTGTTTATTCACGTATACACGTTCCTTTATATATAACAATTTTGTAACTTTGCGTTAGTACTTTTTTACTAGATTTTTCTACTTTACCTTGCTGATAACATCTCGGTTACATTTGTATAAAATTACAAATTAAAGTAAATTGCCTCCCTGATGAGGTAAACTTGGCTGGTTTAACATTAGGAGAAAAGTAATTAAATTGCAAAGAATAATGTTTTCAAGTAGGTAAGGTTGATGTTTTCAAGTAGGTAAGGTTGCATAAAGTTTCCTTCAAGATCTCTTAAAATGTTTATATCGACTTACTTAAAAATGTTTGTGGCTATAAACTCAGTAGTTATAGGTACAAATTCCAACAATAATGACGTCATCACTGGTGAGACCTGATTAATATTCTGCCCGGTGACGTAACCCGCGGTGAGAAGGCATGATGACGGCATACCTACTACACCAACCTACTTTGCTTATTCATATTTATTTTAGATTCACGATAAAATATTATGGTATTTTGATTTGTGTACTAAGTAGATAATAAACAAGTCCTGTTTATTATTCATGGATAAGCTAGCGTCGCTACTGGCCTGACTGACTGTATCTTTGCATAATTTTACAAAGATTTTCGACAAAATTCAGTACAAACTTACACGGTCATAATTAAACCATTATTTTGTTTTGGAACAAAAGGACGTTTGCTAAAATAATTTCTCTAGTTCTAAATAGCTAGAAAAATAGCAAGATTTGAATACCTACATATTCGCGCTCATATTATTATTAATCGATTTCAAGTACTATCGAGTAAACTTTTTCGATCAAGGGTTATTTACTAGATATAAAAGTAGCTTGGCATGGTGTTTGTAGTCAGTTTATTACTTTCAATAAAAAAAAAACACTACAAAACCCTGCTTTCCCCCGAGGCTTAGGCAGAGGCGTACCCATAGTACATGCACATTTGGTATGTATATTTATTATCAACGGAGCATATATCCTGACTCCAGGCTGCTAATGGGATCTGGAGGCAATTGTCCTCGCGCGCCTGCATGAATGGCGCGTGGAGGTGCTACACCGGGGGGTCACTCCGTTGCCGCGGCATATTGCCGCTCAGCGGACTGACCTCCGGTGCGATCTCATGGCGGCATGGAGAGAGCGACAATCGAAACCCCAGCGCACGCCACGACAGTGGTCCCCTCTTTGAGGAGTGGCTGGAGAGGCGCCACGGTGCCCTCACCTTCCGTCTGACGCAGGTCCTCACCGGACACGGTTGTTTTGAGAAGTACCTGCACCGAACCAGGCGGGAGGAAACGCCCGAATGTCACCATTGTGAAGATCGGCCGGAGGACACGGTGGAGCACACCGTGGAGGTCTGCCCCGCTTGGGCGGAGCCCCGCCGTGTATTCGTAGCGGCGATCGGCGGCGGCGACCTCTCGCGTCCGGCCCTGGTGCAAGCCATGGTCCGGGGCGAGATGGAATGGGACGCCATCGCCTCCTTCTGCGAAGCAGTGATGCTAGCGAAGGAGGTTGCGGAACGTGAGAGTGAGAGAAGCTCTCGTCCCAGCCGCCGCGGGAGACGCTCCGGGCGTCGGGGGCCACGTGATGGCTTCCGGCCACCGTAGACGCGGGCCTGTGGACGGTGAGTAATGGGCTGGCTCGCCGTCCGTCCGTCTTATAACGACGACAGGCTGTGTGCTCAAGAGATGTCATGCGGGTTGTTCGAAAGAGATACCGCGGACTCGGCGCAAGGGCTAAGGAACATGGGTGGTTTTTATTCAGTAGAAGTCTGACACTCCCTTTCGCACTGCCCAGAGCGGGAGGGGTTATTTGATGATTTCCCACACCTCCCAAAAAAAAAAAGCGCACTCTTTCTCCCCACCACTGCGATCATTTTTTCTTCTAGACCATACCTGGGCACTCCTAGTTACGGAGATATTGGGGTCAAAGTTGCAAATTTTTCACAGCTGTTTTTGTAAATACTAGTTTTTCAGGTTATAACTTTACTTAAAGGGGTTTAAACTTTTTTGTATGGAAGCTGGCACCGCCATTTTGTTTTATTTTTTTTTAGAAATCACGGCCCACGATGAAATTGGTATGTATGGACAGATGTCACCTCGACGAACAAAAAATGTCATGTAACATGGTACCCCAAAGCACAGTATAAATATGGACAGTAGCGAAACTAAGCCTAGTTGATGCGATAACTACCTACGCTCCATTGAAGCCATAGGGTTGTCCCTTTTATGCACGGTTGCTGAAGTCCCTAGATAACTTCTCAACATAACATTTTTATTCTGTTGTGATCAATCAATCGAATTAAAAAAAGCTAGCTTACAAATACAATCTAAATAGAATACTTAAATAGCATTAGAAAAAATACGAAACACGTAATACGTGCCTATAAAATTTGAGGGTTGCCCTCGATTTTGTTAAGATTCCATCATCAGATCCAGACATGGTAACAGTGGGACCATCTCGGGAGTATACTTTTTCGATTAAAAATGTTTTTTTTCAATTCGGTTCATAAATGAGGGAGTTATGCGGAAACAAATATGATACAAAAACAAAACCAAACCGACGAATTCAGAACCTCCCTCTTTTTGGAAGTCGATTAAAAATACTTTCTTCTGCTGATGAAGCCGAGTTGACACAGCCGTATACCGCGCAATACGTTCGTTGCATTTAAAAAAATATCGGGAGATATGAACTTATACGTGACCAACTGACCACTCGTCTCGGCGCGGCACGCACAACTGAGCGCACTGCGAAGACTTGCCAAGTGCCCCGTCGATGCGCATGTTTGTGTGAGTGTGCGGTTTCGAGCGTTTGTAGGTAGTTTCCGTACTGTCCATATTTATATTGTGCCCAAAGTGTCACGTTATCGAGATATTTCAAGGTAAAGATCGACGTATGAGTACAATAACCACATAAAAATAGCCCTTTTACGTGTCTCTAAGCGTTGATTATTTTAATTACTGTTTATTGAAAGAGAGAAGGTAACCTAGGAACACGAGAAAACTATTCTTTGACATAAAATAGCGTTTCATTGCGATGCGAAGCGATTTTCTCGTGCGCATAATAATAATCAACCTGGGAACGATTATTACAAAGTAGCGGCTATACACGTTATAAGTCTAGTTTTAATGTTTATCGTTGTACTCATTTGTCGATCTTTACCTTCAAATATCTCGGTAACGTGACGGGGTATCGTGTTACTGGACATTTTTTGTTCGTCTACATACCACTTTCAACGTGGGCCGCGATTTCGAAAAAAAATCATAATGGCGGGCAGGTTGATATGCCACATCGGTTCTATCCCCTTACCTCCGTGACCCGTTTACTATTCAAAGCATCCACTAGCACAATCTTTTAACATTGCTACGTTGAGTTTACCGTAAAATGTGATTTTTGACACAAAAAAAACTCGTTTCCCAGCAAAATTTTTTGCGTAGGGTTACTTAGTTTGATGTACAGAATGTTTGGTTGGCCACAGGGTGTAAATTTTACACCCTGTATACAGGGTGTAAACGAACCCTTCACGCATCCGACAACCAAGCATGCTGTAGATCAAACTAAGTACCCCTACGCAAAAATTTTTGCTGGGAAATGACTTTTTTTTTGGGGGTCAAAAATCACATTTTACGGTAAAACTCAAAGTAGCACTCTTAAAACATTGTGCTAGTGGATGCTTTGAATAGTAAACGGGTCATGGAGATAATTTAAGTAAAGTTAAAACCTGAAATACTAGTATTTACAAAAACAGCTGTGAAAAATTTGGAACTTTGACCCCCAATATCTCCGCAACTAGGAGGTTCCAAGGTATGGTCTAGAACAAAAAAATGATCGCAGTGATGGGGAGAACAAGTGCCCTTAGTTTGCGTTAAGGGTACTTTTACACCCTATACATAAAGGGTGTAAAAGAAATTGAAAGCATCCAATATACAATGTTTTAAGAGTGCTACATTGAGTTTTACCGTAAAATGTGATATTTGACCCCAAAAAAAAAATTCGTTTCCCAGCAAAAAAAATTGCGTAGGGGTACTTAGTTTGATGTACAGAATGCTTGGTTAACGGCTGTGTGATGGGTTGATTTACACCCTGTATATGTTTTTTTTTTTTTCTTTATAAAACAGAGCACAATCTTTATACACAATTTTATCATTCAAATTCTATGCATAATTTTTAAAAAGAAATTTCCCTCTGATTCTTATAAATAATTTACTGATATGATAATGGTTCAAATACACCGCCGCTGAGTGAATTAAGCCCAGCATGGAGCTGATGGAGCTTGTCACGACTTCTCACTTAAAATACTCTTTGGTTTATATAGCAATCACTTTTTTCATGCATCATATTATTGTGTGGCATCTAAAATTTCTCTGATTTTATTTTAAATGGACTTACTATTTTAACATTTGTTACTTTATTTTTAGTAATTCCTGCTGGAGCTATCCAGACAGACAGTGGTTTACATACGCTGGCTGTATCAGGAGGAGGGGCAGGTGGTGCCATTGTGCAGTATGCGACAAATCAAGATGAACATTTTTATGTCCCTGGTTGGTATTGAAAATCACCTTTCTGTATTATCACGATCAAATAAATCGATGAAACAGTAACTTTTACAATAATTGCAGGACCAATGCTGGAAGATCAAACGCGCAAACGTGAACTACGGCTATTGAAAAATCGTGAAGCAGCAAGAGAATGTCGTCGTAAGAAAAAAGAATACATTAAGTGTCTAGAGAATAGAGTTGCAGTGCTTGAAAACCAAAACAAAGCACTTATAGAAGAATTAAAGTCCCTGAAAGAATTATATTGTCAGCAAAAGACAGAATGAGGTCCAGCTGGCTAACGGGTGTGCCGCTGCCTGCCAGAGAGCCTAAAGGCACACATTGTTACTGTACTGTCTGTGCTAAAGTGTTACATTCAGATTGCTTTATTTGGCTTCAACTTCAAATGGATTACAATCTTGTAATTCTGGTTTACCAGTTGATAAGCCAAGTCAAATTGGTCATGCATTGATTGATCAATCCATATTTTCTTAAAGTATTGTTAGATTTGATGTATTGACTTGTTAATGTGTTTTGTAATTTTCTATTGTTGTTTTAATATCATTTGTTTGATTTTTATGCAGTATAATATTAATAACAGACTCGATACCAATATTAGTAGCTGTTTATGTCACTGATTTTTGGCATATTAAACTGTTAAAAAAGTACTGTAAGCTTATGAGTTGAATAGCATGAAAGCTTCAGTCATAGCTTTACATACCATTCCATAATGTTTTTATAGCATACATTTCAAACAATTTCGATTTGGTGCCATGGTTGGAGTCGAAATGTTATAATGATTATGTCATTGTTGAAATTATGTTTCTGAGTTTAGTGCTGTAACTTATTGATGCCAAGATATTTTTTTTTTCTTTTAATTGTTTTGTGGGTCTATAAATGAATGATCTTACAAATTATTGACGAAGTGTTTGAACAAGGTGATTATGAATTATAGTATTGTTTTTTTATATATAAAATGCCTGCTGCATATTTTGTTGTTATATCGCAATAATACTGTAAATGCACCTTACGATGGTCTTTCAAATAGTAGCACTACAGCTATGCTGAACCATAATAGTATGGGAGGTGCTGCTACATTCGAAAATATCATTTTATACCGGCTGATATTACCAACCCTCTTTATTTATCTTATTCATTTTCATTCAAAGATACCAATATCTTTTAATTGTTTTCTTAAAAATAAGTAATTCTTACTTTATTTAATTTCAATTTTTTTTGCGGGTTTTAGAATGATTCTGGTGTACCGATTTCGATAGTGTGATGTCATTCTTCGAGTTTACGACGGGCACGGCGACTGACTGACCATTGACCAACCCATCTGGTTGAATAAACAGTAAACGGCTTTTAAATTCAAGCAGTACCTCTCACCAACCACCCGCTATTACAGATAGGAAGATTTGATGTTAGAAATCCATTGTAAGTTTTTTTTTATATTGGAAGGAAAATATATTAATTTTTCTTCTTGAACATAACAACAAACTTAGTTTATGACATTGTGTCCATACAACAAATTACTCGAAGAAAAATCCATTTTTTTTATTAAAAACAGCATGTGCAAAAAAAATTAATCTCTGGCCTCTTCAAGGCATTTTGTAGCTGTCTAGGGCTGCAGCGCATAGCATTCCAATACAAAAAAGGCTAGCTCTGCGACTCGCTGTTCTGCCTTATTCTTCGTAAAAAATGATCGTTATTATCGTGATTCAGGAGGATATAAGCAATGCGATATGTCTCAGTCGTTACATATTTCAAATAACTCACGAAAATTAAAAAAAAAATCTAACATCGTGATCAAAGATCTTTTATAAATAGAATTTCTGTCTACAGCCATTATCTGTCCAATATGAATTATAAATGAATATGAACATTTCTTTTACATAAACCTTTTTTATCAAAACAGGTTATCTATTATTCGATTTAAGGTACTTTATAATCCAGTACGGGTCCCGCTGCCGATGCTAACCGAGCTGTTATTAGCTAGGAACAAGTTGGTCAGCAAAGGGGGTCCTGAGAGATATTTTTCTTTCATAACTCTTAACACACATATCGTGAACAGTCAGCGATCAACTATTTTGATTACCTTATGTCTGTATATATTTCTGTCAAATCAAACGACAAACTTAGCGATTTCTTGTAAGGACAAAATGATGCTTGCCAGTCGTTGTTGTCGGCGGCGGGACGAGTGCGTTAGTCGGTCATTGATAGGATTGTGCCTTTCCAGAATTGGTCTTTTATTTGTATAATTCTCCTTATGTAGAATCCGATATTCTTTGTGTAAACCTAACAAACAGGATGATGCTGCAAGTTGTCATATTTGTGTCTGTGATTGAAGATACTGAGAAGTGATAGATACATTACACTGTGTAAGCTGATTATTACCTTTTACTTTTGACACCACACAGGGTGTTTATAATGGATAAGCCAAAGTTAATATTTTTAGTTGTTTTGTGCAATATCCATATTGCAATGTACAGTTATCTATTTTTCTTAAACTAATAAATGATACATACCTTTAATAAATGAGAATAAGAATTTTGTACATTGTGTATAGATGAAAGATATGTAAAAATAATGTATAAAAAATCTTTGTATATATTATAATAGTGTACTAATGTGGATGAAAAAGAGAATTAAGTTTTAATCAATTTCTATCAGTTTTATGTGTCACCCATTAACTAAACGAAAACCATTTGGGATAAACATAATATGTTATTATTTAAACAACTAGTAACAAGTTCTGTCATCCACATCATTTATACACATTCTATTTTGTTTTTGTGAATGGGTAATTTTAGCTGACTACCAGAGTTAAAGTAAGATTTTATATATTTCATTTGCCATGATTGATACATAGACCTCTTTATGTTAATTGTATAGTTTTGTAACAATGAAATTGTTCATGAATGTAGTCAACACTTACATGTTAAACAGGGTGCAAAGTCGAAGCAAGGTATATCTTAAGTATTAATGTTACTAATATTCAGGAAAGAAGCGAATATTTTATTTAAGAGGATCAATAATAATATATATGGAGGCATCAATATTTAACGTAATTCCTCTCTTGGGCCCGTTTCAACTTTCCATCCTGTATACAGGTGTTACACCTTGTATGTGTAAAGATCACGATATTTTAATATTACTTGTTGTTTTTAAGAGACCATGTTTTTAAGACATATTGATCATGGCAAATGATTTATCATTAATGATAGACATTGTGGAAAGTGCCTTTACTTAGAATGAATAAAATTTATACCAACATAGCTCTTTATGTTAACTTACCTAATGCTATTTATAAAATTAATAATATTAACTGTTTGATGTATTATTGTGGTCTTATTATTTCATGATACATATCCTCTGATTTCAAATCAAATTATTTATTAATGTGATTTGATTTTTAGGGTTCCGTAGCCGAATGGCAAAAAACGGAACCCATAAAGATTCGTCATGTCTGTCTGTCTGTCCGTCCGTCCGTCCGTCCGTCCGTATGTCACAGCCACTTTATTCGGAAACTGTCAAGACTAGACAGTTGAAACTGGGTAAGTAGATGTATTCTGTGAACCGCTTTACGATTTTATACAATATAATAAAAGATTAAGGGGGGGTCTCCTTGACTCTGGCAGGGTCACCATCAGGGATTTTGATTTTAATAACACAAAAAATTTGTCCCCAAATATCAGAATTTGTCGCTCACTGGTTCAAAAGATATAAGGGTTTATATCTCAAAATCTAGGGCACCTAGCGAAGATCTGTTTTCTCCTATATTTTGTCGCCAATTTTTCCAAATTTGACACCAAACCAAATATCAGAATTTGTCGGTCACTGGTTCAAAAGATATAAGGGTTTATAGGTGGCCCTGCTGGACAGTCTCCCCAGCAGGGCCAGATTTATATCTCAAGAACTAGGGCACCTAGCGAAGATGTGTTTTCTCCCATATTTAGTCGCCAATAAGACGCAATTTGTCGCCAAGTTACAGATTCAGTCAGTGTGTAATTAAAAATATTATTATATAAATTTCCCTATACAGTGGTACAAGCAAGTACAAAATACTTTAAATGCAGCTTCTAGACAGTATCTATGACGTCTTGTGGAGGAATGTTTGTTTCGAATTAAATAAATATAAACTTATTCTATAATTTCAACCTACCACAGGAAAGCTGTACCTATTCATTGCCTATAAAAAAATTACAACAAAAATATGTAATTACTTATCTAACACAATGCTCCGTTTCATTTACGGTAACAAAGAAAGGGATTGAGTAAGGAAAAACACTACTTTTATGTGTCTATGGTACAGACGAGCTACGTTGCCCGTCACATGTTATAGTCAGCCAGTTTAATTAAAGTGGAACTTATTATTAATAGTTACGAACTCTGGTGTTGTTATCTCTAGGTATTCTGCAAATACAAAAAAACGAGGAAAAGGGCGAGATAGAACGAGGGTGACACCTGCTGTAACTCACCGGCGCGTCGGCTTTCGCGCCACTCGAGTAGGTACTTTAAAAAAAATAAGTAAATAAACAAGCTTACTAGGGATTTTTTCTTTAGTCGTCCACCGTGCGTAAGTACAGCGAGAACGTTTATTTATGTAAAAAATTAAAAGAACAATTAACTAGAACAACTGCTGCAAGCTGACCCGCGCAACTTCGTCTGCATCACACTCACAGAGATATTTTTCATTGAGGCTCCGCTCCTATTGGTCATAATGTGATGTTATTAAATAGCCTACATCACTCAGGGATATATACCTTTCTAACAGTGAAACAATTTTCAAAATCGGATCAGTAGCACCGGAGCAAAGACTACCCTTTTTTTTGGCAAAAGGGAGTGTCAGACTTCTACTGGCTAAAAACCACCCATGTTCTATCTTAGCTCTTTAGGTCGAGGCCGCGGTATCTCTTGCGAACAACCCGCAGCCACGACGGGCGTCGGCCCTTGTGGGCCCTTTCCATGTTGAGGACATCTCTTTAAGGCGCGCGTGGAACACGAACGCGCCGTCGACACGGCCTGTCATCGTCATAAGACGGACGGACGGCGAGCTTGCCCATCACTCACCGTCCCGCTTCTACGGTGGCCGGAAGCCATCACGTGGCCCCCGGACGCCCTTCGCTAGCTTCGCAGAAGGAGGCGACGTCCGTCGTCCCATTCCTCCTCGCCCCGGACCATGGCTTGCAGCAGGGCCGGACGCGAGAGGTCGCCGCCGCTACGAGAACCGGAGATTACCCTTAACATTCAAACTCACAAACTGTATCTCTTCATAATATTGATTATGTAGCTTATTTGTAACATTTTCGGTCAGTAGGTACAATAATTTTAAGGTCAAGGGCGGATCCAGGGGGGGTGGCACGGGGGCACGTGCCCCCCCCCCCCTCCGATGGTTATAGAGTTTCCATCACAGTAGGTACAGTCGAAAGCTTTTCCGCCTGCCCAGTTAAAAATTTTTTCGCATAAATCATGCGTAGGCGCCAAACCCCGCCCCCTCAAAGTTTAGGCCTATTAGAGAAGCGTCAACGTAATTAGTTGCAATCTGCACTGCGCAGCTTAGTGACGTATCCTCTCTACACCTTTTGCGAATTTTACGGACGAACTTTGGCGCGCTTCCCGGACCTTTTGAACATTGACCATTGCTCTGCTTACCTGACCTTTGATTGACTAAACGTTAACCTGTGCAATAATATTGGACTCCTGAGAACCTGTGCTAGAACATTTTGTGCATAATGTCTTCCAGAAATCTCATACAAGAAGAACGAAATGAAATTATAATTTTGCATGGACAAGGATTTAACATCAGTCAAATCGCTGAGCTGAGTCCCAAAATAAAAAAAAAAACAATATGAATCACATTAAAATGTTTAAATTCTTAAAATGGACTTTATTTTCATAAACATAAAGTCCATTTTAAGAATTTTAAATTTTGAATGTCATTCATATTATGTTCTGCAAAAGCGGCCATTTTAGGCCCGCTGGCTAGATCAACGTTTCACCGCCCTAAAGCCCCATTATTTCAAATTTTATCGAAATCGTTAAAGCCGATTTAGAGAACACGCTTACAATTGCCTGTTAAATAGCATGGGATTTTATAAGATTCTTATAATAAATTTAAAATTACTCACAGAAATCATTGAGTTTTTAATTTACAATTACCAAACCAACACACACGCACCATTAGTAACGAAAGTCAAATTCAGTTAAAGTTTTTTTTTCTAATAATGGCAGTTTAAAACAATAACTCTCGTTCGGCGTGCGTCGGTCTCGTCAGTGCGGTGGAATGGTATTGTATTTCATTCATTATTTCTATACAAAGGCGGGGCGGAGCTAGAGAGCGCTTCATGTTGTAAGTGCAAGCAAATATGAGCTTAGTGGTGGTCAGGCGGGAGTGCCCGCGATAGTACATACTTATAGGCAAATCAAATAATCAGAGTTGTTAAAATAATTATGAATCTATACTAATATTATAAAGCTGAAGAGTTTGTTTGTTTGTTTGAACGGGGTAAACTCTGGAACTACACACATCAAAAGTGTCTAGGGATCAACATATATTTTTGCAATAACTTTTCTCCTGATTGATATTAATTAAAATTTTCTTTAAGGATTCATCAAATAAAGTGTTTTCGTTTGTCACAGTAACGATAAACCAAGTCACCTTTGCATTAATAAAGAAATTTGCCATTTTCCTAATAAAGGGATTTTTGACATTTGAACCACTAACATTAAAGTTCGAAAAAAAGACTGAAATAACAGTTTTCTTTAAAATTTTATTGGGTAACTTAAACAATTAATAATCCGTGTTTCTACCGCGAACACTAACAACACAAGAACATCGGTTTGGCATACTCAAAATGAGTTCATCCAAATCACGCTGTGGAATGGCCGCCCATGTTCGTTGCAACAACAAAAAAAGGTCTTCTTGCGACTGGATACCCTCCATATTCGGCAGAGCTCTTCTCTGTAGCATATCCCATGCATGCTCAATCGGGTTCAAGTCTGGCGACTGAGCAGGCCAGGGCAGGACTCAAATCTTAACTCGAAGAGCTCCAACAATAACCGCCATGATGTTAGCCGTGAGGCTTCATCACTCTTCAGGGAACTTAATTAGCGACCAAACAGTCAGAAACCGCTTGCATGAAGTGAACCTTCATTCCCGAAGACCGCTACGGGTACCACCTATAGCAATGCACAATCGTAGGATTCGATATCAATGGGCTCTTGAACACAGAAATTGGGCAGAAGAACAATGGCGTTTCGTGTGCTTTTCTGATGAGTCTCGTTTTGGTATGAGACCGGATACAAGACGTATACGACACTGGAGAACCCCTGGACGCCAACAGCGATTAAAATCCTGCCAGGAAGTCCATCCTTATAGTGGTGGAACCATCATGGTATGGGCGGGTATTTGGATCGGCGGAAGAACTGAGTTGATTTGGATCAGAGGCAACCTCAACGCTCAAATTTATGCTGAGACGATTGTATCAGACGTCATCGTTCCTCTACAAGTGCAAATCGGTCCCTTATTTCAGTTAATGCATGATAATGCACGACCGCACACCGCAAGAGTTGTAAGACAGACTCTCGCCGCAGCTAACATCAATGTCCTGCCCTGGCCTGCTCAGTCGCCAGACTTGAACCCGATTGAGCATGCATGGGATATGCTACAGAGAAGAGCTCTGCCGAATATGGAGGGTATCCAGTCGCAAGAAGACCTTTTTTTGTTGTTGCAACGAACATGGGCGGCCATTCCACAGCGTGATTTGGATGAACTCATTTTGAGTATGCCAAACCGATGTTCTTGTGTTGTTAGTGTTCGCGGTAGAAACACGGATTATTAATTGTTTAAGTTACCCAATAAAATTTTAAAGAAAACTGTTATTTCAGTCTTTTTTTCGAACTTTAATGTTAGTGGTTCAAATGTCAAAAATCCCTTTATTAGGAAAATGGCAAATTTCTTTATTAATGCAAAGGTGACTTGGTTTATCGTTACTGTGACAAACGAAAACACTTTATTTGATGAATCCTTAGAAAATTTTAATTAATATCAATCAGGAGAAAAGTTATTGCAAAAATATATGTTGATCCCTAGACACTTTTGATGTGTGTACTAGTTGGAATTGAAAAGTTATTTTAGTGTTGGATAGTCCATTTATCGAGGAAGGCTTTAGGCTATATAACATTACGCTACGATCAATAGGAGCGGAGCATAAATGAAAAATGTTGCAAAAACGGGAAAAGATATTCCTTTTTAAGAGCTTCCGTTGCGTGCGCTGCGAAAACGATTTAAGTTACGTAAATACTATGTATGAAGAAATTGTTCCCCTTTAAAAGTTCTAAAAAAAAGTCCGCGATAGCATATGTTTATCTTATAAGATTGACTCACTGTAATCATTTTTTAATAATTAAATGTTAGGTTAAAAATAATGATATTTTGCTAAGCTTATTTAACCCATATGGTATTAATCTATATCTATATAAATGTATTTGTTAGCACGGAAATTTAATATAGAATATTTGTGCCTTTTACTCTATGCAGTTTAAACAAATATCTTAGAAGATATCGCAATGTAAAAATATACGGGCGACAAAATAATTAAGCGCGTAGCAGTCATTCGGTCCGGTGCGGTAGGTACGAGTACGTGGGCATTCTGGCCTCTGGGGGCTCCAGAGAAATTCAAATTCAAAATATTTACTGCATCATAATGTTTACAAGTACAAGGTGTTACTGTATATTAAACAGTAAGAGATACCTATAGTAAATGTTACTTTAATAATATAATCGAAGCCAATCTAAACTTATTATTCTAAAGAGGAAAGGTAAGATTTTTTGTTTGTTACGAGTACGATTTAACTCAATTTAATATGTTGGATAGTCGATTTATCGAGAAAGGTTATAAGCTATATTATGTGACGCGGACGAAGTTGCGTGGGTCAGCTAGTATAATATATAACAGAAAGAACATGAGTGAAACTGTTTTTTCTGGGGGGCACATTTAATTTATCATGTTTTTAGAGAGATTTCATCCTTATAATTGACCCTAACGATCGATGCAATAAAAGTACAGGGTATAATTTTTTCAGATTTTAGCCGGTTCGATTCCCGGGTGTGGGAGAAGAGAATTTTCGAAAATCTTTGAATGCAGTTTGCTCTCTATTCAAAAATAAAGGAATGTTTCCTTTGAGTAAAATTTTCTATCTGCAGTATTAAGAGTAGAGTTGCCACGAATATTCGGCTACTATTCGGTATTCGGCCTATTCGGCCACTTTTTTTGGTATTCGGTATTAGTCGAATAATACGTACTATTCGGCCGAATACCGAATACCGAATCATGGACAAAACAGACACATCATATTACTAAAGATTTGTATTTATTACCAAATTACAATACTTTAATAAGTAAAATTAATCAGCGGTAAGTTGTGATGGATAAAAACAAGCTTTTCAGCAAAAAAAGAACTAACGAACGAACTTTTCTACAAAATCGTAGGTAATGTTTGATTTAATTTATTTTTTATATTGATCTGACAAAGCGTGCCGTGACGTGATTTACTCGCAATTGAAACAAATAGTCAAATGGCCGCACGCCCGCTCGCGCTTGTGTGAGACAGGTCGCGACGCGTCTTGTCGTATTATTCTTTACGCGCTCGTCAAGCATGTACTTTGTGCCGAATATTCGGCGGCCAAATATTCGGCGCTTCGGCCGACATCGTTGCAGAATATTCGGTATTCGGCCAAATCACTATTCGTGGCAACTCTAATTAAGAGTACTTTCCCCCTCCAGGTGGCATTACAAAATTCCACCCTGTATAGTCGGGTTCATAATGAAATAAAAATAATTTTATGGTACTAGACTACCATAATATTATTACCGACAAATTCTGATATTTGGTAACAAATTTTGACAAATTAGCGACTTTTTGTGTTAACAAAATTAAAATCCCTGATGGTGGTCCTGCCAGAGTCAGTGACACACGAACGCGCGCGTTGTTGTGATGGCGTCTTCACAATAATAATTAAATGTTGAAGACATTGTTATAAAAACTAAAGATACGGTTGTCCGAACATTTGCTCGACGCGTTCGCTATACAGAGAAACACTAACGCCATCTATTAGAACTACAAGCTGCTCGTAAACGTAACCTTGTATGAGCGGCGTGGTATTTTCGAGGTATAAAGAAAACTTTAAATTTTATAAAAATATGTTTATTGCAGTTTGGTTGTATACATGCATACATAATAACATTTTCATTGGCCTTTGAATAAAACAATTTCTTTAAACTTTTGCTTTTTTTTTGTTATATTTGACATATTTTCTGTTTTTATATTTTCATTCGTATTTTCACTGTACCTAGGTACCTACTTATAGATTTTTTACCAGTACATAAAAAACACATTTATATTTGCTTCTTATAAACAATAATGATTAGTTTTGTTTATAATTCAATATTATTGTAATATATCTACCACGTTATAATTGGTCCATTCGTTTAGGTTTAGGAGTTCATCATCATCAGCCTATGATTGGTAAATGCGCAGAACAGATAAAAGGTAAATGTCCCAAGTCTTTTCGAATTTTTGGTTCTAGGACATGCCGGTTTCCTTACGATGTTTTCCTTCACCATATTTAAGAGCAGTGGTGATGAAATAAATTACACAAAGTAAGGCGCCTGCCTGGATTCGAACTCACGACTTACTGTTCGTAAGTTGGGCCGCCACACCACGTGGCCACCGCTGCTGTTTAGGACTTACGAGGGGACAAAGAAACGGACATACGTTTAGGTCCTACCCTCCTTTTGGGCTTCGCCGCAGTCGGGTGTAAAATGATATGTCCGAGAAAAATGGCCTTTTGACACTGAAAGAGCTTACAATAACTGTCTAATAAACAGCTTACAATAGACTATTGCTGCATCCGGGTATATCAAGCTACTATTTAGAACTATTTAGGTACTTTACTATTTAAGTGAATGTGTGACACACATTCACTTAAATAGTAAAGTAGTTCGAAACTTATTTAGTAGTAGGGTGGGGACACTACCAAATAGTTTTTAAGATCTTCAGGAGCTTGATATACCCAGATGTGTGTGGTCATTGGCCATTCGTGCAGGTCGGATAGTACGGCACACCAGCATTAATGACATCATCCATCGTGCCATTTTTTTTTGTTTTAGGGTTGGATATCATCAAATAACCCCTCGCGCTCTTTGGCAGAGCGGAAAGGAGTGTCAGACTTCTACTGACTAAAAACCACCCATGTTCCTTCTTAGCCCTTGTGCCGAGGCCGCGGTATATCTTTAAGAGACCAGGGGTATAACCAAAAGTTACGTCAGTTTTTGGTGTGGGATGCAACATCTATTGTCACCCTTGCGCCATTCCATCTTCCTAGGACGGCAGGCGGCTGCTGAAGGTGCTGAAAACCACACCAATTAATAACATTAGAACCATGGGGTTCAATAATGCCCACCTAGAATTTCAGGACGTTGCCAAGCTGTTGTTTGATTGTTCTTGTCCAGATGGCCGGCCCATTTCGTGGTCACAGAAACAGCATGGTCATCCAATGTAGCAATGCTGCCAACCCATCTTGACACTTAATTTCCCTTTTGACAGTGATGATGACAAATTTTAGAACACCCTATAATTCTTTTGTTTCTCAAAAATTTCTGACAAACAAATAGTACTAATGTGAATTTAACAATGTTTTAAATAAATCTCATCTTTGTAATATACTTGAACAAGGGTCTATTACTACTAGGTGATACTGAATCAATTACATAAATTTCTTTTCTGCCACATATACAGGGTGTTAATCAACCCATTACACAGCCGTCAACCAAGCATTCTGTACATCAAACTAAGTACCCCTACACAAAAATTTTTGCTGGGCAACAACTTAAATTTTTGGGGTAAAAAATCACATTTTACGGTAAAACTCAATGTAGCACTGTTAAAACTTTGTGCTTGTGTATGCTTTGAATAGTAAACGGGTCATGGAGGTAATTTAAGTAAAGTTATAATCTGAAAAACTAGTATTCACAAAAACAGCTGTGAAAAATTTGGAACTTTGACCCCCAATATCTCCGTAACTAGGAGGTTCCCAGGTATGGTCTAGAACAAATTGTTTGCGTTAAGGGTACTTTTACACCCCATATACTTAACAAAACATTTTATGTAACTAACAGGTTTTTTTATAGATAAAATGAAAAACAAAAATATTTATTGGAACAATAAGAAATTTTATTAGATATTGAATTATGACAAAATGTTTAAAATTCAGTGTAAAAAACACATGAAACTCAAGCAGTAAACACTAATATTAGGCTATTGATGTAGACAACATATTGAATACATTTCTTGTGTTATCTTTTTAATTTTGTCTCTTCACTTTAAAGATATCCATGAAACTCTAATCATCAAAATTCTGTGAAAGTAAGAAATTAGCAGCAAGATTCTCATTTTTTTCACAAGCAAAGTATGCTTGGACGACCATATGTTCTGGAAAGCCTAATGCTTTTAATCTTTCAATGGCCTCTTTGTCTTGTGGGGAGATTTGTGGCTGTGTTACTTGCGGAAGCTCTACAGCACTCTCCTCTGCTACAGCACCAGCAGCAGATGGATTCACCGGCTCATTCAACATTCTGACAAAAGCCGATTGGTGTTGACTGATTGCCTGTAACAGAGCTGGGTTAGTTTGACCAATCTGTTGAAGTACTGCATTCAGCAAATTGGGGTTTTGCTGGATAACTGCACGCATTTGTTGGAATTGAGGCTGATCTCGAAGAAAAGCCAGTGGGTCTTCATCAGTCCCTTCTTCAGCATCCTGTTCTTGAAGTAATTCTTCTGGAATGCCAGTTATTAAATACTCCACAGCCCTTTCACGATTATTAAATGAGGCCCTTAGTGCTTGTTCCACTTGCTGTCTATTATATCCCATATCCATAATGCTATGGACTGTAGCTTCAAAGTCAGGTTCATTTGCGGTGGCCACAGGTTCAGGTTCTGCAGCGGCAGCGAGTGGTTTAGGCGCTTCCTCAGCGGTGGGATTGGGTTTACCGTCGCCGCTTTCCGTTGAAGCACTTTCACCAGCTTCTGGAGCAGACGCAGTTGAAGCCGGGACTTCAGAGGTTTTCGGTTTCGTTACCATGATAACAATGAATTTTTTCTCATCTATGTTGTAGGTTTTTAATTTATCGTCATCAAGCAAGATTTTTCCTGCATAAATAAGTCTTTGATGATCTGCAACATAATCTTTACCTTTCTCAACTTCAATTTTTAGCTTGAGGGCTTTGACTGATTCTTCTGGGTCAATTTCTATTTGAAAAGTTTGTTGTTGTAGAGTCTTCAGCGTCACCAACATTTTGTTAACTCTCTTTATAACTTTTTAATGATTGAGCAAGTTTTGTTCTAAATTAGATACCGACTGAATTCTGACTCGACAAAATTATGCAGTAAACATAACCTCACGACTGTCCGCTTTCCGGTTTTCGGATATGCGTACCAAAGACAAATTTCTTTTCTATATTATAAACTATTTTTTTAATTTTACTTTACTTTTTTGTTGGCTAAATTACTGTCTTAATAAGTTTTTAAACCAAATTAATGTATTGAATTTACGATACAACTTGTATTTTAAATTAATAGCCGTGGCCAAATTCGAAATGAAATCGGCCATTTTGTTTTTCCAACGCAAATAAGAGCAGCAGTATGCAACGGATACCTTAAGCCGCCTCCCCACTAGGGCCGTGCGGCTCCGTGAGGCTGAGCCGCGCGGCCATACCTCGAGTGTGGACGTGAGCGAGGCCAAAACCGCGCGGGAACAGGAACGTTTTTTACTTCGTAGTGGGGACGCGTCTAATTGTGTGGGCAGTGGGCACACCTAACTTTGTCATCGATTCTCTTAACAACAAAGACAGTGGAATAAAAATCGTAAAGTCCATTTCACGAAAGAAGTCCCGCAGACGCAGCGCTGTATGTCGCGCGACATAATGTTGTTTCACAACTTTTGGCATCGTAAATAAAAGGTTTATTTACGATGCACTAATCCAATAATAAACTCACAAAATATCTACCACAACAAACGCACCTTGATAACATCGACAAACGCCGAATGGCCGATCTGTTAAATTTAGTTCCACAATTGTCCGCGGGACTTCTTTCGTGAAATGGACTTTAGCAGCCATCTTGTCAAACAAATGTCATTGTCACAAATTGCGACTTTTTTTTTCTAAAATTTGTATGGCCTCTTTTACACCTAACAATCTTTTCCGATTGATAATTTATTTAAAGTAAAAGACCGACCAAAGGAAGACCGAAATTCGAAAACACGTAGTTAATCTCGCTCGCTTTCTAAAGCTGCGTCTACACTAGGCGAGCCCATCACGAGCCGAGCACGAACTGAGCACGAGCCGAACACAATTCGTCTAGTGTGGACCGACTTACAAGCCTCGAACGAGCGCGCTGCGAGCATTTCGTTCGTACTCTGCTGTGTCGATTTTTTGGCGAACACAAAGGGATTTGACTACGTTCGTAGTGATCGTTGTAGGTTCGTTGTACGTCAACACTTACGCCGCCGCGCCGCGAACGATAAGCCAAGACCGGCGTTGCTCGTGCTCGGCTCGCCTAGCGTAGACGCAACTTAAGATAAATTGAATTTCGCGGGCTGCCTTGGCGCTTCTACCTCCGTTTTTTCGCTGCCTGTCAATAGTCTTTTTTAAATGTTATTTCCAGAAGACACTTGCTTTGTAGTTACTTTGGTTTTGAACACACACTACATAAAGCTAGTGGTCCATAATTTGTTTTTTTATTATACCCCGTGAATTAGGCTAAACGTATTCAGAAACGTAGGTGACGCAGCAGATTTAGTAATCGCATGAAAGAGCTGCGGTGCAGGCATAGGTGACGCAGGCATCCGGTTATCCTGGTCTGCGCGTCGTTATTTGTAACTGAAACATGATTGAAACTGCTTAGTAGTTGTGATTATAATGCGAGTAAGTTACAACATGAATTATTGAAAAAAGGTCTTTATTATCATATTATTTTATGTAATGAATGAACACAAAAATTCAGACCCGTAAAATCTCTAAGAATAGTACATTTTGATACAAGTGCGGAAAGTTTGTTATTGCATTCGAGGCGGATTAAACACCTGATCCGTATGGTGAGGGTGTTCATGGGGTCGAGAAATGTAATAACAAATTCCCACGTGTATCAAACGACGTTTTTCAATACACTTTCGAAGAAATTAACTAATAACGATACTTAAGTATTTTTGTCGTCAATTTTTAGGCGACTATGATGTCATTTGCTTTTTTCCGCGGTTTGATTTCGCCCAATGAGTTAGGTTAGGTTAGGTAAGAATATGGAGCCGCCGCGATATTCTATAGACACATTTGCTTATACAAATATGAGTGAAATAGGATACAGAATGTGAAATATCGTTTTGTTTCGTTCTTTCTAATACAGTAATCGTATTTGATGAAAGAGACAACAATATTTCAGTTGTTGCTCATAATGGCAACATTTGGTGTTACGAGTCACACAATAGTAGGTAGGTGCCGTTTCCGCCATGTTATGCGGCGAGTTTCGTGGTAGTTCTGCTGTCAAATAGTTGTTTACTTTTTGATAAATTGAGATTTGTGACAAAATTACGAAGAGTTTACATAAAAAACTGCATATACTTATTAAAAAACAGCGATTCAATATGCCTGCGTGCTGTATTGTGAAGTGTGGTGCAAGAAAGCAGAAAATTCAACCTCAGTTGTCGGTGCACAGGTTAGAAGCCGGTTTTCATGCAACAGTATCTAGGAGTAATACACTTTCGATGAAAAAAATGCTAAGCGATCATTAATTTATTGATATAGTGTTAATGTTTGGGTTTATTTCCGTCCCAGAGACCTTTTTGTTATTTCTTCATTTTATTCGTTTGTTTACAAACATGAATAGTGTTGTACCGTTGCGTAATAGTTTCCGATACTAGTTCCTTCGCTGCGCTGCACGGTGGGCTGAAAATCGGCTTTCATAGACTTAGGCATTTTATTTTGCAAATGCCAGTTTTTATGCCGGATATCACTTTTATTAGTTATAACAATATACAAAAATGACACCAGAATTGATTCTGCACAAAAACGAAGGAATTATAATTTTTTTACGAAAATTTTGTATGGAGCTAGTATGAAAAATCAAAATATCGCTAAAACGGCAGGGATAACCGTAATATCCTTAAAGGGGGTTATAGTACTAATTATTTATGATTTTTTGACATACTTACATAATAATTGAAGATGCCGTTTTTTTTAAAAAAATCGTCAAAATATTTTTATTTATTTTTACATATGAAACGTTCCTTTGAGTGTTTAAGTTGAAGAATTCAGAGCTTTAACAACTCTTAACATAAAATAGCATCACCCCTATAGACCTGAAGGACTAGACAGAAAAAAAAATAGACTATATATACTTTTTATTGATAGGTAATTTAAATAAAACAAAAGTAACAAAAATAATATCTAAGTGCTATAAATTCAATTATACAAAATATTTGAAACAATAATTTATGAAATTATTAACTAAACATATTGGTACAATAAACTAACATGAATAACAAAAGAACATAAAGAAAAATAATTTAACTTTACAAATTTTCTTTACAACTTTCGTTGTCGGACTCCAATTCCGAGTCCGAATCCAGATTGGATAAATCTACAAACTCGAACTCAGTTTCTGGAAACTGTATTAGGTCGAGAGTTTCAGCAAAAAAGGTTGTCTTCCTTTTGGCATCTAACTTCGGCCTTTGTGCACTTAGAAAAGGATCCGAAGAAACAACAAGCATATTTAGGATATCTTGATTAGAATCTTGCCTGCTTCTTTTCCGCGAATGATGTTCCCGGAACCTCCTAAAATCTTTGTTTCGAGACTCTGAGGCTTCTTCCGAGAGAGTCCCATTTGGGACAATATCATTTTTTTCGATTATGTCAGATCCGTGTATTAATAGTTTATGTACGGTTGATGACATGTAGTACCAGTCGTATAATTCCACGTACTTTTCTGCTGTTCTGCGAGCAAAATCTTTAAATTTGATGACATCGATCTTCTCACCAGATGTTATTGCTTGCAAAATAACAGCAAATCTTTTTATCAGGTTTTGATCCAACCCAGTAATAGCTGCAGTTTTATTGGGAAACTCGAAAAACTTCCTAGCAGTATTCCCGTCATTGGTAGTTCCCGAGCCTTGTTTTACTATATCAATCAACAGATTGAGCTCCTCTTTATATTTTGAATGTTTTTTTTTTCTGTTTTGTAACATTTCTTTATGCTCATTACTTCTTGCTGTCCACTGTTTGAAGTCAAGTCTGTACGCAATGTGTAATAGACATTCCATGCAATTTATACGGGCATGTAGGGATGATAGGCCAAATTCGTATATATGTCAGAACACACAGTTTTTGATGTTACAGCATCTAAGTGGTTCATTTCTGTTCTTAGTTGGTATTGTTGCAAGAAATTTAAAATTATTTAATCACATATTAGGCTCATTAGAATCAGAAGACTACCACCATCATTCTAATTACTTAATTACTTGTCACCAGACTCATTAGATGACTACACAATATGTTATTTTGTATTTTGAACGTATGCAAGGTTTTAAAATTCCTTTTGTGTCGATATTATTATGTGTCCGAAAAAAGAAGCGACAGCATGGGCACTTTGACACTGATATTCAACTATTTGGTATTGTTGGAAATCTTACAAGATCAACAAGATACTACACACCTCTGTCTAGTCCTTCAGGTCTATAGGGATGATGCTATTTTATGTTAAGAGTTGTTAAAGCTCTGAATTCTTCAACTTAAACACTCAAAGGAACGTTTTATATGTAAAAATAAATAAAACTATTTAGACATTTTTTAAAAAAAAACGGCATCTTCAATTATTATGTAAGTATGTCAAAAAATCATAAATAATTAGTACTATAACCCCCTATAAGGATATTACGGTTATCAATGCCATTTTAGAGATATTTCGATTTTTCATACTAGCTCCATACAAAATTTTCGTAAAAAAATTATAATTCCATCGTTTTTGTGCAGAATCAATTCTGGTGTCATTTTTGTATATTGTTATAACTAATAGAAGTGATATCCGGCATAAAAACTGGCACTTGCAAAATAAAATGCCTAAGTCTATAAAAGCCGATTTTCAGCCCACCGTGCGCTGGAACGATATCTGTTCGAGTGACCGTGCTCTGGCTCGTGGTTCACAGAACCGAGATACCGTCCCACAGACTTATATGATTGTTATACGTGATCTGAAAATAAGACATCAGCATGCTTGCACCGACTGGACGGGTCCACTAAAATCTGTGTGGTGCTTTCTTCAAATGACCATCTCAGACACTAATCTGCAAGTCTTCATGTGTGTATACCAAGATTATGTCTGGACTTTAAAAGAGACCATGACCTCTGAGTTTGTTTCGGAAGTTTCTTCTCAAAGTAGTCAGAAACGAAACACCGACCCCATCTAGTTTTAATAAAAACTGACTTGTAAAAGTGTATGTAAAAACCTATTTGCAAAATTGCCTAGCCTTTTCACAACTATGTTGGGGTCGGCTTCCAGTCTATCCGTATTCAGCTGAATACCAGTATTTTACATGGAGCGACTGCCTATCTGACCTCCACAACCCAGTTAACACTAGGTAATACGATACCCTTTGGTAAGACTGGATGTCAGGACTTTCAGGTTACTGACTACCTGTAACGACTGTCAAAGATCTATATTATGACAGCCGGGATCAACAGCTTAACGTGCTTTCCGAGGCACGGAGGAAACTCGGCATATACTGGGCTGTTACCCATCCGCAGACCAACCTAGGCAAGCGCAGCTTAACCTAAATATCGATCCGAGTGACTGTTCTTGTTAAGCCCTCGTGGCTTAACAAGAACAGTCACTCGGATCGCTCTTGCAGAATAAACATCATTCATCATAATGATATTATCACACCAATAAAAAGATTTAATAAAAATCATTCTTATTTTATTTTACTCCACCAGTCAGTATTTTAATCATAATAGAAACATAATCGTCTTAGAAGAATTTGTTTTTCACTAAGATCTGCATACCTACCAGAATCTACAGACCTACAGTCCATCGATTAGCTGTCGAATGGTTATGGTTTGGTATACTAAACTAACCATTTGACAGTTAATCGATGGACACAATGATAGCCACTAACATTTAAAAAGATACGCAATAGCCCTGCAGATATAACCGAAAGCGCAAACGTTGCATTTTTTAATTTTGTTCAGAAAACCACTTTAAATTAATTTTATTCTCAGGTATCAGAAAGAAAGTAAATTTACTCATGGTTTTCTGTTACAACGAACTGTTAATTATAATTCAACCGTGATATCTACTAATACTCGTAATACTATTAAGTAGTACCAGTTTCGATACTCGTTACAGTAATACTATGTTCCATGATTGACACAACCCTAGCAATGGCAGCCATTTTGAGTACCGTTCAAGGTTGTAGGTATCCACCTTTTTTTTGTAGGTATTTCTAGTCCATACTATATTATGTCTATGATTTCGCCAGATTGAAGAAGAAGCAAAGTTATGAAGCCGCTAAACAGCCTCATAGGAAAAATATAAAATTTAAATATTTTTTAATTGAGAACCCAAATAAATGTTCACTTGTTCTAAGTAAATACTTACTTAATTGAAATAATCATGTTTATTTATAGTATTCTTTTTACAAAAAATATTGATGCTATAAGACGCAAATCTAAATGACGAAATTAAAAAAAATACTGCCGACTCTATAGACTGTGGTGATTTTTTTTTTAATTTACTATGTTCTATGTAAGGTGAATGCTCCAACTAGCCCGCGAAATTCAATTTTTTTTACGTTTTTTGCAATTTGCAGGTCAGTGTTAGTTTGTATGTTGATTAGAATATTAATTGCGGCTGTAAGACGTATGTAGTTACAGAAATATAATCATCAAAATCATCAATACAAGCCTCCAAGTTCATAAAGGTGCAGGAACTTGAAAAAGTCATTTTTGCACCTTTGAATTTCGCGGGGTGGTTGGAGCATTCACCTTATTTGGACTTAATTTATGGTAGTTAAAGATAGCTGTGGTAATTAGAGGTTTGCACCGGAGCGAGATTTTAACAACCGATTGAATTCACCGGTGATCTGGCAATCTCCGGTGAAAAACCGGAGGTCACCGGAGAATAAAGAAATTTTATTTCTTTTTTAAAAATTTATACATTCAAAATGAAGAAATAAGAATAATCAATTGATATACTTTATATAATCATTTATTAAAAAAAAAACCTTTTATAAAGTTAGCAAATGCTGATTTTGATCTAAGCAACACAACATGTCAACAGCATCATAGCCATTGACTGTATATATTACTGCGTAAGGACTGGGCGGACCGCATGTTAAAATGACGTCTCGAACTTGGTCCTAAAATGGTCTTTCCTAAGCCGAAGTGAAGTAGTCTACGATCGGCTCTCTTCGGGTGCGGTCGTAAATTTTATTAAAAGCTTTATTTAATATGTTCTTTGTACCTCGAAAATACCACGCCGCTTATACAAGGCTACGTTAACGAGCAGACTACACCGATTCTCTGTATGGCAAACGCGTCGAGCAAATGTTCCGACGACCGTATCTTTAGTTTTTATATCAATGATCATAGCGTAACATGTTTTTTCTATCATTTAGTATTTGTCCTGTCGTCGAAAATACTCTCTCTGACCTTACAGAAGTAGCAGGCACAGCTAGGTATTTAAAGGCTATTTCGTCTAAAGGAAGAATATGAATAATAAGAATATGCGCAAAGGACGACATTTTCTGACGAAGAACCAGAAGGTGATAGTGCTAGAAATATTTCAAAAAAGCAACCCATAGTAATGAGCAATGAAAAAGGAACGCAAACAGAAAATTACAAAAATAACCACGAACATTGCAACAAATTATTTGGCCAGTTAGTTGCTTGCTATTGAAATGAAGCACATAAACGGACAAGACCGCTTTGAATTAATGACTGAAACAATTAATCTAATTCGAAAGAAACAAGTTGGTAAATAATTTTCATGCATGTTAAATAATTATAAAAAAAAATATTGTTGAATGTGTCATTTATTTGTGTAACTTTATATAAAAAAAATAGATGCGACGATCACCGGAGATCAATCGGTTAAATACCGATTATTTCAATCGAGTACTTTTACCGGTAAATCACCGGTTATTCTCCGGTACTCACTGCTCCGGTGCAAACCTCTAGTGGTAATTTTCTTTCCCGCCCTTAGTTGCGGAAAAATAAGATTACCGCACGCGTGCGAAATATGTTGCATTTCGAACCTGATCTTAGTGCACTAAGAGCTAGTTTTCGAGGAAGTGTATTGAAAAGTATTTATTTTAACAAAGATTATGATAATGAAAACAAAAAATTCCAAAAATGCTATTTTATTATTGCTATCACTCTTAACTAAATTCAGAATGATTTTAGGTTTAGCTTCTTAAAAAAGAAATACCTAGTGCTTTATATAGGGTGTAAAAGTACCCATAACGCAAACGAAGGCCACTTGTTCTCCCCACCACTGCGATATTTTTTTTGTTCTAGACCATACCTGGAAACCTATCCATCGCAGTAGTCAATCGCACAAACACTGTGCAAACAAATTTGAACGCGCGTATTGTTTACTATCGTAAACAATACGTAAATTAGCCAAAATAATAATACAGTAAATTTTAAATTAGTGGACGACCGTGTCTTTTTTTTTTCTTGTAGCCATGGTCCGGGCGAGAGGGAATAGGACGCCATCGCCTCCTTCTGCGAAGCAGTGATGCTAGCGAAGGAGGTGGCGGAACGTGAGAGGGGAGAACCTCTCGTCCCAGCCACCGCGGGAGATGCTCCGGGTGTCGGCAAGCATGGTTCTTTTGGCGGTGTTACTTTTTACACGCCGACAACGAGCGTGACAAGCGTGTCTTGCCGAATTCCGACACTTTATTTTAAAAATGTGTGGCCATTCCTAAATCCTACATGAAATGGTAGCTGGCATCAATACTAACAAGTATCAAAATGTTCTAATGCGTTTTCCAGATATTTATAAGCTATCAAAGTTGTGTTGGTGGTGACCACAGCGACAAGAAATAGACGAGAAAAGTAGCGTTGTGTACAGCACTATACAACTATATAGGTTGTCTATAAATACTCGATGGGCGAAGAGGCGTCGAAGGCTCCCTGAAAATCGCTTTTGTAATTTTACTAGGATGTTTCAGGGGCACCTGCACGACGTATACAAACAAATTGTTCAACATGTTTTATTTCATATTTTCACATCTTTGTGTAACGGTTCATAAAAGGCAATCAACTGTATGGTGTCAACAGCCTTGAGTAAAATGGCTGTGATATACGGACGAACAGTCTAGGGACTTCCGTTTCAGTTTCTTTCATTAAGGTAACAACCCTTACACCGCCAACGGCTGAACAGATTTGGCACAAGTGTATATATGAGATAATTTGTATCCCAGTAGTACAGCGGATTATCCTACGGGCGCCCGTAGGATAATCCTCTTTCTTTATTGTTGTAGACCAAAAAATATTGGATACATCCGTGAATATAACAATCACAGGAAAAGCCAGTACATACGTATGTGGAATAGGTACCTACTCCAAAAAAAAATTGTACCTCTAATACGCTGTCGATGCGAACTTGGTGGGCCAAAGAAATGATCCGAAAATTATCCATAAATGTCACTGCGTGTTTATTTGTTTGGCATGAGTAATTATCTTAGCTTGTTTTAGGGGTTTGGTGTGTTAAGTGAGATTTTTCACTATTTTGTTTTCGTAGTAATAAATATGCACCTAAATCAAATAACTCTGACATGTCTTACAATAGGTTAGTGGTTATCAGTCTTTATTCAGCAAAAATCCAGGATTTATCACATTTATGAGCATCACTATTTCTTATGTTGTCTTAAACAAATCTAAAAAAATTCTACATAGAGATTTTGTTTCAAATGTAGGATTTAATTTGCAGAATTGATATCAAGATGTTGTTATTAAAAATTTATTACTTACATACAATACGTTTGTCTTATTCTAAATACAACTAACATAACTAAAGTTGCTAATTTATATTAGCTAACATAATATCTCACAAATGTATACATAATAATAGTTCCCGTCAAGAGCCTAATAATAATACCTAAAGAGTGTCAGCTTTATTCAGGAATATAATATTGAAGTGTGTAATAAATACAATAAATACTTTAACAGTGAACCAAAACTGACCAACCCCATTAGATACCTTCAGCTTCAAATTTAATATAAATTATTCTTTGTAATTTTCATCACATAGTATACAATTTACAGACAGATCATAAAAACAAAACAGAGAAGTGAAAACAGCGAACCATGTGTTCTATAGACCGAATTCATCACATTTCATACTTTAGTCACTGTACACTAGCACTTTTATCATTGAGTCGTTTCAAATAACTTTTCACGAAAGTACTTAATTTTTTGTGCAAAAAAAGTTTCAAGACCTTCAGCACATCGATAAAATTCTGAGTCCTTTGGATTGAAATATCGACAGTTATCAAATATTTTTGTCATATCACCAATAAACTCACTTAATGTACTATATATTTGTTCATTCACTTTTCGTTCCACAGTCTGTAAATCTGTAAAAAAGTAAATATACATTTAGAAAGCATATCAGTTTATTGCAATCATACATAATAAGGAACTAAAACATACCCATTGGTTCTTTGATAACTTTATAGTAGGTGGGAGCTTCTCTGGGGTCTACAGGTTCCATAAAAGGCCATGCGTTTTTGTGAAGCTGTATTTGTTTGACAAGTCTCTTTAAGTTTTCAAAATCTTTAAGAGTAAGCTCTTTCATATTAGCGTAATTGACAGAATTATTCTTTTGACAATTTGGGCAAATGTACTCATCAATGTTATCTGCTTCTGATTGTAATATTCCAACGCAACGACCATGGAACCAATCCTGACAGCGATCGCAGCATATGTAAAATCTGAAAAAATACAAGAAAATATAATTTTATGTTACTGATTGTGTGGAGTGTAGTACCACCAGTATCTGGTTATAATAATTATTTTTGAAGATTTTTTTATAATTTTAATAGACGTACTGTGAATTGTCGTAAGGTTGTCGACAGAGACAGAATAGTTCTTGTGTTTCCTCAGCACGACGACAATCTGGACAAATATACTCTTCCATCGTCTTACTCATTTCTTCCGTCACTCCAACACAATCGCCATGGAACCAGTTGCTGCAGTGCTCGCAGCCAACATAAAACCTAAAAAATACGAGATTTAATAAATTTTTGGCACTATTTACTATTTCTCAAGCAGTGGCAAGCTCTTTGAAAAATGTCATATTTCACGAATTCATAGTATTTTCTTCCAACTTACTTCAAGAGCATAATGGTCAATTCAAGTACTTTTACAACATTACACTAATTACAAGATGTAATAAAACAAATAGATATTAAAGGCAATATAACTAATAATTTAGTTGGGATAAGGTTAGGCAGATGATGAAGCAATATAAGTGGGCCGATAATAAGAACAGAGTTAAGTTGCTTACTTGGTGTTATCGTATGGTGTACGGCATATACAAAGTAATTTCTCCTTCTTTCCTGATCTCTTGTTGGGTCTGGGCGTGGACGGCGCGGTCGCTCCCCGACGCTTGCCACCCTTAACCTCCTCCTGTTTGCTACGTTCTGCTCTCGTTCGGAGTGCCAATTCAGCAGACAGTTCTTTCTGCAATATTATGAACAATTTTAAATATTTAGTAAGAATTATCTTCACATGTCAAAATGGAGCAAAGTCTATAAAGTAAAGTCTATATAGCTACCTGGATTTCGACACCGAGCTCTTTCTCAAGGAGTCCTCGTTTCTTAATGATGTCCTTCTTCAGCATTTCTTTGTGTTTGAAGAGTAACATCTGTAGACGGGAATTGTTGGATGCGGCTCGACGCCGCTCGTCGATCCCCGAGGGGTGCGCGACGACCACGGGTGTGGCGGGCGCGGAAGGGGGCACGGCGGGCGCGGGCTGAGTGGGTACGACGCGCACAGGCGCCGGTCGCGGCGGTGGCGTGGGCGGGGGCGGCGAGCCGGGCCGGCCGCCTCGGCCCTTCTTGCGCGGGCTGCTGTCGACCCACTCGTCGTCATCGTCGTCGTGGCGCGAAGAGGTGGCGCGGCGGCGCGCCGGCGGTGTCGGCGAACGAACGACCACGGCGATCGCCCGCGTTTCCCTCTCCCTCTCCGGCTGAACTTCGGGTTTCATTCGCTTTTCCTGATAGCGTTGAAGCTGAAGAAGTTTTTCTTCTATTTCAGGATTTAAGTTTTCTTGCTTCAGCGCACTTTTAATAGCTGCAACCACATCAAGTACCAATGATTGGATTAAAGTGTATTTTATTATGTAAAACAACAGTGTAACTGCAGATATATATTTACAACATTGTTCATTTGCAAGTCAAATTTACCACTTTGAATTTATATTTTCCTAGAAACTAACAATATACAATTATTGATATTAAGCTACAAAAATATAGACATCATCTACATTTCATCCTGTAATTTTTACATACTAGAGTCAAAGTGGTTCTGCTGCGGAGTATGACACCACATTAGATCCTAACTTGCTACTTAAAAAATCTTCAAGTCCATTATCAAGCAGGAATGGCTCAATTTTGACCACAACCGTAAATATTAGTAAAGCGCGCAACGTGCTGTGACTACGACACAGTCACAGCGCATTGCGCGCTTTTTTTCGGTAGACTTCCTAGAGACATGAACGCCTCTAGCGGCGAATTTATGCGCGACTTGATGCGGATTACTTTAGCTAAGACATCTCATCTCTGTAGTCTATCTTGCACCTGTTTTCTTTATGACTGTACTCCTTAGCTATTTAAAAGTGTTTGTAAATGGTTTAATTTAAATAAATATGAATAATCCGAGTTTAACAGAACCTCTTCAGACAATTTTAAAATTATTTGAATATCCACGTAAATACCATGTTACACAGAGAATCCATAACCCATGCACGTTTGAAAAGTAAGTACTTCTCAAGATCCAGATTGAAATTTTTAACTTCAATTAATTATCCAGAAGGGTCTCGAAACTGATTTAATTTGAACTGGACAGTCTATCCACTAACATCGACTTTTTGCGACATAGAATCAGCCGAAAACTAAAATAAAATTCAAACTGTTTTGATTATAAAAAAAAAATTATAATAAACAACAAAAGGGACCTCGGACACCGTGGCGTACAACCCGCATGTAAAATGTAGATATCATGTAAAAGTTGATGATGTGTCCTGCATTTCTTTTTTCAAGGCAGCAAACGTTGCCCCACACTAGGAATTTCTCCTGTATTGTGGGTGCGTTCACAAACATTTAAACTCACATACACAAATACCCAGACCCGGAACAACTATCTGTAGGTCATACAAGTACTTGTTCCGTGCGGGGATCGAACCCGCGACACGCGGCACAGCAGTCCGATCGCTCAGCCACTGCGCCAACCGTGCCGTCGAAAATTAAGGTGGTTATGACACGACACCGCTCGTCCAATGACGAAGACCGTGTCAGTGGCAGTAGTGTAGACAGTCAAGGGTTCTTTACTCGGGTTGAATTTTATTAAACAACAGAAAACATTTTCCTTCATAAGGGTTGTATGGGACTACCGTCGGGATCCCAGCTAACGGTGGGAGGGGTTCCCATCGGCGTCGAGTGTACTTTGAAGTACCTCGGACTAGTCCTCGACAGCCGGTGGAACTTCGTGGAGCACTTCCGACGTTTGGCTCCCAGACTGGAGCGGGCGGCGGCTGCCTTCAGGTGGCTCCTGCCCAATCTGGGGGGGGCCAAACGCCTCCTGCCGGAGGCTCTATGCGGGGATCGTGCGGTCCATGGCCCTTTACGGGGCACCGGTGTGGGCGAGTGCTTTGAGGAAGCGGGCCGCCCACTACCTGAACGCGCCCCAAAAGGTAATGGCCGTAAGGCTAGTCCGTGGGTACCGCACGATCTCCCGCGAGGCGGCGAACCTCCTTGCCGGATTGCCGCCGTGGGATCTAGAGGCGATAGTCCTCGCGCGCCTGCATGAATGGCGCGCGGAGGCGCTGCACCGGGGGGTCACTCCGTTGCCGCGGCTAATTGCTGCGCAGCGGACAGACCTCCGGTGCGATCTCATGGCGGCATGGAGAGAGCGACTGTCGCAACCCCGTGCAGGGCACGCCACGATAGTGGCGGTAAGTCCCCTCTTTGAGGAGTGGCTGGAGAGGCGCCACGGCGCCCTCACCTTCCGTCTGACGCAGGTACTCACCGGACACGGTTGTTTCGGGAGGTACCTGCACCGAATCAAGCGGGAGGAAACGCCCGGATGCCACCATTGCGAGGATCGGCCGGAGGACACGGTGGAGCGCACTGTGGAGGTGTGCCCCGCTTGGGCGGAGCCCCGCCGTGTTCTCGTAGCGGCGATCGGCGGCGGCGACCTCTCGCGTCCGGGCCTGGTGCAAGCCATGGTCCGGGGCGAGGAGGAATGGGACGCCGTCGCCTCCTTCTGCGAAGCAGTGTTGCTAGCGAAGGAGGTGGCGGAACGTGAGAGGGAGAGAACCTCTCGTCCCAGCCGCCGCGGGAGGCGCTCCGGGCGTCGGGGGCCACGTGATGGCTTCCGGCCACCGTAGACGCGGGCCTGTGGACGGTGAGTGATGGGTAAGCTCGCCGTCCGTCCGTCTTATGACGACGACAGGCCGTGTCGACGGCGCGTTCGTGTTCCACGCGCGCCTCAAAGAGATGTCAGCAACATGGAAGGGGCCCGCTAGGGCCGACGCCTGTCGAGGCTGCGGGCTGTCCGCAAGGGAAACCGCGGCCTCGACATGAAGGGCGAAGAAGGAACATGGGTGGTTTTTAGTCAGTAGAAGTCTGACACTCCCTTTCGCTCTGCCCAAGAGCGGGAGGGGTTATTTGATGATTTCCCACCCCCAAAAAAAAAAAAAAAAAAAACGGTTGTATGGGAAATGGGAGATCAAGTTTTTCAACCTTTACCAAGGCACGGAGAGGAGACGTCTCGTTATGTTAAGGACCGTCGCTAATATAACCATTCATCATTGTATGATTATTTGCTGCGACCTCATTGTATTTGGAATGAGCCCCCGAAAGATACAACGGTGTGACATCATATTTTAAACACTGCCATTATGATTATGATAAAGTGTTCGTCGCACAATATTCTGCTAATACTTGGTCACCAAGTGGATAGGGGAATCTAGTAATTTCAGCCAATACAAGATTTACAAGGTAAACTGAGAATTAAAGCCTTCCGACATTCAAGGATTTAATGCAAGTCCGATTGGCCTACGTAGACTAGCATTACCTACGCATTATGTTTTGTTGTTTTAGATTGATTCTTTATCCCAATGAAATATCGTAAAACACAAAGTAAAATGTCTTACATTACCGGGGACCTTTTAAACCTTTAAAAGCAACTCTAGCATAATTTTGTACACGAAGCTTAATGCAAAATGGTTCACTTCGACCAACTAGAGAAGCTCACAGAGTCACATACCTACTTTAACTAAAATCTTAAATAATAAACCATATCAATTAGTGTCAGCCAAGGTCCATCAGTTTATACAGATAGATTTTAAATGAGTCTTCAACGCGAAATTACTATCACCTATATTTTCGAGGAAAATAATGACAACTAATCTGGGATGATGATGTCTGCAGAAAAGAACTACCCCGTTTTGTCTCAATTTTGTCATGATAATCCAGACCATATGATGAAAGGAACTAAGTGTGGAAACCACCCGGAGAAAAATACGGTCAGTGAACATTGTTAGAGGAGAGCGTTTTGGTGGAGAGCCCACAATTATTTTGGGAGGTAATAAGGTATTGACAAAAAAAAATCTAATTAGTCCGTCAAATAAATTTTCAAAAAATATTGGACACAATTTTTTTCTTTTTTCACGTAAAGAAGACGATACAGTGCTTCGAAAAGTACAGAGTAGAAACAAAATCACATTTGTTTAGTCAGGAAAAAATCCTAGGTTCTATGCACGCACGCCACGTATAAACATTTAAAAACAGATTTTGATCCGCATTCAGTAGACACATTGAAAACCAAATGCCATATCGAAAGGGGTTTGAACTTTTTTGTATGGACGCTGGCATATCGACCCACCGCCATTTTGATTTTTTTTAGAAATCACGGCCCGCCGGAATTGGTATGTACCCATACATACCAATTCTGGCGGGCCGTGATTTCCGTGATAGAGGACACCTAAACGCAGGAGCGGATCCAGGATCTTTTTCTGGGGGGGGCACACGTAGTCTAGTCTAGTCAACAAGTGCTTTTTGGTTAATTTTGTTTTTTCTCCGCCGCCGAAAAATACCAAAAAATAAGTTTTAGAAAAAGTTGTTTTTTTTTTTCAAAAAACACATACACGCATATTTTTTACCGTTTCAAAAAATTGGGGTTTGGTGTTTTGTAAATATCTCTAAAACAGTTTGACATTTGGACTTTTAAAAAAAAATCGAGAAAAAAAAACCAGCCAAATGCGAGTCGGACTCGCGCACCGAGGGTTTCCGTACAAAGTTTAAAATTATTAAAAATATTCTTATTATAATTATGATGTAACAATTTTCTCTTTATCTAAGACGTTGCTTAGTACCAAATTTGAAGATTCAGAGTCCACGGGAAGTAGGTAGGTTTTGATTCCCTTGCGAGTGTCGAAAATTTGCGGCATAAACGGCTACGTATCTTTTGATTGCGTTGGCTAAGAAGTTTGATAGTTAAAGGACGGTAGACCTGAGTATCCTACTTCCTACTTAATATTATAAATGCGAAAGTTTGTGACGATGTATGGATGGATGGATTGATGGATGTTTGTTACTCTTTCACGCAAAAACTACTGAACGGATGTGGATGAAATGCAAACACAGATAGTTTATAACCTGGATTAACACATAGGATACTTCTTATCCCGGTAGTATGATGCCGTGGGACAATTATCGAACTCGAGCGGGCGAAGCCGCTGGCACAAGCTAGTTTGAAATATATTTCAGTTTTCATATCATTCCTCACACAATCCATCCATATTTTCTTTGGCCTTCCTCTTCCTCCATCAACATTCGGGTTCGAGGTACGGAACCCAAAAAAACATACAGACGAATTGAGAACCTCCTCCTTTTTGGAAGTCGGTTAAAAAGAGGAGGATATTATCACAAAAAGTAGGAGGTTCTCAATTCGTCTGTATGTTTTCTTTTTTTTCGAATCTTTTTTCAAATTCATAAAATTAAATATAATATGTGAAACTGTTTTAGAGATCATATTTGCAAGAATCTACACGAAATTCCGAATCGAATGACACATTCATATTTTTCGAAGGCGTAGAAAAAAAATTGAACCAAAAAGCACTTGTTGACTAGATTACAGTTGTGCCCCCCCCCCCCCCCCAGAAAAAACCTTATTCCGGCCAGAAACGCGCAAGAGTTTCACTTATGTTCTTTCGGTTATTTTTTTAATTTTACAACTCTGGTAATTTGCTTTACCTGTAAGTCTATGGAGTTTCCAGCACAGTACATAATAATGTACTCTACTGCCTACTCCATAGTCGTCTTAGGGGGGGCACGTGCCCCCGTGCCTCCCCCCCCCCCTGGAATCGCCCTTGCCTAGACGGACAAAAAATGTCATGAAACATGGTACACCATTGTCACTTTATCGAGATATTTGAAGGTAAAGATCGACATATTATGAGAACAATGAAACAACTGAAATGATGAAATAATTTGGAGTTAAAATTTATTATTAATATTGACATTTAAATTTTTTTATTTTTTTTGACATTTTCAATTATTCTGACTTTGACTGTTTTTGTTTTTAATTTCTTTTGACATCTAAATCTAAATAATTTCTCGTTTATATCTGACATCACTCATTTTTTGTTAATCTTTATATATAAAAATGAATTGCTGTTCGTTAGTCTCGCTAAAGCTCGAGAACGGCTGGACCAATTTGGCTAATTTTAGTCTTGAAATATTCGTGGAAGTCCAGGGAAGGCTTAAAAGGTGAGAAAGTGGTAGCTAGGTAGGCAGGGTAGTAGGTAGAGTAGTAGGTATGGTAGTAAGTAGGATAGTAGAGTAGGTATGGTTGATAGGTAGAGTAGTAGGTAGGGTGGTAAGTAGGTAGGGTAGTAGGTAGGCAGGGTAGTAGGTAGGTAGAGTAGTAGGTAGGTGGAGTAGGAGGTAGTAGGTAGGTAGGTAGTTGGTAGGAAAAAGAGCATTGCAACGCATGCGGGTACAGCTAGTAATATTATATAATTGTTATTTTATTTTGAAATTTGAACTATGCATGATTTTCAAACATCTTTATTAATTTAAATTCGTAATATTTGAGCTAAATGCACACCATATTTGTACGCCTCTTGGCATAACATAGCGCTCTCTTCACCGAACTCAAGATCTGTATCTCTATACATGTGTTAACAAATAAAAGTGATTTGATTTGATTTGAATGACCACAAAACTTTTTTGCAAAAAAGAAAAACAGACTTCAGAAACACAAAAAGTGAAAAAAAAAACCAAATTACAAAAAAGACAAAAATAAACTACAGAAAAATAAAAAGACAAAAAAAAAATTGTGTTTTTGAAGACGGTTTTTCTTTTTTGCAAACAAGTATCTTTATTTTTCCATTTTTAGTTGTAATATCCTATACAAATATTTACTATGCATTTAACATTCAACCAAGAAACCTAACCTTTATTATTTTTTGGGGGGTGGGAAATCACCAAATAACCCTTCCTACTCTTGGGCAGAGCGGAAGGGAGTGTCAGACTGCTACTGACTAAAAACCACGCATATTCCTTCTTAGCCCTTGCGCCGAGGCCGCGCTATCTCTTTCGAACAACCCGCAGCCCCGACGGGAAGAAACCTAACCCTTATCCTTGAAGATTCCCTTATTATTGCTTTCAACTCCCAACCGTTGAGGATTAGTACCCTCCATAATCAGCTCACCTAGATAATCTGAAAGAATACAACCATATACAGGGTGTAAACGAACCCTTCACGCATCTGTCAACCAAGCATTCTGTACATCAAAAACTAAGTACGCAAAAATTTTTGCTGGGAAATGACTTTTTTTTTTGGGGTCAAAAATCACATTTTACGGTAAAACTCAAAGTAGCACTCTTAAAACATTGTGCTAGTGGATGCTTTGAATAGTAAACGGGTCATGGAGGTAATTTAAGTAAAGTTAAAACCTGAAATACTAGTATTTACAAAAATAGCTGTGAAAAATTTGGAACTTTGACCCCCAATATCTCCGTAACTAGAAGGTTTCCAGGTATGGTCTAGAACAAAAAAAATATCGCAGTGGTGGGGAGAACAAATGCCCTTCGTTTGCAATAAGGGTACTTTTACACCCTATATACGTACCCACAAAATTATTTCAAAGTATTATCCTCCAACTCCTAACCGTTGAGGAGTTATACCTTCCATTATCAGGTCAACCTAATAGACTGAAAGAATACAACTATCGGTCCATAAGTATGTATAATTTTGAACGAATTTTCTTTCAACTCTTAAGGGTACAACTCGTCAACGGTTAGCCGTTGAGAAGTTGTACCTTCCATCATCAGCGCAGCCACATGAGATTATGTTTATCAGACGGAAATACTTGAACAGTTTCAGAAAATGTATGAAAAACGTAATATAAGCCTATAAAATTTAAGGGTTGCCCTCGATTTACTTTTTTATGTTTTTACTTTCAGGGTATCAGGTTGACCCGAGGTGGTCCCATTGTCACCAAGTCAGAATCTGATGATGGGATCCCAGGGAAATCGAGGGCAACCCTCAAACTTTATAGGCACTTATGACATTTTCCATACATTTTCTAAACTTGTTCAAGTATTTGCGTGTGGTCATCATAATATCATGTGCATTCACTGATGATGATGGAAGGTACAACTCCTCAACGGTTAGGAGTTGATAGAAAATTCTTTCAAAACTATACATACTTATGAAGTGATAGTTGTATTCTTTCAGATTATCTAGGTGAGCTGATTATGGAAGGTACTACTCCTAAACGGTTAGGAGTTGAAAGCAATAATAAGGGAATCTTGAAGGTTAAGGGTTAGGGTTCTTGGTTGAATGTTAAATATATAGTAAATATTTGTGTAGGAGATCTATATCTTCTATATCTATCTATATCTATTCTATACATATAATAAATCACACCACACCCACAGTCCCACACACCACACCTCTGTGTGTCTCTACCACAGTGCTGTCCTATTTGACCCTAAGGTTGACTGGTAGAGAATGCCTTGTGGCATTAAGTCCGCCTATGTACCACGTTTGTGCATGAAGGTTAAATAAATAAATAAATCTGTAGTAAAAATTTATTTTACATCGCATATATTTAAAAAAGGAATTGTCGGGGAGTTAAAGTATAACCAACAGAACTCATTTCCAGCATTTTTAGAATTTTTGTCTGTATGTCTGTTTCGATGACTAAGCATCACGTAAAAGTTACGAAACAAATGTAGGTAACTTTTATACATAAATATTGTGTGTAACTTGGAGTATTACTTAGTCTTTGTTTCATGGTAATCGGTGATCTCTATCAAAAGATATATGAATTTATAGTTTTCAAGAAGAACTTATCATAATGATCAAGAATGAGACATGCAACGACATCTCTTAAACGAATATGGTACTTATTAATAAATGCCTTCACAAGATAACTTTAAAAAAGTTATGATAGCAAAAGGTACTTTGTAGGTAGGTATTAGTGTAAATGACGCTGCTTTCAAAATCTACATAGTCTAAACCCTATATATTGATCGCTTTCCATGCATTAAATTTTAGCAGTTTATCTTCGTCTTCGATAGATGGCGTTGTTCATTTGATGCCATTTTCTGAACCGCGGTGTTAATTATTAAAAATAATTATGTTCCGTGAATAGTCATCAAATAAAAATTTACCAATGGTTCAATTACCAAGGGTTCCGTAGTCAACAAGGAACCCTTATAGTTTCGCCATGTCCGTCTGTCTGTCTGCCCGTCCGTCCGCACTATTGCTCAAGGACTCTTAGTTCTAGAAATCAGTAATTTGGCATATACAGATGAGTTACGCCGACAAAGTGGTAAAACAAAATCTCGAAAAATATTTTTTTAGGTTATCTCTAGTAGGTACATAAAAGAGGGGATGATTCTTTTTTTCTTGCGAGGCCCATTGTGTGGGGTAGTGGGGAAAAGGTCAAAAAGGTGAATTATATGATTAAACTTTTTCGATTAAGGGATTTGTTTGTGAAATATTAAGCTATAAAGTGCATTTGTTAGGCTCAAGTCTGGCAACCTAAACCACCTATAAGGGTTGTGATTGCGCGTGTGAAAAAAATCATGGTATGGTGGTGGTTTTGGTGGTATACAGGGTGGTGCCGACAATACGACAATAAATGAAACCAGTAGTACTAGTTCATAGGAACATTTTTTAACTATCAAATAACACCGCCGTGGTGCCGACGATACGACACTAATCTACTAAATATCTTTGCCAAATTCGTTTGTTACATTTTATTTCCACACGTTAATCGGTGCAAATTATTCCTAAGGTTAGTAAACCAATATTGGTTTGTAAATTGTAATGTATTTCGTTTACAGTTTTATGCTACTTAGTTTTATTGCTTTTTTTTCAACTTTTTTATTTTGGTGTTAAGATTTATTTGATAGTTTAATAATGTTCCTATGACATAGAACTACCAGTGGTTTCATTTATTGTCGTATTGTCGGCACCACCGAAATTATAAGGAAAACTATCACAGCAAAGTAGGCTGCTCAAGTTTACGAGTAATAGTCGACCAACTTATGAAATGTACCTGTATAAAATATTTTCCTATACATAATGTACTTATAGGAAAATATTTTATGATTTTAATTTAATATTTTATGTTTGTTTTATTTTTATAATAAAAATCATAGTTCGGAGGCAATGTGGTTAATCAGGTTTGTAAGGTCACATATTTTGATGGGCAACTACGGAACCCTACATTGAGTGTGTGGTCCGACATGCACTTGGCCGGTTTTTAAAACTAAATTCAAATGAGATTTTTTTTTTGTTCCGTGTGGGAATCGAACCTGCGACACGCAGTGCTACTGTTAATTGTCCAGCCACTGCGGTTGCTAGGCTGTGCTTTGCATTACCCTCTTCTTATTTTCTACAGTGTCAGTAAGTTAACGCAGGGCAATGATTTAATGTACTTTTATCTAAGTGACGCATTTTAGTTTTCGACAACCACGCGAACGAAGTCGCGGGCACAGCTAGTTACAACTAAAAATTGTAAAATAAAAAATCTTTGTTACAAAAAAAAACCGACTTCAAAAACACAAAAAAGTGAAAAAAAAACTTCACAAGAAAAAGCAGCTTCTGAAGTCGGTGACATTTTGTTTGTTTGATTTCGTTTTTTTTTGCTACCGACTTCAGAAGCTGTTTCTGTATTTTTCACTTTTCTGTGTTTTTGAAGTCGGTTTTTTTTTAATGATTGCCGTTGTACTCATTTGTCGATCTTTACCTTCGAATATCTCGGTAACGTGACAATTTGGGGTACCGTCTTATTGGACATTTTTTGTTCATCTAAATTTTAATGTCCTCTATCCATACATACCACTTTCATCGTGGGCCGCGATTTCGAAAAAAAAAACAAAATGGCGGGCAGGTTAATATGCCACATTCGGTTCTATCCCCTTTAGAGGGCGTTATTTGTATGGAAGAACCTTCACACTCAGTCAGAGTACTTTGAAACTCAGTATCTTGATCAAAACACTAGAAATATGTTTTAGCATTTTCGAAAAACAACACCTAGTTCTTAGAAGAGCATTTAACTGTTTGCTTGTATCAACTCGAAAATAGTTTATAAAGGTGGACGCGCCGTAGTCATAGCATTTTCGGATGGACTTGCGAACCTATCCGCATCGCATTCCTTTATTTTAACAGTATGTATTTTTGATCGGCACTAGCCGCACGCGCCTAATTTGATGACGTCATCCGCGTGCGCTGTTGAAAACTGTATACCCTACAGTATTATACTGACATGCGGGTCGTTCGGCGCAGGTAATTGGGCGACGATGCATACGAATTCATATAGAGTTATAAAATGCGAAAACTGGTGAGAACATAACATGAGTGTAGAAAATTATTTACTAGAAAATTACAACTATAAAATAAATACTTACTTTGTTGAATATAGTCAGGGGTTAACACGAATTTATTACTTTGTAGAACATCTGGGCCAGAATTTATAAGATCTGTTTTCGTGTTATTTTCTTTGATATCTTCAGGTTTTGAAGGTGTTGCCTCTTTGTGACTAGCCGCCTCGGCCACATTTTCTTCACCATTCAAAAGTGTTTGTCTTTTTATTTGATCTTCTTCACTTACATCCTATAAGTAAAAGGTTGTTATATGTGTCAAAATATGTACCACCATTTTCCTTTCCTTTTCCCTAAAAAATGTTTACCTAATTGAAAATTCAAATTAAGAAATAGGGTCTCATGTAAAAACAAAAGAAAAGAAAAACTAATAAAAACCATCAACATCCGTTTGTGGGAATATATCAGTTCAAGTTATAAAGTATTAATAGTATTTTTTGCGGTACTAACTGTATTAAATATTATTTTTTATGTTTAATAACTATAATTAAACATAAACAATCCCTATTTATTAATTCAAACAAATTCAATCATGGTAGCATTAAATTGCCCATACACCCCCACAAAACGTTTGTAAGAAAAAAATAAAAAGAAATAAAAACTACATAAAATAAAACAGGTCGTAATTAAATAAAAGTCAATGATTACTTTTCACATTTTATTCAAATGATACTAATTTACTATCAATATATTAAGGAATCAATTCGTAATAACTTACAGGTATAATACATGTTAACAGGTGGTGTATGAGCAATTCTTTAGACCGGTAGCTTATACTTCTTTAAAGATTCAGGGGAAATAAATTCAGTAGTACTAGAACTAATATTGTTATTGATAATTATAATTTGTTTTGATTTAATTATAATTTTTGTATGAGAGAGAGAGAGAGAGTTAACTGAGAAAAGAAAATAACAATGCCAAATCTGTACTATAGTCAAGAATATTATGGCCATTGTAATATTGTTGTAATTAAAATTATATTACAACCGGCATTTTTTTATGCTGCCTGAATGTTCTTACAATATTGCGGCATAAAATATCTATTGTAACGGTTGATATCAAAAAAGATAAAAAGGACGAAAGAAATGGGGCGGGATACATTTGGCTTCAGTAGCAGAAATCTGGGCGGGATACATTTGGCTTCAGTAGCAGAAATCTATCTAATTTGATCGGTTGTCAAACACATTTTTGGTTGTCAATTTATTCATGCACTTCTCTCTCACTATGCTTTTGGTACACAAACAACGCACGTATATCTCTTGGTAACTATAAAGGAAAGCGCATATTTAAGACGCATTAGGTCGCAGCACAAAATCAGGGCCAGTGCGGCCTACCTGTAGTGTCTTTTGATTTATAAATATGAACGTAAGAAGCAGGATTTATGTAAGTTTTGCTTAGCGGGATGGCACGCCAAAATATGCGCTACCCTTAACAGTACATTAGAAACACTTCGGCGACGCGTAAATGTGCCTTTGGCTAAAATATTGTTTTAGACTAGGGACTTGAAACTGATTAGCGATATGTACGAGAGCTAGTAAAAAGGAGCAGTACATCACCATCACAACGAAAAATATTTGCAGTTTGAATTTAAAGACAGAAGACTTGCTTTAGAGGATTCAATTTCCAGAAAATATAAACAACGTAATCAAGTGATTACACTAAATCCGGGAACATCCACATCTATTGTGGTCAACGCTAATAACGCCAGTGTATTCAATACATACAGATTTAAGTAGATTCCCACTACATAGTAATAAGCCTATAATGGTTCCACTGGTAAGTGTACTGGACATCTCTCAGTCAGAGAATAGAACGTACTTCAATTATATGGCATTATGGCATTGGAATAATTGTCAATATTACGGTTTCATACATTCTGGTGTTTGCGTCTGTTCAGATGCTATTTTAAACGAAAACCAAACTGGATTTTCAACTAAACTGTTCGACGATTTATGATACGTCGGAGGGCAGTGTCATTAAGAACGATTGCGGCGAGATTGGTGTGTAACAATCTGGTTAGGTTTGCAGGGCAAACATGGCTAAAAATTGCAAATGATAGCGAAGACAAAAACAAACCGCAATATTGTTTGATGTGAATCCTGGTACTGCTGTAGCTCCGCTTAAGTCTCTTCAATGAGTTTATTTAAAATATTATGGAAAAATATCTTACGACTGTAAACATATAATACTGCGATTTATTCTGCTACTGTTTGACTATATAACTACTTATAATTTAATCAGAAAAGGATAGATGTGTGTAGCCTAATAATATCAATTATAATATACATGGATACTTAATATTTACACAAATCTTTGGTGTTTTTCTAGTATAACTTATAGTAGTAGTAACTATTTTGCACACCATTTTAATAACATTATGTACCAGTCTTATATAAATTATAATACATTATTGTATGCACAGACATGTCTTGTACATAAATAGTTAGGGTTTGATCATAACAAGTGCATCCAACAAAAACCGCATTCCTCATCTGGACTTGCAACCATTTATGAAATTAAATTTGTTTACTATATATAGGTAGGTATATAAAAATACAGCGCTCATTTTGATCCCACCCCAATATGAAACTGAGCAGAGTCTGTTATTAAATCCGCCATTTCTCATCTACTCAAGTTATAATATTGAATATATATGGCAGATTTTTGTAAGGCAATAAAATAACAGTATTTTGTCTGTGTAAGGAAATTCTGGTCAATCCATTTACAATAAATTATGTATGTTTAAATGATACGTTGCGCAATATACATACATACATAGTAAATAGTTGTTGAGTCCAGAGCGTCATCTAATAGTAATATATTACCTGATGCGTAGGCACGGGTAGTGGTTGTAGTGACTGTAAAGTGTGCAGAGCTTGCGGCGCCACCGGGGTGAGCGGTGGCGGCGCGCTTGGCGCCGGCTGCACTGCCAGGTACATCTTCCTGGGACCCAGCATACCCTGCTTGCCTGTAGACTCTTGAGCTGTAAAAGTGCAGTCAATGAATGCTTGGATAACCATGAAGTTTAACAATATAACAAAATCTTGGTATGTACTAATTTACCTTTTAGCAATTGTTGTTTCACTTGGTGCTGTACTAATGCCAGCTGTTGTGGTGTCAACGAATATCCATGCAGTCCCTGTAGAACTATACTAGGTCCACTACTCGTCTGCATGACCTGTAATAATGGAAAGCGTGGCTGAAATACTGGACGAACACGTGCATTCCGTACGTGAGAGTGTGAGACTTTTCCTGAGGTATGTATGCGGTTCGGGAGGGAGTGGAGACGCGAGGGCTTAGTCGGGCACCCGCTTTACTGACTACCTACTACTTTGGAGTTTTTGTGTGTGGATATTATTTATATAAATGGGAAAATCATAACAAGAACGTCAAAATCTACTTCAAAGGAGTAGTCAAAAATCCTTGATGGAACTATCCTGTGTGTAGGTTGATAAAACTGTGCAGTTTCCCACCGCGCAATATGATAAAATAAAATAATAAATAAAGGTTAATATCAGATACTCTTTTCCTTTTCCGACACACCTTCCTCCTTGTATATTTGATTTTTGGTCAAGGAACGATTTACGGTAGAAATCGTCTGATATAAAAAAAAAGGAAAATGAGCTGTTTCAAAGTATGGAACAACAAAGCGATTGATTATAATAAAATATTGTTGAGGAGAAAAAAAAACCATCTACGAGTGTAAACGCGATTTCACACAATTCCACTCTTATGCATGTCTCACTGCCAAGAAGAAACGAGCGATTATTTGCTATTTTACGGTTTTTTTTTTTTTCATACGTTGGCCCACGCTAGGAATTTCTCATGTGTCGTGGGTGCGTTCACAAACATTTAAACTTAAACAATTTTATGGATTTATACCACAAGAGTCTCTCAGTATGTGTTCTAAAGTGAGCATCGATAAACGAGCTGTTGATGCTGTGACATACTATAGAAGAAAGTTATCCGTGTGAACAGTTTGCGAGAGAGTTTATGAAGTCCTTATGACACCACCATAAGGACTTCATAAAAATAGAATAGTGAAAAGGTTGTTTTTTTCCGATTTCTTATTAAATAAGCAGTTAACCAGTTTTATAACATATTCAATCGTCGAATCCGACTCGACTGGATCCCAGCACGGAACACGAGGGAAGGGGGCGAAAAGATTAGTTTTGGTCAGAATAAGCTACATCCACGCGGGCGAAGCCGCGGGCATCAGCTGGTATGTATATATTATAGTTACTCGATCGATCGATATTCAGTATCATCGTAACACCTAATAAAATAATTTATTTGCCACTTAGTAGATAGTTTAATCCATGCGGTCCCGATCGGATTGTTTGTGAATAGCTATGTAGTTTGATGGTCTCAATCACCAGCTATAAGAGGTATACACTTATAACGGTTTTTGTATTTTCATACTTTTGTTGGGGTAAATACGGAAAATAAAATCAGACTTATTAACAAAAATCATTACCTGTGCTGTTACTGTCTTAATAACAGTTCCAGGAGGTTGGCCGACCAAAAGACGCTTCTCTACAATTTCGTCCTCAGTCAGTTGTTGTTGCGGCTGCGGCTGAACGGGAGATGGAGCAGGTTGCGGGGCTAGCGGAGGCGGTGTGGGTCGAATTGCAGGGGTCGGTGAAGGTACCGGGGCCGTGCTGACGGCCGCCGGACTCTGCCCAATGTGGGCAACTATCTGTGCTTGGTTATTTCCAGTGGGCCGTATGAGAACTTGCTGCCCGTTGACTGTCGCCAGTTGAATTTTACCCGCGGCGATCTGCTGCACCAGCACAGGGTTATTGACGACGATCTGCTGCGCCTGTGCGGGACGAGGGCGCGGCGCTTGCTGCACGGGGCGCGGCGCCACGGCGGGCGTGCGCGGCGCGGCAGGCCGCTGCATCAGCTGGCCCTGCACCAGCACGGTCTGCACGGCCGCCACGCGCGGCGTGCGCGCGCCCGCCTGCACCAGCACCTGCTGCGCGGGCGCCACCACGACTTGCTGTTGCGGCTGCGCGACTATCTGCTGCGCCGGCTGGACGACGATCTGCCGGTTACTATGCACTACCACCTGCTGTGCGGTAGACACGGCCGTGCGTGGCGTTTGTCTCGTCTCTTCGACGGCGGTTTTTACTTGAGGAACTTCGGCTGGAGAGCTGCCACTTTCGACTGATTTAGTCACCGGAGAAACCCCCACCAGCTGCCCTGTGGCACCCTGTTGTCCTGCCATTACTACATGTAACTTTCCATCGGGCATTTGAATTAACTGCTGTCCTGCTAACAAACCCCTCACGGTTATTTTTCCATCGGGGGCCCGAATTATTTGAACCTTTTGTGGCCCTTCCTTCTGTGGAGTTGCATTGGCTTTAGAAGTAACTCCATCGCTTTGTGCCGATTTTGTCGACCCTGGGATAGGCTGACTGATTACTCGAGTTGAACCGTCGGCACCTTTTGTCATAATTATTCTTCTGGTACCTATAACTGTTTTCTGGCCAGTGGGAGTGGTGGCATTTGTAGTCAGCAAAGATGTGAGTGTACTTTTCCCAGAGTTCTGATTTGGAGTGGATTTCGATTTTTCTGCAATAATAACAAAGATGGTCAAACATAATGTCAGATATTCCTATAAATCCAGATTACTCTAACCTTCCTGATTACTAATCATTATGGATTAGATTATTTTGATAAGAAAGTCCAATTAAAAAGTAAAATTAAGTCAAAGTTTTGGCCCAAGCTAATGGTTACAAGCCCCAAAATCGAACGAACTGTTACGGTAATGGCTGCTACACACGTTACGAAAAATCGTTACAATCAGACGGTACAGTTTGAACTGAACAGTTTTCGTAGTGCCCACAATCGGACAAACTGTTCAGTTTTTCTCATACACACATGTAGATTTGTCGTTGCAGTTTGAACTGTACCGTATTGGTGAAAACAGGATGAAAATCTGTGCCGTAGTTTTTAAGTTTATCGCAAACAGACTTTTTTTTTTTTTTTTCTTTCTTTATTTTAAAAAAACGTTGCCCCACACTAGGAATTTCTCCTGTATCGTGGGTGCGTTTACAAACACTTAAACTCACATACACAAACACACCCAGACCCGAAACAACTATCTGCAGGCCTTGACTATCTGCAGGACTTGGCAGAGGACTTTGTTTTATAATAACGTAGTGATACATAAGCGGACAATTTTTAAGGTAATTTTCATCATCTCCAATGTACAGTCAATTAAAAATAGATTTTCTTAGGGTTCGGCTACCTTGTGCTTCGGGCGAAGGTTGTAACGAATAGCAGTCCGAAACTTCTGATAGAACATGACCAGTTTCCGTCGGACACTACTGCCACACGCAATATTTCATGAATTCATGAACTTGTCAGTTGATGACTTGATGCTGGTGACATTAATTTTGACCCTATTTTATTAGTATTACTTCTAAATTGCTAGAAATAAATACCTTGTGACATTTCTAAAGCTCTTTTCTGTTGATGGGCAGCTCTTTGTTCACGTAGCTGTTGCTCCATTTTATCTTTTAGATCAGCAGCATTAGCCGGCGGCGCTACATTGCGCTGCGGCAGCTTGCCGGTAGAGGTACGGGTGACAGGCGTAGCACGTTCCGTGCGCTCACCGTATTGACGTACTTCCCAAAGTTCTAGTTTTTCTTCATCTACCCATTCTTCAGAAACCTAAACAAATAAAATAACATAACATCATTAAAAAATCTCTCTTCTCTGTTGAAAATGATAATATTCATAATTATTATTTTTTTATTCTATTCAGAGTTGTTTAGTTATAAATTTATAATTACCTGAGGTTCGGTATTTTGAGGAGATTCGGCGCGCTTCCTTTTCCTTAAACCACTACGAATTGATGTCACTTCACGTACTGTTTTGGGTAATTCTAGTGGTATTACTACCCGCCGGCGAAGATATTGCGATCGCTCCGAAAATTGCCCTAAATGTCGATGTTTTAACAATTCAAGTGATACGATTTCTGTATCAGTAGTAAGCTGATGTTTACCGTCAGCAGAAGCAGGTTTGGCTGCCATGTCGTCCCAACGTAGGCAAGCCCACATAATACGAAGTTGCAGAGCCGCACTCGTTAACCACTGGAGATTTACAGTGCGATACAGCCAGCATGTTTTAAATAATGGCCGAGGGCATGGATATGGCCAAACTGCTTGATTAGGTTTGGCGTTATGACTAAATCCAGCTACCGAATTATGCCCAGATTGTCTGCATAGTTTTCGCAATTCATGATGCGGTAAAACCATTATGGTTTTGGCTTTACTTCTTGTATGGAATGTTGAACAAAGTGGATACTTCACAGGGGTCCTTTTCTTTTTCTTTTCCACTGCTGATGTTTGAACTCGTTTAAGATATACTTTTCCAGAAGGGTTCTCTGTGGAATATACTCTTACTACACTCCCCTCCGTTTTTTCTTCCTTGATAGATTTATCTTCTCTTTTGTGAGTCCTTGCAGCACCAAATCTCCTATTGATCATCGCACGATATTTTGCTTTGTCGATAGTTTTAGCTGATGTAACAGAACATTTGTAAGATGAATCTTTTGTTTCATGGTTATTTCCGATACATGGAGTACTAGAAGATGCTTTAGATGCCCTCCCTCTTGTTATTTTCAATTTAGGGATGGGCGGTCTTTCCTTGCTCTCATTAGCGGTACTAGTATTATTATCTTGTTCAGATGATTCACAATCAGTTAATTCTTTTAGTGGACCTATTTCAACTTCATTTTCTTCATTATTGTTGCATGTAATGTCAATATCCATTTCATTTCCTACGGCTGGCACGGCGGACTCTTCAAGTGTACTCTCAGACTTAACTACACATGCGTCATCATCAGTATCGTCCTTTTCAACTTTATAATTAACAACATTACTGTCATCACCACTTAATTTTCTCTTAACATAGCAGTCACTGCCTTTATTGTCGCATTCCTGAGCACACGCAACTGCCGATAATAGGTCAGTCAGTATGTTTTCATCTGAACTTGTACAAGAAGAGCTTTTACCTAATAGATATTGTTCCAATATTGACATTTTATTGTTATCTTTAGAATTTCCAACTAGATTACTTGAATTTACCACTCCACCTTTTAATAAAGTCACTAATTGAGACAAAAGCCTCCCTTTTTTAATGCACAGTGGTGAATAACAATTAACTTTTATTCCAGAACTTTGCAAAATATTTGATGTATCAATTTTGTTACAACAATGTGAGTAACACTGATATCTTTTTGTTAGCTGAGATATTTTTTGATATTCATCTCTCAGCGCATCTACGTTTTCAGTTTTGGTCGCATCCTTTTGTTTGCTCCCACTGACTGTACCACAAATAGTTGACATGTCAGGTTCTGGATCATCATTTTCAACATCAATATTTTTATCATCCTCGCTTTTAACTTCTAAATCTTCTTTTTTCACATTAGCTATCAAGCTAGCTAACTTCTTTTCTTCCATGAATTTTAAGTATGTTCGTCGAGCTAAAAATTCATCCAATTTAGATTTTTTTGCAATTTTTGGGTAATATCTTCTTGTAGAAGAGCTCAATGCCTTTTCAACATCTATTTCTTCAAAATCATCTTCATCCTTATCAACTTTTAAATTACGCATTGATGGTGGCACTGTAATAAAACAAAGGTTTTTTGTTAATTAAAATCATCATCTGCCTATGCCTTTTCCCAACTACGTTGGGGTCGGCTTCCAGTATTACCGGATGCAGCTGAGTACCAGTATTTTACATGGAGCGACTGCCTATCTGACCTCCACAACCTAGTTACGATACCCTTTGGTAAGACTGGTCGTCAGACTTTCAGGTCACTGACTACCTATAACGACTGCCAAAGATCTATAAATGGCAGCTGGGACCAACAGCTAAACGTGCTTTCCGAGGCACGGAGGAAACTGGCTATGTAATGGGCGGTCACAGATCCACAGACCAACCTAGGCAAGCACGGCTTTACCTAAAGATCAACCCGAGTGGCAGTTATTATTAAACCCACAAGCTCCTGTTAATTAAAATCCTTACGTAAAATACATTAACATAATCAACTGCCATTGGGATTGTTCTAACCGGATTCAATTGAATACAGTTCTTTACATGACGCTATTGCCCATCTGATTTCCACAATGCAGTGATTAGGTAACAACATGATACCTCTTGCTAAGACTGAATGCCCAACTTTCGGATTTCTGATAACTTGTGATGACTGTCAGCTCTCTGAATTTCAGTTGAGACCAGTTATACAAAGCAGAAAGGGGTCCCACTCCTCGGAACGTCTTCACGTTCGCCACTCCAGAACTGTTCGCCCACATTATATTTTATTAATACACAAAAATATTATGTTATACATACATTTTTCCATAACGTCTTTATTTTCGCCTTCATTTGAAATGAGGTAGTCATAAGTTTTTGGTTCAACAGCTAAAACTTTAATTGTACTGCCTTCACTCACTCGCACTGCTATTTTAGCAGGACCATTCAAAAGACAGGTTTTTGCGGTACTATGCTTTTTATATTTTCTGGTAGAAGAATTCCACAACCATCCCCACTGTCCATGAATTCTGTACTCCTCTCCTTTTTGTTTCCATACCTCAAAATAATAATTTGATTAAAAATGTGTGAAAATTACTAACATATATATTATAGCATGAGGCTTTCTCACGACTAGTTTAAAAAAAAACTTTTACAAAAAAAAAATGGAACATAATAGACTAGACATTTAACGTCTAAAATAACTTCGAAAGTACGTCCTTTATAAGGTTTTTTTTTTTTAAACATAAAAAATTTGGTTAACAAATTATGCCAAGTTATAAGTTTGTGAAAAATATTTTGTAGTGCACACAATAATTGTTTAAAAGGAATAAATTAAATTTGCTAGTGAAACTCAAAATACATGACGGTTGAAAGAGAGTATTGATAATTGTTAAAAAGGGAAAACAACTGCAAGTTTGCAGTTACTAGAAAACGGTTCTTTTTTCGTTTCACCCGTTTTCGGTTGGGTAAACGTCACCTCTGCAGAGTTTCTTTTGGAAATTGAATGCGTAAAATTTCACTCTTCTGGACAGTATTTCGGCTGAGCGTTGTCTGTCAGTGAGTGTAGACATCGCATGTAAATAAGTACCATGGATGATAATCGCCACGTACTTCAAAACAAAAGGTGCTATCGCTTGATGCCAGTCTCAAGGCAGCAGTTCCAAAAAAAATAGAGATAAAAAGTTAAGCATACCTGATGTCGAAGACCAAGGGAATATTTCACAAAATTGTAAGCTGTTCGGTATCTTTCTTCTTCCTCGTCTCTTTCCTTTTTTTCTCTCTTATCTAGTTTTTTGCGTTCTTCCCTTTCGGTTGCAGTCGTGCGTGATAACCTAACGTGACCTAGCTGTTCATGCCAAGCGGGTACCCAAACAGCAGTTTTTATGCATGCCTGTGAAAAGGACATTTAAATTACCTACTATAAAAAAATCCAACTAAACTTACCTACTTTGTAAAACAAAAAATACGAACCTGTAGTACACAGAGGGCTCTAGCGAAATCGCGAGGTGCTTGACAAAGTTGTACTGCTTGTACCCATGGCTTTCTCAAGAGTGACCAGTTTGGGTGCATGAATTGTAATACTATGTTTGATTCTAACTGTAGTAAGGTTTGTCTAAGTGTAGCTTCCAATAACGGTTTTGTAGCTGAAGAAGAATAAAATGATTAGAAACATTTTGCATACCTGCTTGAAAAGTAACCAACAACCGATTTAGTTTTTAGTAATTTAGTAGCTTTATTATAGTTACCGTTTAGCAAGCCTACCCATTTGAATTCTTGTGCTGAAGACAAAGAAAACTTATGGGACATATATCGTTTTTTGTCTCTTTCTTCATTTCTCTGAGGCTTGTTTAAAGCTAAAGGATTCGTAGAGTACTGGTTTATGTAATTTTTAAAACTATTTTCATTTCCTAATTTAAAGAGGTAAGTTCCATTAGAAATTTGGTTGGACTTTAATCTTGTAAGCCTTTCCGTCACTGAAAAAGAAAAATATTATTATGTTTATGTGATTTAAATTTTATAAGTTTCTTTTTTATGGGCTGCTGCAAACAGGAGGTATTTCTGAAATTTTCACACATGAAATACACTATTAGTACAAGTGCAGCACATAAAGAAAAATTAATTATTAAAAAAACCTTTAGAAAAGAATAGAGTATAAGTGCAATACCTTCTTCATGTTTTTTTTGAAGCGGTAGTTTGCCTCTACTAACTGTATTGCATTTTATTTTTTTATTATTATCATCATCTTCTATAGATTCATCATTATCTTCATGCGTTGTGTCTTCACTGACCACTGTCACTTCATTTACCACATCTCCATCACCTACTAGAGATGAAACATTATCAAGCTTATCGTCTTCTAGTCTTAACTCTGGATTGATCTCATTTCGTTTTTGTTCTTCTTTGACTTTTCGCTGTTTAACTATATTAGTGTTTTCAATCTCCAAGTAGGATTTCCGATTACCCTTGACTTGGTTTGTCAAGCGATCTGTAATATCCATTTGTCTTAAAATTTCTTGTTTCATTTCCGATAGTTCCCGAACTAGTGGAGCTTCCATCTCATTAGAATCCAATACATTTAAAAGTTCTTCGAACTGCTGAGGTGTTGAATAATACCACACCTCACCATTTTCAGCTTCACTAAAAGAAAAAAAAAGAAATGATTAAGGTGTTTCTTAAGTTCGTAGAAAAATAAGTTCACTAACTCAGTAATAACCAAAAATAATAAAAAAAACGCCTAGTATATTCTTAATTTAAAATTCATCTTAAGCATTGTGAAATTGCCCAATAACTTGATGAGATTATTGTAGTTTAATATTTTATGAGGAATACTCACACAAACATACGTCGAGCTATAAACCAATATTTTCTCCCATGTCTGTCAAAGCCCAAGTGCTCATGTCTGCACATTAAACCTTGTTTTTCAGCATCAGGAAGGCAATCTGTGACTCCCATTGTTTTATGCTGCTTGCACAGGGCACACTGCCAGTCTTCAGATGGTACATCGCCTAATGGGGGGTCCACACATTCTAAGTGAAACACTGCAGGACATGTTTCACAACATAAAAGGTCTCCCAGACGATGACATACGCGGCAATGATCGTCATAATGTATAGGAACTGCAAAATAAATTTTAAATTTACTTAGTATTAATTGTATGAATTCAAATAATAGGATCAGCTAAAATAACAATATTCAATATCTGCCACTTCTTCTTTCCAGCTTAAACACTAGGAAGTGTCGAAAGGTGGGCGTTTTGGGGGACTGTCTCTTTTTTTTTTTTTTTTTTTTATCTTTAAACAAATATTATTTACTAAATTATACAACTTGTCTAAGGAGTTCACAATAAAGCAAGCCAGAGACACATATTTTATATTTTGGTGAAAATGCAGGCAAATAAACTAACCACACACCATACTCAGGCGCGGATCTAGCCCTCAAATAAGGTTGTGGGCACAGTCACCCGAAAATCGGCCAAGTGCGAGTTGGTGGTCCTAGCTTACAAATTTGGAGGGGGGTCATATAGGGCCATAGCCAGGAATTTGGTTAGAGATGGAGGGTATGAGTTCCAACCACCCATTTTTTTTTTTTTTGTTTCATCAGTTTTCCCTTTCTTATACTTCAAGATAAAAGAACCAATATTATGTTGATTCAACAAAAAATATGTTGTTTTTAAGAATAAATAACTATCTTTTATACTGAAAATGATCAGACAATTAAAAAACTCAAAAAAATCCAATTTAAATCAAATTAATCAGATTTTTTTGTTTTCTTTTTATAAAAATCATGATTTTTATCAACCCTGCATGAAAATAATTCAAATGTTCTTAATCTGATATGTTACATCCCACACTGAACTTATGAATGATAATAGTAATGATGATACAGCTTGAGTGAGGCAGTAAAACTATAACAGTTTCAGAGATTTGGGAGCGTTTCATAAGATTAAAAAACATATTTTTATAACATATAAATATAAAAAGTTTGGGCAGATTTAAGGAATATGGATTTGTGATCATAGTTGTTTTTGTAAATGTGTTCTAAATAATAATTATCAAAATTAGCTAGATTACCTTGAGAATATATTATTAATAATTTGTATGAAAAAAGGGACATAGGTATGTAGTTTAATACAGTTAAAATTAGATTAAATAGATTTAACTGCCCGTGTTTGGAAAGCAAAAAATACATTGAGAAGAAATATTAGAAGAAATTCTCCATTAACTCAAAGGAAACATTATTTTATTAATAAAACTTAGTCAGGTCTCAGGTTGATGCAATAACAAAAAATAACACTCTATATTATGCATATAGCCATAGGGTAAATCACAAGAATAAAATCAAAATAGAAAACTTTCATAAGGCAAAATTGCAACATTTAAATGCTGTACATGTTTTTATGTTAAATTTAACTCACCTTCACTAAGCAGATCATCTCGAACTGGATTAGTTATTAAAAATTGATTGCATAAGAATTGAAGAACTGCAAGACGATCCTCTATTGTTGTGAAGGGATATTCACTTGCATTTAAAATTCTGACCACATTTTGATCAAATGATTTGTCACTTTCTATGTAAATTCTAAGGACTTCAGGCCATGTAATGACATCTAACAAAAACAAAGTAATATTAACACTGTCTTTATGGTCCAGTGGACCGAAATGTGTCTGTTGAGCATCTTCTTCTCTTAACAAAGCTTTCAGTAGCATCATATGCACTTCTACAAGTAAATTGCTCTGATCTTCACAACTTATAGCTGCACACAAATCTTCTATGCGAAATGGTGACAGTCGCACCAGATGCCTGAAGTGTCTTAACACTTCATAAACACCAACAACTTGTAAAATTAAATTCTGTGGAATTAGCAAGTCGTCTGATGAAGGAGGAAGGCCTAGAGCTGGAATTTGTCGTTCCTGTTGTAGCCACAGTGGATCTGGACTAGGTGGTCTGAGTAAATGATTAACCTTGCGAGGTGTACCACTGGTGGTGCTGAAGCTGCTTACCGAAAAGTCACTATCGCTCGCGGCAGCGTCGGGTACACTACCTTCAGAGCTTTCACTGGCGCGATCTTCTTCTGCTTCAGACCTATCACTGTATTCATCTCCAAAATCAGATCCATAGTGATATTCCGATTCGTGGTAATCTGCAGCTTGTGGGTTGTATCCTCTTCGTGAATACGAACCTGATATTCCACCTCTTTTATTTTTATGCGCCTTTCCTCCTCTTTGTTTTCGTGTACTCCGTCTACTTATATCGCTCCCTTGAGGAGACGATGCTCTTGATGCGGAAGGTGTGCTAACCAAAGAAGCCGACCCCGCATTTTGTTGATTTAGTAAATATTTTGGTTTTTTCAACAAATGATACTGGAATTTCCTGCTTTTCTCAAAACTCCCTGATTTTGGAGGCCTTCCGCGTTTCTTTGCCCCCCTTCCCGTCATTATTGAAAACAACTGTCAATTGTATACAGTCTCGCACGTGTATCGTAAAAACATAGTCTTGTTTACAAAAACAAAAAGATGGTATTGCATTTCAGTTCATCCTAAATCCAACGCAGTCATGATCCCAGCCGTCGGGATACTTCACATCACACGATCGTCTCATAACAATTTTAAAAACACTATTCACACTGTCTTCTTAGTAATTATCTGAAAAGTCAATCAACTCACTGATATCAAAAGATCACCTACTAAATTTTATAGGAGAAAGAAGGCACCGAAACGTAATGACGCGAAATGCGAGTACATGCAATTCTGAAACGCTTGATGCTGGCTTCCTATTGGTTGATTGTCAGTCCGCCATGTCGTTTTCATAATTTGTAGGTATTGAATTTTGGGTACGACAAATTAACATTATCTTTCAAATTAACTGATGCACACGCAATAATTCATAAAATAATATATAACAGATTGGAGCTGTATTGCAGAATAATTGATCAAAAGTTATCACTGGCAAGAGTGGTAGTTGCCGCACAGAACACATCGGCAGCCATTTTCTTTCTTTCGAAACGATTCGAGCAAAGACTCTTTTTAATTTCTTTTAAATATAAATTTATCATTTCTTCATACTAACTGCATAGTTAAAACTGAATAATAATAAAATAATTTTATATTTTTCTTTCGTATGAACATAATCATACTTTGCGTTGTTTTGGTACAAAAACGCTAAAACGGATATAGTCATGAAATTGTTTTTGGTGTCCATTGATTTATGCAACATAAGAAAAAATATTGGATTTCCGTGGAATCATAGACAGTCGTTTTTAAATCAATTCAGAAAAAACATCATACTTCGCATTTTTAGTGAATTCGAGTGAAAGTAATATGAACAAAATAGACCGTACAAAAAAGCTGCGTCCCCACTATGAGCCTCACCGCCAAGTAAGAAACGCAAATGTTCGGAGGCCAATCATCATCTGCCTAAGTGCCTAGCCTTTTCCCAACTATGTTGGGGTCGGCTTCCAGTCTAACCGGATGCAGCTGAGTACCAGTATTTTACATGGAGCGACTGCCTATATGACCTCCACAACCCAGTTAATACTAGGTAATACGATACTCTTTGGTGAGACTGGATGTCAGAATTTCAGGTCACTGACTACCTGTAACGACTGCCAAAGCTCTATATATGGCAGCCGGGACCAACAGCTTAACGTGCTTTCCGAGGCACGGAGGAAACTCGGTATGTCGGGCGGTCACCCATCCACAGACCGACCTAGGCAAGCACAGCTTTACCTAAAGATCGACCCGAGTGGCAGTTCATATTAAGGGGATCACAGCAGTAGATGACTTTGACGATTTGACCTCTGTACTGGCTTTTGTTTATTTTTCGGCCCCTACCGGCAAACGACTGTACTACAGAAAAACGTACCAAAGAACACAAATGTGTCGCAGAGTAGTCATCGTATTTGCCTAACATATTTTGTTTCTCTTGGAGTACCTACATCATAATGTATGAATAAAATATTTAAAAATAAATTATACACTTTGACTAATGAAGTAATAACCTAGCTTTCATTAGTTATTTCACTGAGCACAGGTACTCCTACGATACATTCTTAAGGTCTGATAAAGACCAGGTAACTGCTTATCGCTTCTCAGTCACGGAAATAGTCAGAATGCTCCAGCTTTCAGCTAATTGAGCACGAATGCTACTACATGATACATTTTGAAGGTCTGACGATGACCACCTAAGTGCTTATCGGTTCTCAGTGACGGATGTAGTTAGAATGACCTAGCTTTCAAATTTTATCTGTCTGAGCACGGATGCTACTACATAATACATTTTGAAGGTCTGATGATGACCAGCTAAGTGCTTATCGGTTCTCAGTGACGGATGTAGTTAGAATGACCTAGCTTTCAAATTTTATCTATCTGAGCACGGATGCTACTACATGATACATTCTGAAGGTCTGATGATGACCAGCTAAGTGATTATCGGTTCTCAGTGACGGATATAGTTAGAATGCTCCAGCTGTCAGCTTTTATCATATTGAGCACGGATGCTACTACATTATACATTTTGAAGGTCTGATGTTGACCAGCTAAGTGCTTATCGGTTCTCAGTGACGGATGTAGTTAGAATGACCTAGCTTTCAAATTTTATCTGTCTGAGCACGGATGCTACTACATGATACATTTTGAAGGTCTGATGATGACCAGCTAAGTGCTTGTCGGTTCTCAGTGACGGATGTAGTTAGAATGACCTAGCTTTCAAATTTTATCTATCTGAGCACGGATGCTACTACATGATACATTTTGAAGGCCTGATGCTGACCAGCTAAGTGCTTATCGGTTCTCAGTGACGGATATAGTTATAATGCTCCAGATTTCAGCTTTTATCTTATTGAGCACGGATGCTACTACATGATAAATTTTGAAGGTCTGATGATGACCAGCTAAGTGCTTATCGGTTCTCAGTGACGGATATAACTAGGCTGACCACCATCAGGTAAATGACATTATCAGTCTCCAAGGCGTCCTCGCGGTCTTTCAAATGAGTCCACACACGACGGTTCTACGCAGTGCCATCAATAAGATCCTATACTTACCTTCGGAGTCCACCATCAGGTAAATGACATTATCAGTCTCAAAGGCCTCCTCGAACTCTTTTAAATGAGTCCAAACACGATGGTTCTACGCAGTGCCGTCAATGAGAACCTATACTTACCTTCGGAGTCCACCATCAGGTAAATGACATTATTAGTCTCCAAGGCCTCCTCGAACTCTTTCAAATGAGTCCAAACACGATGGTTCTACGCAGCGGTGTCAATGAAATCCTGTACCCACCTTCGAAGTCCATCGTCAGGTAAATGGCATCATCAGTCTCTAAGGCCTCCTCGAGCTCTTTCAAATGAGTCCAAACACGACGATTCTACGCAGTGCCGTCAATGAGATCCTTTACTCACCTTTGGAGTCCACCATCAGGTAAATGACACTATCAGTCTCCAAGGCGTCCTCGAAATCTCAACACCATTAAAATAATAACATACATAACATAACATCACGCCTACTATTAGGTACACCTCTGCCTAACCCTTCGGGGATTACAGGCGTGATGTTATGTAATGTTTTTATTATTTTAATGGTGTTAATTGTTTTATCGCTTTTAATTATTTTGTCTTGAGAATTTCGTTTGATGGAAGATGGAGATCTGGATGACTGATGATGTCTCGTACCTGATGGTGGACTCCGAAGGTGGGTATAGGATCTCATTGACGGCACTGAGTAGAATCATCGTGTTTGGACTCATTTGAAAGAGCTCGAGGAGGCCTTGGAGACTGATGGTGCCATTTACCTGATGGTGGTCATTCTAGCTATATCCGTCACTGTGAACCGATAAGCACTTAGCTGGTCATCATCAGACCTTCAAAATGTATCATGTAGTAGCATCCGTGCTCAATAAGATAAAATCTGAAAGCTAGGTCTTTCTAACTACATCCGTCACTGAGAACCGATAAGCACTTAGCTGGTCAGCATCAGGCCTTCAAAATGGATCATGTAGTAGCATCCGTGCTCAATAAGATAAAAGCAGAAAGCTGTAGCATCATAACTGTATCCGTCACTGAGAACCGATAAGCACTTAGCTGGTCATCATCAGACCTTCAAAGTGTATCATGTAGTAGCATCCGTGCACAGATCAATAAAATTTGAAAGCTAGGTCATTCTAGCTATATCCGTCACTGAGAACCAATTAGCATTTAGCTGGTCATCATCAGACCTTCAGAATGTATTATGTAGTAGCATCCGTGCTCAGATTGATAAAATTTTAAAGCTAGGTCATTCGAACTACATCCGTCACTGAGAACCGGTAAGCACTTAGCTGGTCATCATCAGACCTTCAAAATGTATCATGTTATTAGCATCCGTGCTCAATTAGATAAAAGCTGAAAGCAGGAGCATTCTGACTATTTCCGTGACTGAAAACCGATAAGCAGTTACCTGGTCTTCATCAGACCTTCAAAATGTATCATGTAGTATGAGAGTCCATCATTAGGTACGAGACATCATCAGTCATCCAGATTTCCATCTTCCATCAAACGAAATTCTCAAGACAAAATAGTTAAAAGCGATAAAACAATAAACACCAGTAGAAAACATAACATCTCGCCTGTAATCCCCGAAGGGTTATGCAGAGGTGTTTTTGTTGAATTGTTTTATCGCGATAAAACAATTAAAGTCATTAAATTAATAACATACATAACATAACATCACGCCTACTATTAGGTACACCTCTGCCTAACCCTTTGGGGATTACAGGCGTGATGTTATGTAATGTATGTTATTGTTTTAATGGTGTTAATTGTTTTATCGTTTTAATTATTTTGTCTTGAGAATTTCGTTTGATGGAAGATGGAGATCTGGATGACTGATGATGTCTCGTACCTGATGGTGGACTCCGAAGGTGGGTATAGGATCTCATTGACGGCACTGAGTAGAACCATCGTGTTTGGACTCATTTGAAAGAGCTCGAGGAGGCCTTGGAGACTGATGGTGCCATTTACCTGATGGTGGTCATTCTAGCTATATCCGTCACTGTGAACCGATAAGCACTTAGCTGGTCATCATCAGACCTTCAAAATATATCATGTAGTAGCATCCGTGCTCAATAAGGTAAAATCTAAAAGCTAGGTCATTCTAACTACATCCGTCACTGAGAACCGATAAGCACTTAGCTGGTCAGCATCAGGCCTTCAAAATGGATCATGTAGTAGCATCCGTGCTCAATAAGATAAAAGCAGAAAGCTGTAGCATCATAACTGTATCCGTCACTGAGAACCGATAAGCACTTAGCTGGTCATCATCAGACCTTCAAAGTGTATCATGTAGTAGCATCCGTGCTCAGATTGATAAAATTTTAAAGCTTGGTCATTCTAACTACATCCGTCACTGAGAACCGGTAAGCACTTAGCTGGTCATCATCAGACCTTCAAAATGTATCATCCGTGCTCAATTAGATAAAAGCTGAAAGCAGGAGCATTCTGACTATTTCCGTGACTGAAAACCGATAAGCAGTTACCTGGTCTTCATCAGACCTTCAAAATGTATCATGTAGTATGAGAGTCCATCATTAGGTACGAGACATCATCAGTCATCCAGATTTCCATCTTCCATCAAACGAAATTCTCAAGACAAAATAGTTAAAAGCGATAAAACAATAAACACCAGTAGAAAACATAACATCTCGCCTGTAATCCCCGAAGGGTTAGGCAGAGGTGTACCTAATAGTACACCCACATTTCGCCAGTTATGTTTAAGTTCCATGTAATAGGGGCGAGCCTATTGCCATCAACCGGGCACATATCCGGACTCCGTGGCTGTTACTTATAATTTCCTGATGGAAAAACCCAATAACACTTTGCCCGACCCGGGAATCGAACCCAGGACCTCATGCTCAGCATCGTGCTTACGACCACTAGACCAACGAGGCAGTCCAAAATTAAAATAATATCATAGATATATATTATTTATATAGCAAAATATCTACTAAGAAACGTAGGTAATTTACCAATAGTTTTGGAGAGCTCGGCCACGCGTCACTTTACGTTTATTAGGCACAGTCAGCTTAGTCTATGATAGGTGCAAACAACAAAACGAAATTACAAACTACTTTAAATATATTTACAAACTTATTTTCTGTTCTTATTTTACGAAATTTTGATAACTATACAATTTACAATATGTTTTAATTCAGAAAACATTAAAAACGTGAACTTTTGAATTTTATTTGTGAAGTAATGACATGCGTGCAGTCCACCCGTGACAACAGTCATCGAGACACTGGCGCAGCGCGTTCCAAGTATGCGCGACGGGTCTTGCGCCGCATTTGCCTCAAAATGTCGGGAATTAATTTATTATTTTAAAATTTTATTACAAATCAGAGAAAATAAACAATACGGATTGTTAAATACATCACTACGTATTTTTGTGTATAAAATTCATACCGAACTATTCAGCCGTTACAGAGACAAAATTCGATTTAGGTTAAGACATACTACGATTTTTTATTAAATAATGTGAAGGTTTATTAAAATTTTAAACAATACGAATAATTTGTGATGACTTTAAGTATAACATATATTTTTTATATGGAAATCGTACGGAAGGATTCCTCAACAAATTTCTTTAAACATACGTCGTTTTTGGGATTTGACCATTGCAACGGCCTTAAGCCACGAGCTCCTCAATGTGAACACGAAAATGCATAAGCTAAGGGCTCGTTTACGGAGACGCGGGGCGTCGCGCGGCGCGTGCAAAAAACTCGTCTCGAGCTTTTTTATTCATTTACTGAGAGGCGTGTCCACCGCAACAAACGCTGCATTTAAAACTTTTTTTTTGCTAGCCTGCTCTGTCCCACTCCAGGGCAAGGACTTCTATTTTAAACTAACGAGCGAAAAATAGCTTCTCGTAAAATCGACGTTTGAAATCGTTAACGTTTTCATACATCGCCATGTTTGAATTAAAAACGCACAACGCGCGACGCCCCGCGTGTCCGTAAATGAGGCCTAACACAGACGCGCGCTCCACCGTCCGCGTGTATACAAACACACCAAAAGACCCATGTTGCACTATAATATTATACATTTTAAAAAAGGTATTTTGTTAATACTCACTACTGTACGGAACATTTTATTATGTTTCTTTGTACCGAAAAATAGAAAATATATCGTTAAACGAGCTTATCCTCTATGTTCCAAACCCAAAATCCATATGGTCAATGGTGTGTCTTGGTTGTTATTATAGTAGACGTCTCTATATACTATCAGTAGCCAATAGCCCTCTGGACTAACTACGAAATAAATCTTGATAAGAAAATGACGTCTAGAAATATTTCCAAACGTCTTTTAAAAAGGGGGAAAAATACTTCAGAGCGAGACAAAAAACAAGTGGTATTCTGTCCTTGTCTTGCAATTGCCAGTGCGAAAAAAAGAAAAATTTATAATAATGAAGTAATCCAAAATCACTGATAACTAAATTAGCATTAAAATGTAGCAGTATATTAATTTAATATTTAATAACTTAATATTACAATAATAAATTCTTGGGAAATAAAATTTATTAGGGCCAAAGTTCGTAAAAACTATATATTTATATATATAAAAACATGGCGGAAACATTTTCGTGATAAACTCGTATTTTTGCTTTCTCAGGTGCTTTTTATTGTATTTAAGTGACATATTTATCTTAAAAAAAGGTAAAATCATGTTTCGTGAAAGGGTGTAATAGTGAGGGTTTCCTGGATGTGGAATTTCTCTTTTCAGGTTAGTTCTTTTAACTTTGTTTACAAACAACGACTAGGGTGACTATGTTCTAGATCTATAAATGGGAATCATGAAATTATTGTAAAGAATACCTACGCCTTATCTGTTATCAATATTGGTATTTATAATCTCATAAAATAGTATTTCTTATAATTTATCCAAAACAAACATTTAAATTCTATCTTTATTTTTTTTACTTTTCCATTTTGGCGGCAACTATTGATTCAAACTTTTTTTTTCTGACCCAAAGGTCTCAAATCGAATCCAGGTTAAAATTTTTGTTATGGATCATCGATTTATGAGGCAGGGAGGGGTGAGGGGGTGAGGGGAGCTACGCCCCTGTATCGTCCAAGTCCGAAGTTTAGGTACACATTTTAGTTTTGTTTTTGTTGTTTTGTTTTATTAGAATGTAAGTTAGGGTTAGGTATAATAATATGTGCATTCAAAAATAACCAAAATTAAGATACTAAATTAAAATGTTCATATTTTAGTATCAAGTGCCTACCGTATCCTACCAATAAATTTATTTGTCTTTGTCATCATAAACCTATCCCATAGTAGTTTTTTTTTTTGCCAGTGCAAAGCTAAGAGCTGTGTGCTAGAAAGTTAATGTTAAAGAAGTTGTATGCTGAATACATTCTGTGGTTGCTAGGTAACTTTATTGATAAAACCTATATGTCACTCTGCTAAACTATTTAAATAAAAGTAACCTTTTATTTACGAGTTTTACTAACTAGCTCTGTTCACAACATATTTCCAACGGGTTATGGGCCCAGACCGTGCCTCGTTGTTGCTGAATTTGTAGGGCAGTTATTTATAGTAAATTCGAATATAAAAATGGAAAGTTCGACGAGTGCGATCAAAAAGCTTACAGGCCGAAATAATTATGGCAGTTGGGCCTTCAGCATCGAAATGCTATTAATAGATGCGGGGCTCTGGGACTGTGTAAGCGAAAATTTCGTTACTACCAAACCTGAAGAGCGGTAACGCGACGAAAGGGCAAGGGCAAAGATTTGCCTGTCAATCGCAGAACAGTGCATCACCATTGTCAAGAATGCCAAAACCTCATATCAAGCATGGAATGCGCTAAAAAAGGCCTATGCTGACTGTGGTCTAATTAGAAGATTAGGTCTGCTGCGGAAGCTATTTTCATTGAAACTGGATAATTTCGAAAATATGGATGCCTATGTCAATGAAGTGCAAGCTACGCATTAAGCCCTGGAGGCAATCCAAGCTGCACTGAATGATGAATTCATCGCGGTTATTCTCTTGGCTGGTTTGACGGATTCTTACGACCCTTTGGTGATGGCTATGGAACATTCTGGCAAGGAATTATCATCGGAGAACGTAATAGCGGCTCTTCTGCGTGAAGGTCACCGACAGCAAGTGAATAATGATAAGGACGATACGGTGTTAGCTAATGTTGCAGGTGGTAGTGGTAGCGCTCGTAAGAAAATAGTTTGTCATTTTTGTAAAAAGAAGGGTCACTTTAAATGGCAATGTAAGCTCTTTAAAGCCAATCAAGGCAAGACTGAGAGCAATTTAGCGGCTGTAGGCAGGATTAATGATGATGATTCTACTGATTTTGTTTCTTTTCTTACCGCTAGTGGGGATAATTGCTGGGTGGTAGACAGTGGCGCGACATCACACATGACATCAAATAAGTCTATTTTAACGCCTATATCAAGCAGTTCGAAAGCTGTTACTTGCGCGAATAATGACAAAATAGTATCGACCTCGCAAGGTACTGTTAAGTTGGACGTACGTCACAAGGGACGTCCATTAGGACTGACAATGAATAATGTGTTGTTGATTCCAGAACTAGTCACCAACTTGATGTCTGTTGGCAAGTGCACTGATAATGGCAAGGTTGTAGTGTTTGACAAAAATCGTTGCAGAGTTTTCGATGGCAATGTATCTGTAGATGGGAACGTACTGTTTACAGCGCCACGCAAGCGAAACGGACTCTATGTTTTAGGTTCGGAGAGTAACAAGGCGACGACGGTTCTCTTAGGAGAAAGTCAGGATGACTTTGATTTGTGGCATAGGAGATTGGGCCACTTATCCCAATCTGGAATGCGCAAGCTTAAGGACATCGCCAAGGGTCTTTGTTATAGCCTTGGGAACTGCAAGAACCCCTGCATACCATGCAGTCAAGGCAAGCAATGCGTGAAGAAGTTTCCAAAAAGGAAATTCAATAGAGCTTCACAGATTTTGGAGCTGGTCCATAGTGACGTTGCAGGTCCCATTGAGGTGGAGTCATGGGGCGGCAAAAGATACATACTGTTATTCATTTACGACTATAGCAGGAAAGTTTATGGCTATTTGCTGAAATGCAAATCAGAAGTTTTCGGGAAGTTTCGTGAGTTTCAGGCATTAGTTGAAAATCAAACGGACCAAAAGATTAATAAGTTAAGGAGTGACAATGGTGGCGAATACACCAGTAAGGAATTCCAGGATCACCTGAAAAATCGTGGAATTAAACATCAGACAACTGTAGCGCACACTCCACAGCAAAATGGAGTTGCAGAGAGAACCATCCGGACAATTGTCGAAAAGGCGAAATGCATGCTAGCAGAAAGCAATCTCAATAAGAGATATTGGGGTGAAGCAGTTCTAACGGCGATTTATCTGAAAAACCGCTCGCCCACTATGGCTATTTTGCAACAGGTCCCTGAACAGGTGTGGACCGGAAAGGCGGTGGACCTTTCGCACTTAAAAGTGTTTGGTTCAAAGGCACAGGTTCTTATTAAGGATGGAAGCCTCAAAAAGTTTGATCCCAAGACACGAGAACTTATATTTCTGGGCTATAGCGAGGATCAAAAGGGGTTTAAGTTTGCTGATGTTAAGAATAATCCAAGGCGGATTATTGTTGCTCGGGATGCCGTGTTTGATGAGAGGTTGCCAAATCAGTCTAAGGACAATATGGATTTTCTCAGACCTCCAAACATATCGCCAACTAAGATGCCGGTGGTTGATGTTCCTGAAGAATTTTTCGTAGTCCCCATTACAGGAGGGACTACCGGGGCTATGGAAACTGAGGAGGAAGTTTCAAGCCAGAGCGTACCAGCTCCAGCAACCGGGTCCACCACACCCGAATACGTTGTAGTCGAATCTGAGGAGTTTCATGATTCAATGGATTCCATCTCGGATTCTAACAGAAGCGAAGAACCAGAAGCTGAACCAGCTTTAGAGGGGCCTCGATACCCTCAAAGGACCAGAGTTCCAAATAGACAGGAAGATTTTGAATATAATTTTCTCAGTGTGCACGATCCTGTGTCGGTACAGGATGCAATGGACCGCGGAGATAAGGACCTGTGGTTGGATGCGATGAAGCAAGAGTACGACTCGCTCATCGAGAACGGAACCTGGGAGCTGGTGGATCGCCCAAGAGGAGCGAACGTAGTCAAATGCAAGTGGCTGTTTAAGTTGAAGATTGGCACTGATGACACAGTGCAGCGCCACAAAGCAAGACTGGTGGCTAAAGGATATTCCCAGAAGTGGGGGGAGGACTACTCTGAAACCTTTGCACCAGTGGTTAAACTGTCGTCGGTCCGACTACTGCTGGCGCTATCGGCAGAAATTGGATTGACAGTGCATCATATCGATGTTACAACTGCTTTCCTTAATGGAGACCTTGCTGAAGACCTGTATATGGAACAGCCAGAGGCCTTCATCATGAGGGGGAAAGAAGGAAAGGTTTGCAAGCTGAAGAAGGCCATTTATGGTCTGAAGCAGGCAGCACGATGTTGGAACGTGAAGGTTCACGCTCACATAATTGAGATCGGGTTCACGAGGTCAAAATATGACCCATGCGTATACCTGAAGAAGGTTAAAAGCAAATTTCTCGCAATTGCCTTATACGTAGATGATTTCTACATTTTTGGGCATGACATTGACGAGATTCAAGCCGTGAAAGCGAAGATTGGGGACGCCTTCAAAATTAAAGACTTGGGATTGGCAAAAGACTGTCTGGGCATGGAGCTCACGCAAAGGAAGGGAGAAGTGGAGCTCAACCAAAGAAACTTCATAAAGAAGGTCCTCCAAAAGTACAAAATGGAAGATTGCAAAGTTGTCGCGACTCCCACAGAGACTAATCTCAGATTGGAGAAAGGCGATCCTACTGGAGATATGAGCTACCAGGAAATTGTGGGTTCACTCATGTACCTGTCCTGTGGCACACGACCTGACATCACATTCATAGTGAGCTACCTGAGTCAGTTTAATTCCTGTTGGAATTCGACTCACATGGCTGCACTCAAGAGAGTTCTGATTTACCTAAAGGGTACAGTAGATCACAAATTGGTCTACAAGAAGACTGGCAATCCTCTGGTTGCATATGCCGATGCGGACTGGGGTGCCAACACTGATGGACATTCGTTCACAGGGTATATGCTTGCCCTTGGCGGTGCTGCGGTTTCCTGGCAGACCCGCAAGCAACGTTGCGTCGCACTCAGTACGGCTGAAGCAGAGTATGTCGCTATCTGCGAAGCAGCGAAAGAGGTAGTTTGTGCCAAAGGTCTCTACCATGAACTGACAGGTCAGAATAATACGATTGATCTGTTCAGCGACAGCCAAAGCGCTATAAAATTAGTGTACGTGCCAACAGTCGGTAGGAGGTCTAAGCATATAAATATTAGATATCATTATGTGAGGGAACTGACAGAGGCAAATGAAATTTGTATCAAGTATTGTAAGACTGATGAGATGCCCGCCGATATCTTCACAAAAGGACTTACTAGAGTTAAGCAGGACTACTTTAAAAAATGTATAGGCATACAGTGGGGGTGTTATAGAAGTTGTATGCTGAATACATTCTGTGGTTGCTAGGTAACTTTATTGATAAAACCTATATGTCACTCTGCTAAACTATTTAAATAAAAGTAACCTTTTATTTACGAGTCTTACTAACTAGCTCTGTTCACAACATATTTCCAACAGTTAAAACATAATAATAACTATCCCAAAAGTAAGTACAACATTTTTGGACACCCTATTAGAAAGATATGACATCCACTTTCGAGGTACTCTTGCTCGGAACGCTTTCGAGTTGCACGTGCACATTCCAGATTGTATATAATTTCCTTGATTCCTGTTAATTCCAGTACATCAGTCCCTCAAATAGCATGACCAAAAAGTATAATAATACCTACTATGGTTGAGCATGACTGTCACGCAGGTGTCAACCAAAGAGTATTCTATTCTATTTTTTGTTAATGGCAAGCAAAGCCGATGTCGACAAAAACCAGAGTCTACTGGTGTCAACTGTCAATGTCGTTTGTCAATTTTGTCGTAACGATCGATACGAACGCCGAACGAAACGTGGCTAAAGTTTATTCCAATTCAGTTTGGTAAGAACAATAGTAAAATAGCAATCTTTTTATCATTTCTGCAAAATGATGTATCATATGAAGCAAATAATTGTTCATGATAAAGAAATTCCTTTGCCGACCTGCATGTATTCCGTAAAATATCGGACAGATTGTGTTAAAGAAGATGATAGCGACATCCGTATCAGTAACCAGGTTATCAAGTTTCTTAAGGTTTATGTCACTGAAGTTATTAAATAAATGTATTTATATTATATACTACACTTGGGAGCAAATAAATCGAGCCACTACCTTTTTTCACGTAAAATGGTAAATATTTTTGGTAATATGGAACGTATCAATTCGAACTATATATCGCCTAAAAGTTTAGTTAATAACCTTTACAATGAGGGTAAATTATTGAATAATAACCTTATTGAATGATAAATTATTGGCTCTGCAAGAAAAATGGTAATTTTGATAGAAAATTTAGTAGGGCTAAAACAGTCCATAAAAACAATAAAAAACAAAATTATTGCAAAAAAAATATTCTTAATAACTGGTATTACCCCCCCGTGCCCTGATACATTCTTGTAGCCTATTAGTCATCGATCTGATCAGCGTTACGATGACATATTGTGGTATGTTCTCCCACTCTTCAAGCACAGCGACTTTAAGCTCGGGAATGGATGAAACAGCGGGAACCCTGGCTCGGACTCTCCGTTTTAGCTCGTCCCATAGGTGTTCGATCGGGTTCAAATCGGGACTTCGTGCTGGCCATACCATTTGTTGAATCCCGATCGCAGACAAGTATTCCGTAACGATCTGCGCGGTATGAGGTCTCGCATTGTCATGCATAAACAAGAAATTTTCTCCGACAAAACCAGCATACGGCATTACGTGGTTTTCAAGAATGTCAGTTATGTATCGGTCAGCTGTTAATCCACGTCTACCACTGCCATCGTTGGCGGGGTCGACGAAGACAAGTTCCGTTTTTCCGTCTAGAGAAATTCCTCCCCACACCATACAAGAACCACCACCAAAACTCACAGTTTCTCGAATGCAACATTGGGCAAATCTTTCACCAGGACGTCTATACACTCGGTTTCTCCCGTCATTGCTAAAAAGACAGATTCTTGACTCGTCAGAAAACAAAACTGACCTCCAGTCTTCTAACGTCCAATTAATGTGTTCTCGAGCAAACTCCAAGCGAGATCGGCGATGAGCTACAGTCAATTTTGGGCCAGTTGCTGGTTTGTGTGATGTTAAATTTCGTTCTTTTAGTCTTCGTCTCACTGTCCACCTACTGATTGAGACTCCTCGAACGTCACGTAACGCTTGCTGTAGCTGAACAGCATTAAGTCCACGGTCGCGCAACGAATTGGTTGCAATAAAGCGGTCGTCACGTTCTGTTGTTGCCCGTGGTCGGCCAGTTCCAGGTCGCCGAACAAAAGCACCAGTCTCCAGATACCTGCGGTATACCCGCTGTACCTTTGAACGACTCAAATGAAGTCTGCGTGCCACTTCACGTTGTCCGTGTCCAACCTCAAGTAAAGCTACAACTTGGGCAGCTTCCGTCGGTGTAGTATCCATTTTATCAGGTTATTTTGATTACACAGACACAGATAAAGACAACAATAACAAGTAATATGGGTATGATTAACAAAAACCTCAAATTTAATCTTTTCTTAACAGAGTACAATAAAAATGTCATAAGCAAATTAAATACGATAATTTTATTCTACCCTTTAAACTTTAATTTAAATAAAAAAAAAATGAAATTTTGACAACTAACTACCCTCTTTGTAAAGGTTATTAAATACCCTTTTAGGCGATATATGTTTCGAATCGATGCGTTCCATAATACCAAAAATAATTACCATAATGCGTGAAAAAGGAAGTGGCTCGATTTATTTGCTCCCAAGTGTAGATGTACCTGTGAATGTTGTGCATAATATGACTAACACAAACTAACACTTGAAGAGATAGCTCTTATAATTTGCTGTAATGTGTTACTGGTAACGCGACTTCTAACTTAAGATGAATTCTTTGCAAATACTATATATCCAGACTCCATCTCTCATCCCCACCCGCTACTTAACCAAAATCTACACATTAATTCATGATAACCAGATAATATCACAATAAATTTTGTGGGTTCCCAAGGAAAGGATGAATATGCTGAACTTCGTGATAGTGGGTCTTTTTTACCTCTAGTAGTTCTATTTACTATATTTAATCAAATACAAGAGTTGACTTGTTATGATGATTTATAGTAAGTATACATTTAAGGATTGTAGTTGTAACTTATAAATATACTGCTCCAATGATAAGCAGTTATCCTATATGTGTAAATAAATTTATACTTGCATAGGAATTCAATTAATTGTACTATCTTACAGGGATCAAATAAAATGTCTGAATTAGAACAACGCCAGGACCAATTATTAAAAAAATTGGATACCTTGTATGACAGAATTAAGACGATTAGTTCATATTGCAAAGTAGACAATATTCAAGATGTTAAAACAAGGAAACCAGGAAAATGTGTAAGATGGACATCATTTATATTATAATAACCTAGCTAGCTAGTACCATATTACTGTTGGTACTGTATAAGTAACAATTGTTATATTTTCTTCAGTCTTAAGTTCTTCTATTTGAGTCAGATTCTACACAAATCTTAAATTATAAGCTAATGTTCATGTTTATTACCACTTTTCACTGATCACATCCATTCAAATAATATTAGTTTGTTTTATTTCAGTTACCTGTGCCTGAAGAGGTTGTATTGGTCCTTAGTCCAGACAGTTTACCCTGGTATTTGAATGTTATCTTAAAAGAAACATCTCTGGCACTCAATGCTTCATGGCATATTCACTCTTCAGTACCCAATGAGAAAGTACCAAAAATAAAAAACTTTGTTAAAAACATTCAAGTATTGAAAAATAACCCTAAAATAAATTTAAGGCTGATATTTAAATGTGGTGAGTCTCCAGTTAATTTTAAATATTCAAACATAACAGCCTCATTGGCTTAGTGATTGCAAATGCGACTGAGATTTATATTAATGCCACTCGATTTTATTTACAGTTTCGGCTGACACAGAATTGAAGTTGTCTACTCTGGATGTTCCTATTATTGGCAATGTGAACATATTACGATACCTTTCATATGTTTACCCAAGTGTTATTCCATACAATTCTGACGATCATCATGTTGACTACTTACTTGACCTCTGCCACGTGTTGGAAAGAACAACAGAAAAAAATAAAGAAGTAGTACTCACGAAATTGTTTTCAACACAAAAAAACTGGATTTATGAAAATCAGTTCTCTATTGTTGATTTAGCTGCTTACAATGTAATTAAGCAATGGAAGAATGTCCCAAAGTACGTTCCTAAAGCATGGTTCGACAAGTGCGATAAACTGGTTTTATAACTTTTTGATGCTTGAATTCATAAATTGGTCTACCTACTATATGAATATTGTAATTATTATGCTTTCTCATTAAATTATATGACAATTTGAGCGTTTCAATTTTCTAAACCACCTAAGGTTACCAATTCTTTATTATACAGAGTGGAATCTTTCTACCTCAACCTGCTTAGCTTTTCACAACCACCCGATTGCCTGTCCTGTATGAGATATGCAATTCTTGGTTTGTTCCCGTTGAGTTACACACAGACTTATATCAGAACAAAAAGGTCCCAGTGTTACAGAACCTGATTTATCATTTCAAGTTCTTCTTACTGAATGTACCTAACTCTCACAAACTACCAGGAGGCCAGAAACATGAAGGAGGTATTGTATATTGTTAATAGGATAACCAATCCTCTCCACATGACAATTCTTCTTGCGACATAATTATGTTCAATCTCAGATTATTATATACTTAGGTACCTACTAGCTGATGCCAGCGGCTTCGCCCGCTACAACTCGAAAATTATCTCACGGGAAAATAAGGTCGGGATAAAAACTATCCTATGTGTTAATCCGGGTTGTAAACTATGTGTACCAAATTTTATTGAAATCCGTTCAGTAGTTTTTGCGTGAAAGAGTAACAAACATACACACTCACCAACAAACTTTCGCCATTTTAAAATATTTAGTAGGACACATTGAATTGGTATCTTAAGCTAAAGGAAAATATCTGATTAATTAGACATCTATCATTGAAATTGAATGTATTACTTTCTATGGAGATTTGATAACCTATTATAATCGTTCACCTGGTTCGACTCCAAAGTCGGACCACGCGGTCCCAAGATTTAGTAGTTCAACTGGCAAGATTCTAAAATCGAACCAACTGGAAAAAAAAGTTCACGTAGTCCGATTGATCGGACTATGCGGTCGGGCCACGTGTCCATAACCGATTGTACTATCGAAAATCGCTAATATTTACAAAACCGAGTAATAGATTCGATTGTGATTTGAGAGGAAAATATCAATCTTGCCGACAGCGCTATTTGCTATCGGAAGTGCAATCCAAATCAGCAGCATAGCTTCACAAACAATCTAAGTCGAATCGATCTTGTGACACTTTTTCGAGTATCAATTTTTTGTATCGAACGATTGTCAAATGCTATTCACATATTCGATCGACATGGTAGACCTCGTACATAGAAGAAGAGGGCAAGTGACATAATATCACTTCACATGTACGAGGGGTCAGGTAATGCTGGGTTTTATGTAGCCAATAAATTATCCTGAGTATTTCTATAAGTTTTACTATACATAGATTGTACTGATTATCCGTCGAACAAATTATAAATGATTTTAATTTTAAATGGATACGCAACGACTTCCTTAAGGTATAGTACAAAATGGCGTCGTATTTCTGATTGGATTGCACTTCCGATAGCAAATAGCTGTCGGCAGGATTGATACACAGGGTGTAAATCAACCCATCACACAGCCGTTAACCAAGCATTCTGTCCATCAAACTGGGAAACGATTTTTTTTCGTGGGGTCAAAAATCACATTTTACGGTAAAACTCAATGAAACACTCCTAAAACATTATGCTATTGGATGCTTTGAATAGTAAATGGGTCATGGAGGTAATTGTAATGTTAAAACCTGAAAAACTAGTATTTACAAAAACAGCTGTGAAAAATTTGGGACTTTGACCCCCTAATATCTCTGTAACTAGGAGGTTCCCAGGTGTGGTCTACAACAAAAAAATGATCGCAGTGGTGGGGAGAACAAGTGCCCTTCGTTTGCTTTTACACCCTATAGTTCATCTCGAATCACAATCAAATCTATTACTTTACTTCGGTTTTACTATTAATTGTGAACAAACACTCGCAACGGTTTTAGGGTTATTTTAAGTCTAGCATAGCTAATACAACCACTCGATTGTCCGTCGTCATCCAATCCATCGATCGTACTATCGAAAATCGCTATTCACAAAACCGAAGTCAAGTATTAATAGATTGAATTGGATATGACGGACAATTGAGTGGTTGTGAATTATTCACAAATACAAATGCTACGTTTCAGAAACGCATGTGAAACTGTATATTCTTATATCATAAGTCCTTTGTCATTTTGATAAATAAATGATGTCTACAAGAGATTAAGATTGACATTGTAAGATTATTGTTATTTCGTACTAACCTAAGTAATCGTATGACCCTATGAGTAAAAGTGGTTTATCATATCACATTGATTATACGTTTTTCATGTTGAAACTGGGCACACATACTTCAGTGTGTATTGTTGTTTTGTTTTCCAAAACTACCCTCTTATCCATTTTTTTGTGGAAGGGGGTATTCAAGGAAGATCGTAGCGGGATATAAAAATCCGCAGTAACAAAGTTACGTGTTAAATGCTTATAAATAAAAAACAAGTAAATAATTTATGCGATTTAATAAAGTAAATAAAAATTATTTATGTCCTACCATAGAGCTACATAAAGACAATGTTGATTTAGTCTTCGAAATGATGGCACACCTTTACGGCATATAATAATATATTGAAGTTGGTTATCATCATACAAGGGAGGATATCACCAATTAAAAATAGATACCTACTAACAGTAAAATATCAAAAGTGCCGATATTGTAAACTGTAGATTAAATATGTGTACATGTAAATCAAAATTTAACTGGATTTATTTAAATATGATCGTAATTGAGAAATACATTTACTTATCTTATACAATGAATTGACGTTGCCATATTTTGTATCAACATCGTTAACGAAAAATTTAAGTACATACATTCAGTATTTACATTTATTAGTAACACTTAGTGGTCCGATTTTAAAATCTTTTGGTTCACAAATCATAAAAATGTGTATATACTTTAAAATGAATATTTTATGAATATTAATGTTATTACATTGTTTCTTTTCTAATAGAGGTGAAATATTAAAATATATTTGTTTAGAAAGTCACAATCCAAATACATAATTAGATCACAGGTTATTTTTAAGAAATTGTGCCAAAAATTGATCAAACACATGGATGCATTTGAAATCATATATTTAAACACGTAAAGAATTAGACACTACATCTATCAGTCAATTGCATATAATAATTGTAGGTAATTGTAAAAGTATTATAAAATGCTTAACTACGAATATTCGTCCTGATCTATCAGACACGTCGCTATTTTATTCCTTTGCCTAAGTTTAACTTGAGAAACTGGAGTTACAATTATGAACATTTCTAGGCTCTAATCACTGATTTATCAATAACTTTTATTAAAATGTGAAGTAATATGCAAAATTCATAGATTGCAATACATTGAAGCTCCATTTGTATCCCAAATCACTAACAAATGCGTTTAGCGATAAACAGAGTTACATGTAATTCTGTCTTTGACATAAAAAAAACAGAACCTGAAACATGATTTAATTTCACTTCGTGCTAAACGTATTTAGTGATTTGTGGACCAAGAGAGACTAAATAAAACAAAATACATTAGATGATTATTAACTAAGTAATGACATTACAAACAACATTCTAGTTTTTGTTTCAAGTAGATTGCGTCAGTTTGTTTTCCCGCCGGTTTGTCGGGACTAACTTCTAGTCTAGTTACTTCAATAAAACTTTACAAAGTCAAAGCATTTATTTCAATTAAACCATTACTGGTACTTTTGAATGTCAGTTTACCAAAAGCGGCTTCCTGACAATGTCACTGAAGCGCTTTATGAGCCATGACACACTCGATGCACAATATTGTGGTGTGTATTTTTAATTCATGCAATAGCTTCACCGTTTTCTGTATCAACAAAACACCTTATATAAAATGAGAAATAGACATGCAACTACCGGGTTACGCTACAGTCAAGCTATTGTGCTTTGAAATATCACAATCATCAGTATGATTAACAATTGGCGTTTTGCTTTTTCTTAATTACCATGCGTAATGGTGTGTTTGTGATTAACGAGGTGTTCAATTTATTAAAAGACTGCTGAAGGCGGGCTACATATCCTGATTATTAAAAATTTCTATCAGTTAAATTTGCTAGGAAAAGTCTTTGGGCTCCATGATATTATTATCATTCCTGCACAAAGATATTTATACAAACACACTGTGAATCTTTGAAATGTTCTTTTCACAAAATGTCATTAAGTCAATAATTGTTAAAAATTAACTAAACGAGATCTCCACCTATATATTACGTCTTATAAAAAACAGCTGCCTTATTTATTGCCATTACTCAAAAATATTAATTCAATATTTTTATGTGCTTCCTTTCAAAAGTTCTAATTTGTGGTATGGCATATAATATTATAATTACTAATTAATTAGAAGCTGCCTAAATCGAAAAATCTTTTATAATTGAATGTTAAAGTGTATTTTGTACTTACAACTACATGAATATGCTTTAAGAATATCCCTAATACATAATCTGAAGAATGATAATTTAATTTCAGATACTTTTACCAATTTAATTAAAGCTTAAAAATTATATTCGATATGTACAATAGCAATAGTTGCCAACGAATTAACTTAATAATTGGGAATGGGCAGTGAATAGTTACATGTGCACGGCTTCGTGCGGCACCGTGCCGACGGGCTCCTGTCATACGAAGGACGAGAAGCCCGGCAGCGGCGCCCGCGAGCGCGCCATGTTGTTCATGACGATCTGCCCGCCGTTCAGACTGACCACGGCGCTGCCTTCCGGCTCCGAGTCCGTGTAGCTCGAGTAGTTGCGCACCGGCCTCTGCCGCTTCCACGATTGCCGTAACGTATCATTAACGTTCGCGTAGTGGTTCACGAAAGAATGCGGCTCCGACCTCACACTCTCGTTTTCGCTCTCAGAATTCTGTTGAAAATAAAATGTAATTATTATTCATTTTGAATACTCCCAAACGTGTGATGGATAATAAAATTAAAAAAAGAAAATTGTGTAAATGTATTTTATGTCATGTACAGTCAACATCAAAAGTACTCGTTTACGATAACTAAAAACATTGTTTGAATTAATAATGATGATTTATTAGTTATAAAAAAGGAAGGAAACGTTATACTTGTGCTGTCTACTGTATAATATTTATTTAAATTTTACTGAAGATGGAATATATTAATTTTATTTAGCATGTATTTTCATAAAAGTCTATTTAACAATCAATAATTACACTAACACGCCACTAAGACGTCCGTCTACTATATTCAATTCAAACCAATAAAAATACTACTAAGTGCGGATTCGTCGAAAGCGTGTCCAAAATGATAAAGATAGCAGCAGCGGGACCTCAGCCGTCGATATTTACCGTAACGCGCTCCAGGGAGCGATGGAGAAAAAAATAAGGGGCGATTTAGTGTTCGTACGCTCTGGACGACATTTAGACGACGCTGATCTTGATGGTAATCACCTGAGAGTCGGAGGAGCTCATCTCGGAGGGCTTCTCGGTGAGTGAGGAGTCGTCGGGGTTCTCGTCGTAGGCGCGCAGGCTCTCCTCGTCGCTGTGGTAGGCCACGGAGCCCGGCGCCGGTCGCGGCGGAGACTTGGCCAGCGCCGCGCCGCGCCGCATGGTTCCGCCGCCGCTGGCGCACGAGTTCTGTCGCGAGCGGTACAGCTCCATGGCCAGCGTGCCGCGCTCGTCGCTGTCTCCCGCCATAGATTCCTCTAGAGTTTTCTGCGCCTCTTCTGTAAAAAATAAAATTGAGATATATTTTGAATCCCACGAAAATATAAAAAAACTAAATGAAACCACTTCGTGATGCTATAAAAAAATAACATTTGAAATTTTTTTAGGCAACCCAGTTAGAGTGCGTGGCGTTTTACAACGTACCAGTCCTGAATAAAACATAAGAAACACTCACTTTTGTATTTATAGCTCTTGCTCTTCACACAAAGAATAGCAATGACCATGATGATAATGATGATAGAACCAGCCGCGAGCGCGACCATGAACCACGTGCTCCTATAGAACGGTCGATACTGCAAGTATCCGTACTCCAAGTACAACTTTGACGGCGTGACGATGACCTTCTCGCTGTACGTTGGGTTACTGATCCCGAACGTGTTGTATGCTATCACCCGGAACGAGTACGCCGTCGACGGTAGAAGGCTCTGGTATGATATTGTGAACTCCTCTAGCATGCCATTGCTCGTTCTGGTGATCGTTTCCCATCTTGTGTCATCTGTATCAGAATCATAATAAAGATTGCTGCGTTATTAAATATGAAGGGAGTTAGTTGAAATTACGGTTTGTCATTTAGGATGTTTTTGAGAATACTAATCGCAAAAATGTATATTAAAAAAAAGTATACTATTATGCGTACCATTATGATGCTGGTGAAACTGCATTTAGTAAGGTTACAGTGACTTAATATACAGGGTCTAATTGAATATTAATTTAGTGAAAGGATTTTCTACAGAGTGCACACAATAGCTAATAAACTTACAGGCCTGCCACGACTCCTTAGCTGCATTGAAAATATAATATTCATGTAATTGATGGCCACTATATTATATAGTGTTATACACCAGATCGAAACGACTACGTGATTTGAATTTAACACGATTTGATGATCATAATCTAATTTTGAAATTAAGGACCATGATACACGCCGCTTTTCGGTTTAGAAATCGCGCGAAGAAAAAATAAATACACGTGATATCTTACTACACTTGTGATATTTCGTGATTTTTGGCAAACTCCCTCCCCCTCTCACATGACTAATGGACGGCCCCTTAATTGACGCTATAACGATACGTGTAGTTCATAATTTAGTCGTGTAAGTACGGTGGCGTACCTTTCCGGCGAGCTTCGAAGTAGTACCCGGTGAGCGCCTGTTCCCCGGGCGAGTTCCGCCAGCGCAGGCGCAGCGCGGCGGGTTCGGGCTGCAGCTGCAGCGCGCGCGCGGCGGGCGGCGCGCCGGGCTGCGGGCCCGTGCGCACGCGTGCGGCCGCGCCCGCGCCCGCGCCGCCTCCCTCCGTGACGCCGCGCACGCTGAACCGGTACTCCACCTCCTCCTCTAGTCCGCCCACCGCTAAGCGACCCTCGGTCACCTTTTGTTTCACTTGCTTGCTGAAACCTGCGTTACAAGTTAATCGATTTAATATAAGGATAGTTTATCATTCATTATTTATAGCAGTATCCTATCTTGTTAACCCTTTCGAGAAATAATGATTTAATATAATAAGTTTCTCACGTTCATCCTGTTCTATAGTCTCATAGGTAACGAGGTAGGCCTGTATGAGGCCGTTACGACGATAGGGCGGGTCCCACGCCACGACGAGACTGTTCATCGTAATGTCGGTGAAGGTGATGTTGCGCGGCGCTGACGGCAGGCCTTGTAGCGTGCGGACTATGACTGCGGTGGAGCGAGGACCGTCGCCTGCAGCGTTGAATGCTAGCACCTGGAGAAATTCATTTAAACAAAGGTTAATTAAATGAACACAACTAACCGTTGACCGTGATTTACATAATCAACGAAACTTTAATCTAGTATAGGTATACCTAAATACCTTGTGTATGTAGCTCCAAATTAAACCCTCAATTTCCAGAGTTAACGTCATCAAGAATCTTGGGGTAACGTTTGACTCAAAGCTTTTGTTTGATGCACACATTGATAATATAGTCAACAATGCTTATAAAGTGTTGGGTTTTATTTTTAGAGTCTCCTCTGAGTTTAAGAATGTCAAAGCTAAAAAAATATTTATTAGATAATATGTAAGTGTAGGAATATGTGTATAGTTTATAGATGTATAGTATAATATGATATTAAGTTTATTGTAAAAGACTCAGCAATCTCACAGTTAAACTGCGTAAGCAGTTTTGTGGGGCAATGTACTTAGTTTTAAGACCTTTTTAAGTAAATAAATCATTCATTCAAAATCCTCTACTGTGCTTTCATCTGTAGCCATCTCGAATATGCTTCTCAAGTCTGGAATCCTAATTACAATGTCTATATTAATCGCATTGAAAGCTACAAAGGCGATTTTTAAGGTACACTCTATTGTTAGAACAATATTTCGTTCTAACACTTATCTTCCTAATTATATGTATAAGTTGGTGTAAGAAATTTCATATTCTTCCTTTATAGTCCAGTCATTTGGTAGTTTTACCTGGAAAGTTTTCCGGGAGTTTTGAAAATTGGTGAGTTTATAGATTTCGACGTGCTCTTTACGAAATTTCACTTTGCCACCTCGTATCTGTGCCGCTCGCGCCGCCATTTTGGAAAAATGGCACTCAAAAATAGCTTTTTGAGAATAACTTCGTTCCGACTCAATTTACGATAAAAATAGTTCAGAATTAAATTAAACTAGAGAAAATTTCCTACATTTATGTCCTAAAAACATTTTTCGTAAAATCAATAGTGACGGCGTACGAGCGCCGCAAATTGTAATTTAAAATGTGTTTGCGCTAATAACGCGTTTCCACACCACCTTGAGGTAGAGTTAGAAGCGCGTTTTTTAGGGTTTCGTACCTCAATAGGGAAAATCCCTTAAAAAAGGAACCCTTTTATGATCACTCTCTTGTCCGACTGCCGTCGTGTGTCCGTCTGTCCGTGGTTCACCACCGATTTTCTTAGGAAGGGGCTATGCTTTTACTACTATTGTTTTATAACATTACAATTTGTTCTACTATAGAATAGATGTCTTGAGAGCATAGTTAACTGTCTAATGGTATTCAAAGTGATTTGCATTTCTGCAGAACTTTTAGGAACGACCTAAATGACTTTCAGTAGCTTATGTCGGTCGTTGTATTTGTTGTTGTGTTTCAAAGAAAGAGAATGTTAACGTAAGTAGTAAGTAAATAAAGGCTATTTTTATTTTATTTTATGTCGGTCATAGTCCAGCACCCCTGGACCAAGACGTCCGCATGTAGTAACATAACATCACTCCTTGTGAACACTGGACACCCCACACACATTTCACCAATTATGTTTAAGTCCCATGTAATAGGTGGCGAGCCTATTGCCATCAACCGGCCACAAATTCAGACTCCGTGGCCTCTACTGAGGAATTCCTGATGGAAAAACGCAATAACATTTCGCCCGACCTGGGAATCTAACCCAGGATCAAGCAAAGTAGTCGCACTTGCGATCACAAGAATATTCCCTTTTTTTTTTTAGCGTAGTTGTATAATGGTTTACGGCGCTCGTACGCCGAAACTATTGGTTTTAGGAAAAAAAAAGGATAATTATGACATAAATTGTAGGAAATTTTCTCTACTATTATTTTGTATAGATATGTTTTTCTTGTAAAATGCGTCGGAAAGGAGTTATTATCAAAAAACTGCTTTTAGGCGCCATTTTTGCAATATGGCGGCGCGAGCGGCAAAGATACAAGGTGGCAAAGTTAAAATTCGGAAAGAGCACGTCAAAATCTATAAAATTACCAATTTTCAAAACTCCCGGAAAACTTTCCAGGTAACCTCTATTTTTTCGACCAAATGACTGTACTATTACACGACCGAAGAAAAATAGCAGAGCTTGCTTTTCTATTCAGCATAATGAACGGATCTACTGACGTCCCTGAACTGGTAGCCAAGATTGGTCTTACGGTACCGTCTGTGTGTCTTCGGAGACCTCATCTCCTTCATGTACCTATTGTGAAAACTATCTATAGGCAAAATTCATTTATTTTAAGAGCTTGTCGAAAGTTCAATATGGTGTGCCGGGATATTGAGCTTGATTTGTTTACAAGTAGTGTCCAGAACTTAAAAAAACAATTTTGAGTAATTTCTTCTTTGAAGTGTAATGTCATAATGTGTCGTTTTGATTTTACTTCATAGTTGTGTCTATTATGTATTCTCACGCTGTGTATTATTATTTGTATATTCCCTTCAGTTGTGTTTATACTAATTCTCGCGCTGTGTATTTTCATTTTTAAATATTCTCTTTAGTCTTGTCTACGTATATATTAATTCTAACGATGTGTATTTTTGTGTAACTCTCACGCTGTTTATATTTTACCGTATCTTTTTAATTTTATTTTTAAGTTTATGTGTAGAAACTTGTAATTGGCCTTCTTCTACATGTTAATTTGACCACTCAAATGTTTTAGCTTTTCTTATCTTAAAATTAATAAAATAAACGGAAAATAAAAAATACCTGTATGCGGTATTGCGTGTATTTGTCGAGAAAGACGAGTGAATGCGAGGTCGCGGTGGCAGGTACCACCTCGATCTCTTCCTCTATACGACGACCGGGTTCCGGCTCCTCGGGAGAATCAGTCACTAGGTAAAAGATCTGGAAAGCAAAAGGTATATTGAAAATTTGTCCATCCGGATGCTATTTTGATGAATATTGGAAAGCAGGAAATGGGATTCCGTAGGCAGCTGAATATTGATGTAGAACAGTAGTAAAATTAAAAGTAATGCATGTCAATTCGCAGGGACTCAGGCCTCCTATCTAGGAGAGGTATGGGCTATAATCCACCACGCGGGCCCAGTGCGGGTTGGTAGATGTCACATGTCTTCGAATTTATTGGTTCTAAGACATGCCGGTTTCCTCACGATGTTTTCCTTCACCGTTTTGAGAGCAGTGGTGACAAAATAAATTACACAAAGTAATGCGCCTGACTGGATTCGAACCCACGACTCATTGTTCGTAAGTCGGGGCCGCCACCACTGCTCTTTTTAACCCAAGTTTTAGCTTCTGCTTAACCGGACAAATCCTGTGAGGCCTCTAGCCAGGGGGTTTGTCCAAACAATTTCAATGTACTTTATATACCTTGTACCCAAGCAGATCTCCATTCTGCTGCGCCTGCGTGGGCGGCGTCCAGGACAGCGTGACCTCTGTGGGAGACAGCGCGCGCGCCTGCGAGTGGCCGGGCGGCGCCGTGGGCACGGCCTCGCCCACCCACACCACGGCCGGCGTGCCGCCCGGGCCCGTGCCCTGCGAGTTCATGGCGCACACGCTGATCTCGTAGTTGCGGTCCAGTGCCAGCTCCGTTAGGACTACCTCTTCGCTCTGAGAACAAGGGAATCAGGCAATATATTTGTTATACAGACAAGTTACATAAAAGAGAAGAAAACGTATAGATAGAAAAATACAAAGGTACTGCTCGTTCCATAAGTTTCTAAGCGACAGAAGAGTTGAATCTGTAGTAAATGGAGGGAAAACGGTCATATTATACGTCCCGTTTCGGTTGACTGACCTGAGAATGTTTCATAGTTCTTCCGACAGGAATTAGGACTCATGTCCGGTTGCTCGGGAATGTGCTCTATTACATGCGTTAAACATAACTGGGAAAATGTAGGTGGACTAATTGTATAGCACTATAGGTAATGTATACGCCTCTGCTTAACCGTTCGTGGATTCATAATCATCTTCCTGCCCTTATCCCATGTCATTTGAGGTCGGCGCAACACATTTTTCTTCCATTCTGCCCTGTCAGTCGTCACGCTATCATTTATTCCTTTTTCCCTCATCACTCCTCACAAACTCCATCCATCTTTTCTTTGGTCTTACTCTCCCTCTCAACCGTTCGTGGATTGCAGGAGTGATAAATACATATAATGTAATACCTTGATGCCGAGCACCTCCTGCTTCATAGCCTGCTGCAGCGCGGTGGGGAAGTCTGTCAGCGGCTGGTAGCGCACGCGGTACCCGCCCGTGCGCGTGTCGCCGCTCCAGTGCGCGTCGCCCAGCGGCGTCCACTGTACGCGCACGCTTGACGGCGTGATCGGGACCACGTGCAGGTTCTCTACGGCTTTGCTTGGCGCTGGGGAATGGAAATGAACCATGATGTCAGACTCCATGGTTGCTACTGAGAAATTTCTGATAGAAAAACCCAAAAACACTTTTTCAGACCTAGGTATCGAACCCAGGACCAGCTCAGCAATCATATTAAACTGGTTATAAATATGTAAGTACCTCGCTTTAGTTAGTGACTTCGCCCGTGTGAATTTCGAGACTGACCTACCATTCTAAGACAAATAGACGAGAGTAACTTTCGAATGTTAAACATTACTATGGATAATATTGTTAATCGTTCGAATAGGGTGCCTATTTCGCCAACTGACCCATCGAGATGGGCCAGGCTTTTGCGAGCATCACCGTTCTAAATCAAGATTTTGTACCTGCAGGCAGTGTCCGTACAGTTTCGGTAGCGTTGCTGTATCGACTCGGTCCGATATCGTTGGTCGCTCGAATTCGGAACTGGTACGCCGTGTAGGGCTTCAGACCGTCGGCTATGTATGATGTCACAAAGGGATCCACACGCTCAGGAATTGTTTGCCAAGTTCCACCGTCTTCCTTTTGTTGCACAGTGTAGTATCTGTGACAAATAAAACGGCTTTGAATTTAAAGTCTTACTAAAGTCAACCAAAAGTAGTACTAGATTGATATTCAGTACGCTTTTTATCGTTGAAGCTAGTTGAACCGATACTAGGGCTGTTCTAGATCTAAAAAATCGAAGTAATGTGACACCTGCCAATTCCCACTAGTAGCTACTAGTGCGAAATGGTAGGTGCAATGCTACAATGCGAACATTTTAGGCTATGCTTATGCTATCTAAAGGAGTGTACCTGAGCGGCGCATATCCATCGTCCCCCGGGGTCCAAGAGAAGGTGATGTGATGTGGCTGCAGCAGCGAGCGCGCCACGTTGGGTCTGGGCGGCGGCGCGGGCGCGGCGCGGTTGGCCGTGCTCAGCACCAGCGCGCGCCCCGTCGCGCCCCAGCCCAGTCGCGTCTGCGCGCGCACGCTGAATAAGTAATACCGCTCCGATGCTAGCTCCTTGGCCCTGTTACATTATGGTATCGGTTACTTTACTCCTGCCCTGAATTATTTTCAATAACCTTATGTTGATGAAAATAAAGATCATGCAAATTCAGAAGTAAAATATCGGACGGACTGTTAAACAGCCCGTCTGTTACAAACTACGGATAAATTTTAATAGCGAAGAATGGGTGAGAAATTCAATAGTTAACTACTTTCAAAGTTTTATTAAAATTCTAGGCTACGTGATTTCGGAAAAGTAACACAAAATTTACCTATCATTGTGGAATCATTTTTAGAAAATAACAAGGTATGTGAATAGATTTCTGTAAGAACCAAGTAGAAAATCAAAACTCTTACCTGAAAGTGCGGTCCGAAGGCATGAACTCTTTAGAAAAGATGTGTTGAGTGCTACTGTTGAGGTGGTACGTCACTCTATACGCTAGTATTTCTCCGTTAGGATCTTCTGGAACGTCCCAAATGATGCGCGCGGTCGTAAATGTCACGTCTGGGAACGACACGTTTGATGGCGGACCGGGAGCTGAACGAAAAGTTTAATGTTATGAATACAAGTTACATGAAATACTTGTTTACAAGATACAGTAAATAAAACATTATACATACTGTCTTCGAAAGTCCTGACTGTAACTGGCGGATCACTCAAGGCCCCATCTCCCAGTCTTGTATACCCTAACACTTGTATTTGATACACAACGTATTTCCTCAGCTCTGTAAGCGTTATTGTATGAGTCTGGTTCGAGGGTACTGCTTGGCACTCCACCTTCTTTTGTTCGGGCCGTGGTGGTGGCACTACTGCGGCGTAACACACTTTGTATCCTTCGATCAAACCGTTCTGTTCTGGTGGTGGGATGTCCCCCCAGAGAACGACTACTGTTGTTGAAGATGTCGCATTGGCTGATACGTTTGTGGGCCCTCGTGACGGAACTGAAACATTTTGATATTAATTTGGGGGTTTTTTTTTGAAGGACTACGTATTATATTTTTTATTTCAGGTATATCATTAGCTTGCAACCTTTTTTTGAACTCACCTGCTTCCCTCGTCCTTTCCATGGCGGTAGGACTCGCGACCGAGGTTCCCACTTCGTTGATAGCCGTCATTCGTATCTCATAGACCGACCATTCTTCTAAGTTAGACAGTACATGTGAGTTTGCCGTGTGGTCCTCAATAATGCTATGTAATGTGTCGTTACTGTCGCTCCTTGTGTACGTGATGTTGTACCCTTTCGGGTTACCGTACCATTCGCTTTGTTGTAGAGGCTGGAATTATGAGTTTATTATAGCTATTTGAAGCTTTGAGATTTTTCTTAAAAAGTTCAGAATAAGTGAAATAAACATGTAAACATACATACAGGTCAAACACATAACCCTCATTTAAGGCTGCGCCGTAGACGGGTTAAAAGTGAAAAGGTATTAATTGCAAAATATTAATAAAGAAAAGGCCTTACAATCCATCTGACGCGTAAATTAGTAGCGCTGACTGCGCGCACGGTCACATTCTTAGGGGGGTGTTGAGGCGGCGCTTGAATAGTCTGGAACTCCTTACAAGGCTCCGAAGGTGCCGACGAACCAACCACGTTAGTGGCTATCAGTCGGAGTCGGTACGTAGTGAAGGGAATCAGACCAGTCACGTGTATAGACTGGGCATCCGGTGCGTTCACTTCGAAAATTGTCACCCATGATGAATTTCGTGCGGTTTGTGCCTGTTTGAGTGTAATTTGGAAATGTATGAATTTGAAAATTAAACCCGCTATAGTTTGGTGGTTGCAACAATGTTTTTGAATCAATAAAAAGCTCTCTCTAACTTTCAGTATCTCAACACAGTCTCTCATTGCTTTGAAAAACTGATATCTGTGATGTAACTTGGAAGAAGCGTTCAAATAAGCCAATATTATAGACATCATCACTCCTTGAACAAGACATTTATTGACTTTTTTTATATTCTCATAAAAATCAAACTTCTACCAATTAAAATAATGCTATATGTTACCTGTACTGTCCACAGTGATATAGAAGAGTTGCCATCAAAGCCATGTGTAAACTGTAGCAGTACAGAGAATGCTTCAATATTGGAGAGCGCTAGGTTGCGAGGAGCGTCAGGTAGCACTGGTTCCACGCCGGATTGAATCACTGCAACCCTCGGTGGACCTTCGCCTACCGCCGTCATGGCGCATAGCCAGAACTTGTAGTGTGTACTAGCCTGAAAACGAAAAGGATATTAACACCTTCCTTTATAAAACTATGTAGTTTTAACATTGGTAAGTCTATGTCAATTAATACGCCTGCGGAAGGTCTAACCAGGACTCATTAATGCCGCAAACGTTGCTTTTAGTTGTGGAACTGCGTTCTCCTATGAAAGGAGTGGATCCCGCGATAATTACAGGCATATAAGACAATGCACTCTGGCGCTCTCTGGATCTCGTTGGTAAATAATAAACGGCCGGTTGGGTCGATCTTTAGGTTAAGCCGCGCTTGCCTAGGTTGGTTCGTAGATAGGTGACGACCCATAACATACCAGGTTGTCTCCGTGCCTCGGAAGGTATTTTAAGCCGTTGGTCATTCGTAGCTAGTAGGTCAGTCATTTGTAGTCAATGGCCCAAAAGTCTGACCAAATGGTATCCAGTACTAACTGGGTTGTGGAGGTCAGATACACAGTCGCAAGTATACTCCATGTAAAATAATGGTATTCAGCAGCATCTGGTTAGATTGGAAGTCGACCCCAACATACTTGGGATAAGGCTGGGCAGATTATGAAGACATTTCACTCTGGGATGGCGATGCACCAGCGATGGTCGTGCCATCAGACGGGACACCATATTTTTTAAATTTCATATTATTTATGCAATTGATACACATACCTGCAAGTGTTCCACCCTAATACTAGTGACGTTTGGCGGTAGAACCTCCTCTAGTATCGTTTCGTTACTATCTCTCATTTCGTAAGACAGTTTGTAGCCCATCAGGATTCCGTTTGATTTCTTAGGCGCAGTCCAGGACACTCTGACAGCACGATCAGATATATCGTCAAAGAGTAGACTTCCTACTTCATCCGGAACTAAAAAAGAACAATTTAATTTTTACGATGATTTTTCGGGCTCCGTACGGGTCAAAACGGGACCCTATTGCTAAGACTTCACTGTCCGTCCGTCCGTATGTCTGTCACCAGGCTGTATCTCACGAACCGTGATAGCTAGACAGTTGAAATTTTCACAGGTGATGTATTTCAGTTGCCGTTATAACAACAAAAACTAAAAACATAATAAAAATAAATATTTCTGATGATGTTTTTGCCATTTTGGTACGGAACCCTTTATGTGCGAGTCCGACTCGCACTGTTTACATTGTAATTCGATTATAACTTTATGAGGGGTGAAGGTTTATGTCCATTTTAAGAGGTTCAATTTAATTAACCTTTTGAACGCCAGAGCGTAAACACATCGACATCCCTTCCCACGTCAAGCCACAAATACCTACCAACAAAAAATGTCAACATCTTATCGCATAAAAAAGTAATCATTGCATTTCGTTCAATATTTTTTAAATAAAATATCAACATTATTTAATTTGAAACGAGAACAGTTTCAAATTAACTAATGTTAAACAGCAGTTTCAAAGTTAAAAAAATGAAGATTTCTTGTCGGGTGTAGCCGACAGTGGTGTGTGTTCGGCATGTTTTCAAATGCCGACTATATCCGACCGTGGCGCTCAAAAGGTTAATGTATGATCTATGATAATACGCCTAAATTCGTTATTTAAACATGGATGGTATTAGTAAATTATTATTTTCGAAGTGGTGGTGGTGGTAGTTGGATTTTGGATGG